>CM069860.1:19674984-20162484 GCA_036172795.1 Pelodytes ibericus
TCATCATCTCATCACGATATCATCATCATCTCATCATCATCTTATCATGATATCATCATCATATCATCATGATATCATCATCATCTCATCATGATATCATCATCATCATCTCATCATGATATCATAATCATCATCATCTCATCATGATATCATCATCATCATCATCATCATCTCATCATGATATCATCATCATCTCATCATGATATCATCATCATCATAATCATCATCATCTCATCATGATATCATCATTATCTCATCATGATATCATCATCATCTCATCATGATATCATCATCATCTTATCATGATATCATCATCATCTCATCATGATATCATCATCATCATCATCATCATCATCATCACCTCATCATGATATCATCATCATCTCATCATGATATCATCATCATCATCATCTCATCATGATATCATCATCATCTCATCATGATGTCATCATCATCTCATCATGATATCATCATCATCATCATCTCATCATGATATCATCATCATCATCATCTCATCATGATATCATCATCATCATCTCATCATGATATCATCATCATCTTCATATCATGATATCATCATCATCTCATCATGATATCATCATCATCATCATCTCATCATGATATCATCATCATCTCATCATGATATCATCATCATCATCATGATATCATCATCATCATCTTCTTATCATGATATCATCATCATCTCATCATGATATCATCATCATCATCTTCTTATCATGATATCATCATCATCTCATCATGATATCATCATCATCATCATCATATCATGATATCATCATCATCATCTCATCATGATATCATCATCATCATCATCATCATCATCATCTCATCATAATATCATCATCATCATCATCTCATCACGATATCATCATCATCTCATCATGATATCATCATCATCATCATCTCATCATGATATCATCATCATCTCATCATGATATCATCATCATCATCTCATCATGATATCATCATCATCTCATCATGATATCATCATCATCATTATCATCATCTCATCATGATATCATCATCATCTCATCATGATATCATCATCATCTCATCATGATATCATCATCATCATCATTATCATCATCTCATCATGATATCATCATCATCTCATCATGATATCATCATTATCTCATCATGATATCATCATCATCTCATCATGATATCATCATCATCTCATCATGATATCATCATCATCTCATCATCATCATCATCTCATCATGATATCATCATCATCTCATCATGATATCATCATCATCATCATCATCTCATCATGATATCATCATCATCATCATCATCATCATCTCATCATGATATCATCATCATCTCATCATGCTATCATAATTATCTCATCATGATATCATCATCATCATCATCATCTCATCATGATATCATCATCATCTCATCATGATATCATAATTATCTCATCATGATATCATCATCATCTCATCATGATATCATCATCATCATCATCATCATCATCATCATCATCTCATCATGATATCATCATCATCTCATCATGATATCATCATCATCTCATCATGATATCATCATCATCATCATCATCATCATCTCATCATGATATCATCATCATCTCATCATGATATCATCATCATCATCTCATCATGATATCATCATCATCATCACCTCATCATGATATCATCATCATCATCATCTCATCATGATATCATCATCATCATCTCATCATGATATAATCATCATCTCATCATGATTTCATCATCATCTCATCATGATATCATCATCATCATCTCATCATGATATAATCATCATCTCATCATGATTTCATCATCATCTCATCATGATATCATCATCATCATCTTCTTATCATGATATCATCATCATCTCATCATGATATCATCATCATCTCATCATGATATCATCATCATCATCATCATCATCATCTCTTCATAATATCATCATCATCATCTCATCATGATATCATCATCATCTCATCATGATATCATCATCATCATCATCATCTCATCATGATATCATCATCATCTCATCATGATATCATCATCATCATCTCATCATGATATCATCATCATCTCATCATGATATCATCATCATCTCATCATGATATCATCATCTCATCATGATATCATAATCATCATCATCTCATCATGATATCATAATCATCATCATCTCATCATGATATCATCATCATCTCATCATGATATCATCATCATCTCATCATGATATCATCATCTCATCATGATATCATAATCATCATCATCTCATCATGATATCATAATCATCATCATCTCATCATGATATCATCATCATCATCATCATCTCATCATGATATCATCATCATCTCATCATGATAACATCATCATCTCATCATGATATCATCATCATAATCATCATCATCATCTCATCACGATATCATCATCATCTCATCATGATATCATCATCATCTCATCATGATATCATCATCATCTCATCATGATATCATCATCACCATCTCATCATGATATCATCATCATCTCATCATGATATCATCATCATCTCATCATGATATCATCATCATCTCATCATGATATCATCATCATAATCATCATCATCTCATCATGATATCATCATCATCTCATCATGATATCATCATCATCTCATCATGATATCATCATCTCATCATGATATCATCATCATCTCATCATGATATCATAATCATCATCATCTCATCATGATATCATCATCATCATCATCATCATCATCTCATCATGATATCATCATCATCTCATCATGATATCATCATCATCTCATCATGATATCATCATCATAATCATCATCATCTCATCACGATATCATCATCATCTCATCATCATCTCATCATGATATCATCATCATATCATCATGATATCATCATCATCTCATCATGATATCATCATCATCATCTCATCATGATATCATAATCATCATCATCTCATCATGATATCATCATCATCATCATCATCATCATCTCATCATGATATCATCATCATCTCATCATGATATCATCATCATCATAATCATCATCATCTCATCATGATATCATCATTATCTCATCATGATATCATCATCATCTCATCATGATATCATCATCATCTTATCATGATATCATCATCATCTCATCATGATATCATCATCATCATCATCATCATCATCATCATCACCTCATCATGATATCATCATCATCTCATCATGATATCATCATCATCATCATCTCATCATGATATCATCATCATCTCATCATGATGTCATCATCATCTCATCATGATATCATCATCATCATCATCTCATCATGATATCATCATCATCATCATCTCATCATGATATCATCATCATCATCTCATCATGATATCATCATCATCTCATCATGATATCATCATCATCATCATCTCATCATGATATCATCATCATCTCATCATGATATCATCATCGTCTCATCATGATATCATCATCATCATCTTCTTATCATGATATCATCATCATCTCATCATGATATCATCATCATCATCATCATATCATGATATCATCATCATCATCTCATCATGATATCATCATCATCATCATCATCATCATCTCATCATAATATCATCATCATCATCATCTCATCACGATATCATCATCATCTCATCATGATATCATCATCATCATCATCTCATCATGATATCATCATCATCTCATCATGATATCATCATCATCATCATCTCATCATGATATCATCATCATCTCATCATGATATCATCATCATCATTATCATCATCTCATCATGATATCATCATCATCTCATCATGATATCATCATCATCTCATCATGATATCATCATCATCATCATTATCATCATCTCATCATGATATCATCATCATCTCATCATGATATCATCATTATCTCATCATGATATCATCATCATCTCATCATGATATCATCATCATCTCATCATGATATCATCATCATCTCATCATCATCATCATCTCATCATGATATCATCATCATCTCATCATGATATCATCATCATCATCATCATCATCTCATCATGATATCATCATCATCATCATCATCATCATCTCATCATGATATCATCATCATCTCATCATGCTATCATAATTATCTCATCATGATATCATCATCATCATCATCATCTTATCATGATATCATCATCATCTCATCATGATATCATAATTATCTCATCATGATATCATCATCATCTCATCATGATATCATCATCATCATCATCATCATCATCATCATCTCATCATGATATCATCATCATCTCATCATGATATCATCATCATCTCATCATGATATCATCATCATCATCATCATCATCATCATCTCATCATGATATCATCATCATCTCATCATGATATCATCATCATCATCTCATCATGATATCATCATCATCATCACCTCATCATGATATCATCATCATCATCATCTCATCATGATATCATCATCATCATCTCATCATGATATCATCATCATCTCATCATGATTTCATCATCATCTCATCATGATATCATCATCATCATCTCATCATGATATAATCATCATCTCATCATGATTTCATCATCATCTCATCATGATATCATCATCATCATCTTCTTATCATGATATCATCATCATCTCATCATGATATCATCATCATCTCATCATGATATCATCATCATCATCATCATCATCATCATCATCATCTCTTCATAATATCATCATCATCATCTCATCATGATATCATCATCATCTCATCATGATATCATCATCATCATCATCATCTCATCATGATATCATCATCATCTCATCATGATGTCATCATCATCTCATCATGATATCATCATCATCATCATCTCATCATGATATCATCATCATCATCATCTCATCATGATATCATCATCATCTCATCATGATATCATCATCATCATCATCATCATATCATCATGATATCATCATCATCTCATCATGATATCATCATTATCTCATCATGATATCATCATCATCTTATCATGATATCATCATCATCATCATCATCATCATCATCTCATCATGATATCATCATCATCTCATCATGATATCATCATTATCTCATCATGATATCATCATCATCTCATCATGATATCATCATCATCTTATCATGATATCATCATCATCATCATCATCATCTCATCATGATATCATCATCATCTCATCATGATATCATCATCATCTCATCATGATAGCATCATCATCTCATCATGATATCATCATTATCTCATCATGATATCATCATCATCTCATCATGATAGCATCATCATCTCATCATGATATCATCATCATCATCTCATCATGATATCATCATCATCATCATCTCATCATGATATCATTTTCATCATCATCATCATCTCATCATGATATCATCATCATCTCATCATGATATCATCATCATCTCATCATGATATCATCATCATCATCTCATCATGATATCATCATCATCATCATCTCATCATGATATCATTTTCATCATCATCATCATCTCATCATGATATCATCATCATCTCATCATGATATCATCATCATCTCATCATGATATCATCATCATCATCTCATCATGATATCATCTCATCATGATATCATCATCATCTCATCATGATATCATTATCATCTCATCATGATAGCATCATCATCTCATCATGATATCATCATCATCTCATCATGATATCATCATCATCATCATCATCATCATCTCATCATGATATCATCATCATCTCATCATGATATCATCATCATCATCATCATATCATCATGATATCATCATCATCTCATCATGATATCATCATTATCTCATCATGATATCATCATCATCTCATCATGATATCATCATCATCTTATCATGATATCATCATCATCATCATCATCATCATCTCATCATGATATCATCATCATCTCATCATGATATCATCATTATCTCATCATGATATCATCATCATCTCATCATGATATCATCATCATCTTATCATGATATCATCATCATCATCATCATCATCTCATCATGATATCATCATCATATCATAATCATCTCATCATGATATCATCATCATCTTCTTATCATGATATCATCATCATCTCATCATGATATCATCATCATCATCATCTCATCATGATATCATCATCTCATCATGATATCATCATCATCATCATCTCATCATGATATCATCATCATCATCATCTCATCATCATCATCTTCTTATCATGATATCATCATCATCATCTTCTTATCATGATATCATCATCATCTCATCATGATATCATCATCATCATCATCATCATCATCATCATCATCATCATCTCATCATGATATCATCATCATCTCATCATGATATCATCATCATCATCATCATATCATCATGATATCATCATCATCTCATCATGATATCATCATTATCTCATCATGATATCATCATCATCTTATCATGATATCATCATCATCATCATCATCATCTCATCATGATATCATCATCATCTCATCATGATATCATCATCATCATCATCATCTCATCATGATATCATCATCATCTCATCATGATATCATCATCATCATCATATCATCATGATATCATCATCATCTCATCATGATATCATCATTATCTCATCATGATATCATCATCATCTTATCATGATATCATCATCATCATCATCATCATCTAATCATGATATCATCATCATCTCATCATGATATCATCATCATCATCATCATCATCATCATCTCATCATGATATCATCATCATCTCATCATGATATCATCATCATCTCATTATGATATCATCTTCATCATCATCATCATCATCATCATCTCATCATGATATCACCATCATGATCATGATATCATCATCATCTCCTCATGATATCATCATCATCTCATCATGATATCATCATCATCTCATCATGATATCATCATCATCTCATCATGATATCATCATCATAATCATCATCATCTCATCATGATATCATCATCATCTCATCATGATATCATCATCATCTCATCATGATATCATCATCTCATCATGATATCATAATCATCATCATCTCATCATGATATCATAATCATCATCATCTCATCATGATATCATCATCATCTCATCATGATATCATCATCTCATCATGATATCATAATCATCATCATCTCATCATGATATCATAATCATCATCATCTCATCATGATATCATCATCATCATCATCATCTCATCATGATATCATCATCATCTCATCATGATATCATCATCATCTCATCATGATATCATCATCATAATCATCATCATCATCTCATCACGATATCATCATCATCTCATCATGATATCATCATCATCTCATCATGATATCATCATCATCTCATCATGATATCATCATCATCATCTCATCATGATATCATCATCATCTCATCATGATATCATCATCATCTCATCATGATATCATCATCATCTCATCATGATATCATCATCATAATCATCATCATCTCATCATGATATCATCATCATCTCATCATGATATCATCATCATCTCATCATGATATCATCATCTCATCATGATATCATCATCATCTCATCATGATATCATAATCATCATCATCTCATCATGATATCATCATCATCATCATCATCATCATCTCATCATGATATCATCATCATCTCATCATGATATCATCATCATCTCATCATGATATCATCATCATAATCATCATCATCATCTCATCACGATATCATCATCATCTCATCATCATCTCATCATGATATCATCATCATCTCATCATGATATCATCATCATCTCATCATGATATCATCATCATAATCATCATCATCATCTCATCACGATATCATCATCATCTCATCATCATCTCATCATGATATCATCATCATATCATCATGATATCATCATCATCTCATCATGATATCATCATCATCATCTCATCATGATATCATAATCATCATCATCTCATCATGATATCATCATCATCATCATCATCATCTCATCATGATATCATCATCATCTCATCATGATATCATCATCATCATAATCATCATCATCTCATCATGATATCATCATTATCTCATCATGATATCATCATCATCTCATCATGATATCATCATCATCTTATCATGATATCATCATCATCTCATCATGATATCATCATCATCATCATCATCATCATCACCTCATCATGATATCATCATCATCTCATCATGATATCATCATCATCATCATCTCATCATGATATCATCATCATCTCATCATGATGTCATCATCATCTCATCATGATATCATCATCATCATCATCTCATCATGATATCATCATCATCATCATCTCATCATGATATCATCATCATCATCTCATCATGATATCATCATCATCTTCATATCATGATATCATCATCATCTCATCATGATATCATCATCATCATCATCTCATCATGATATCATCATCATCTCATCATGATATCATCATCGTCTCATCATGATATCATCATCATCATCTTCTTATCATGATATCATCATCATCTCATCATGATATCATCATCATCATCATCATATCATGATATCATCATCATCATCTCATCATGATATCATCATCATCATCATCATCTCATCATAATATCATCATCATCATCATCATCTCATCACGATATCATCATCATCTCATCATGATATCATCATCATCATCATCTCATCATGATATCATCATCATCTCATCATGATATCATCATCATCATCTCATCATGATATCATCATCATCTCATCATGATATCATCATCATCATTATCATCATCTCATCATGATATCATCATCATCTCATCATGATATCATCATCATCTCATCATGATATCATCATCATCATCATTATCATCATCTCATCATGATATCATCATCATCTCATCATGATATCATCATTATCTCATCATGATATCATCATCATCTCATCATGATATCATCATCATCTCATCATGATATCATCATCATCTCATCATCATCATCATCTCATCATGATATCATCATCATCTCATCATGATATCATCATCATCTCATCATGATATCATCATCATCATCATCATCATCATCATCTCATCATGATATCATCATCATCTCATCATGATATCATAATTATCTCATCATGATATCATCATCATCATCATCATCTCATCATGATATCATCATCATCTCATCATGATATCATAATTATCTCATCATGATATCATCATCATCTCATCATGATATCATCATCATCATCATCATCATCATCATCTCATCATGATATCATCATCATCTCATCATGATATCATCATCATCTCATCATGATATCATCATCATCATCATCATCATCATCTCATCATGATATCATCATCATCTCATCATGATATCATCATCATCATCTCATCATGATATCATCATCATCATCACCTCATCATGATATCATCATCATCATCATCTCATCATGATATCATCATCATCATCACCTCATCATGATATCATCATCATCATCATCATCTCATCATGATATCATCATCATCATCTCATCATGATATAATCATCATCTCATCATGATTTCATCATCATCTCATCATGATATCATCATCATCATCTCATCATGATATAATCATCATCTCATCATGATTTCATCATCATCTCATCATGATATCATCATCATCATCTTCTTATCATGATATCATCATCATCTCATCATGATATCATCATCATCTCATCATGATATCATCATCATCATCATCATCATCATCATCTCTTCATAATATCATCATCATCATCTCATCATGATATCATCATCATCTCATCATGATATCATCATCATCATCATCATCTCATCATGATATCATCATCATCTCATCATGATATCATCATCATCATCTCATCATGATATCATCATCATCTCATCATGATATCATCATCATCATCATCATCATCATCATCATCTCATCATGATATCATCATCATCTCATCATGATATCATCATCATCATCATCATCATATCATCATGATATCATCATCATCTCATCATGATATCATCATTATCTCATCATGATATCATCATCATCTTATCATGATATCATCATCATCATCATCATCTCATCATGATATCATCATCATCTCATCATGATATCATCATTATCTCATCATGATATCATCATCATCTCATCATGATATCATCATCATCTTATCATGATATCATCATCATCATCATCATCATCTCATCATGATATCATCATCATCTCATCATGATATCATCATCATCTCATTATGATAGCATCATCATCTCATCATGATATCATCATTATCTCATCATGATATCATCATCATCTCATCATGATAGCATCATCATCTCATCATGATATCATCATCATCATCTCATCATGATATCATCATCATCATCATGATATCATTTTCATCATCATCATCATCTCATCATGATATCATCATCATCTCATCATGATATCATCATCATCTCATCATGATATCATCATCATCATCTCATCATGATATCATCATCATCATCTTCTCATCATGATATCATTTTCATCATCATCATCATCTCATCATGATATCATCATCATCTCATCATGATATCATCATCATCTCATCATGATATCATCATCATCATCTCATCATGATATCATCTCATCATGATATCATCATCATCTCATCATGATATCATTATCATCTCATCATGATAGCATCATCATCTCATCATGATATCATCATCATCTCATCATGATATCATCATCATCATCATCATCATCTCATCATGATATCATCATCATCTCATCATGATATTATCATGATATCATCATCATCTCATCATGATATCATCATTATCTCATCATGATATCATCATCATCTCATCATGATATCATCATCATCTTATCATGATATCATCATCATCATCATCATCATCTCATCATGATATCATCATCATATCATAATCATCTCATCATGATATCATCATCATCTCATCATGATATCATCATCATCATCTCATCATGATATCATCATCATCTTCTTATCATGATATCATCATCATCTCATCATGATATCATCATCATCAACATCTCATCATGATATCATCATCATCATCATCTCATCATGATATCATCATCATCATCTCATCATGATATCATCATCATCATCATCTCATCATGATATCATCATCATCATCATCTCATCATGATATCATCATCATCATCTCATCATGATATCATCATCATCTTCTTATCATGATATCATCATCATCATCTTCTTATCATGATATCATCATCATCTCATCATGATATCATCATCATCATCATCATCATCATATCATGATATCATCATCATCATCTCATCATGATATCATCATCATCATCATCATCATCATCATCTCATCATAATATCATCATCATCTCATCACGATATCATCATCATCTCATCATGATATCATCATCATCATCATCTCATCATGATATCATCATCATCTCATCATGATATCATCATCATCATCTCATCATGATATCATCATCATCTCATCATGATATCATCATCATCATTATCATCATCTAATCATGATATCATCATCATCTCATCATGATATCATCATCATCATCATTATCATCATCTCATCATGATATCATCATCATCTCATCATGATATCATCATTATCTCATCATGATATCATCATCATCTCATCATGATATCATCATCATCTCATCATGATATCATCATCATCTCATCATCATCATCATCTCATCATGATATCATCATCATCTCATCATGATATCATCATCATCATCATCATCTCATCATGATATCATCATCATCATCATCATGATATCATCATCATCATCATCATCATCTCATCATTATATCATCATCATCATCATCTCATCATGATATCATCATCATCATCATCATCATCATCATCATCATCTCATCATGATATCATCATCATCTCATCATGATATCATAATTATCTCATCATGATATCATCATCATCATCATCATCTCATCATGATATCATCATCATCTCATCATGATATCATAATTATCTCATCATGATATCATCATCATCTCATCATGATATCATCATCATCATCATCTCATCATGATATCATCATCATCTCATCATGATATCATCATCATCTCATCATGATATCATCATCATCATCATCATCATCATCATCATCTCATCATGATATCATCATCATCTCATCATGATATCATCATCATCTCATCATGATATCATCATCATCATCACCTCATCATGATATCATCATCATCATCTCATCATGATATCATCATCATCATCATCATCTCATCATGATATCATCATCATCTCATCATGATATCATAATTATCTCATCATGATATCATCATCATCATCATCATCATCTCATCATGATATCATCATCATCTCATCATGATATCATAATTATCTCATCATGATATCATCATCATCTCATCATGATATCATAATTATCTCATCATGATATCATCATCATCTCATCATGATATCATCATCATCATCATCATCTTCTTATCATGATATCATCATCATCTCATCATGATATCATCATCATCATCATCATCATCATCATCATCATCATCATCTCTTCATAATATCATCATCATCATCATCTCATCATGATATCATCATCATCTCATCATGATATCATCATCATCATCATCATCATCTCATCATGATATCATCATCATCTCATCATGATATCATCATCATCATCTCATCATGATATCATCATCATCTCATCATGATATCATCATCATCATCATCATCATCATCATCATCATCTCATCATGATATCATCATCATCTCATCATGATATCATCATCATCATCATATCATCATGATATCATCATCATCTCATCATGATATCATCATTATCTCATCATGATATCATCATCATCTTATCATGATATCATCATCATCATCATCATCATCTCATCATGATATCATCATCATCTCATCATGATATCATCATTATCTCATCATGATATCATCATCATCTCATCATGATATCATCATCATCTTATCATGATATCATCATCATCATCATCATCATCATCATCATCATCATCATCATCTCATCATGATATCATCATCATATCATCATCATCTCATCATGATATCATCATCATCTCATCATGATATCATCATCATCTCATCATGATAGCATCATAATCTCATCATGATATCATCATTATCTCATCATGATATCATCATCATCTCATCATGATAGCATCATCATCATCATCTCATCATGATATCATTTTCATCATCATCATCATCATCTCATCATGATATCATCATCATCTCATCATGATAGCATCATAATCTCATCATGATATCATCATTATCTCATCATGATATCATCATCATCTCATCATGATAGCATCATCATCATCATCTCATCATGATATCATTTTCATCATCATCATCATCATCATCTCATCATGATATCATCATCATCTCATCATGATAGCATCATAATCTCATCATGATATCATCATTATCTCATCATGATATCATCATCATCTCATCATGATAGCATCATCATCATCATCTCATCATGATATCATTTTCATCATCATCATCATCATCTCATCATGATATCATCATCATCTCATCATGATATCATCATCATCTCATCATGATATCATCATCATCATCTCATCATGATATCATCTCATCATGATATCATCATCATCTCATCATGATATCATCATCATCTCATCATGATAGCATCATCATCTCATCATGATATCATCATCATCTCATCATGATATCATCATCATCATCATCATCATCATCTCATCATGATATCATCATCATCTCATCATGATATCATAATTATCTCATCATGATATCATCATCATCATCATCATCATCTCATCATGATATCATCATCATCTCATCATGATATCATAATTATCTCATCATGATATCATCATCATCTCATCATGATATCATCATCATCATCATCTCATCATGATATCATCATCATCTCATCATGATATCATCATCATCTCATCATGATATCATCATCATCATCATCATCATCATCATCATCTCATCATGATATCATCATCATCTCATCATGATATCATCATCATCTCATCATGATATCATCATCATCATCACCTCATCATGATATCATCATCATCATCTCATCATGATATCATCATCATCATCATCATCTCATCATGATATCATCATCATCTCATCATGATATCATAATTATCTCATCATGATATCATCATCATCATCATCATCATCTCATCATGATATCATCATCATCTCATCATGATATCATAATTATCTCATCATGATATCATCATCATCTCATCATGATATCATAATTATCTCATCATGATATCATCATCATCTCATCATGATATCATCATTATCTCATCATGATATCATCATCATCTCATCATGATAGCATCATCATCTCATCATGATATCATCATCATCATCTCATCATGATATCATCATCATCATCATGATATCATTTTCATCATCATCATCATCTCATCATGATATCATCATCATCTCATCATGATATCATCATCATCTCATCATGATATCATCATCATCATCTCATCATGATATCATCATCATCATCTTCTCATCATGATATCATTTTCATCATCATCATCATCTCATCATGATATCATCATCATCTCATCATGATATCATCATCATCTCATCATGATATCATCATCATCATCTCATCATGATATCATCTCATCATGATATCATCATCATCTCATCATGATATCATTATCATCTCATCATGATAGCATCATCATCTCATCATGATATCATCATCATCTCATCATGATATCATCATCATCATCATCATCATCTCATCATGATATCATCATCATCTCATCATGATATTATCATGATATCATCATCATCTCATCATGATATCATCATTATCTCATCATGATATCATCATCATCTCATCATGATATCATCATCATCTTATCATGATATCATCATCATCATCATCATCATCTCATCATGATATCATCATCATATCATAATCATCTCATCATGATATCATCATCATCTCATCATGATATCATCATCATCATCTCATCATGATATCATCATCATCTTCTTATCATGATATCATCATCATCTCATCATGATATCATCATCATCAACATCTCATCATGATATCATCATCATCATCATCTCATCATGATATCATCATCATCATCTCATCATGATATCATCATCATCATCATCTCATCATGATATCATCATCATCATCATCTCATCATGATATCATCATCATCATCTCATCATGATATCATCATCATCTTCTTATCATGATATCATCATCATCATCTTCTTATCATGATATCATCATCATCTCATCATGATATCATCATCATCATCATCATCATCATATCATGATATCATCATCATCATCTCATCATGATATCATCATCATCATCATCATCATCATCATCTCATCATAATATCATCATCATCTCATCACGATATCATCATCATCTCATCATGATATCATCATCATCATCATCTCATCATGATATCATCATCATCTCATCATGATATCATCATCATCATCTCATCATGATATCATCATCATCTCATCATGATATCATCATCATCATTATCATCATCTAATCATGATATCATCATCATCTCATCATGATATCATCATCATCATCATTATCATCATCTCATCATGATATCATCATCATCTCATCATGATATCATCATTATCTCATCATGATATCATCATCATCTCATCATGATATCATCATCATCTCATCATGATATCATCATCATCTCATCATCATCATCATCTCATCATGATATCATCATCATCTCATCATGATATCATCATCATCATCATCATCTCATCATGATATCATCATCATCATCATCATGATATCATCATCATCATCATCATCATCTCATCATTATATCATCATCATCATCATCTCATCATGATATCATCATCATCATCATCATCATCATCATCATCATCTCATCATGATATCATCATCATCTCATCATGATATCATAATTATCTCATCATGATATCATCATCATCATCATCATCTCATCATGATATCATCATCATCTCATCATGATATCATAATTATCTCATCATGATATCATCATCATCTCATCATGATATCATCATCATCATCATCTCATCATGATATCATCATCATCTCATCATGATATCATCATCATCTCATCATGATATCATCATCATCATCATCATCATCATCATCATCTCATCATGATATCATCATCATCTCATCATGATATCATCATCATCTCATCATGATATCATCATCATCATCACCTCATCATGATATCATCATCATCATCTCATCATGATATCATCATCATCATCATCATCTCATCATGATATCATCATCATCTCATCATGATATCATAATTATCTCATCATGATATCATCATCATCATCATCATCATCTCATCATGATATCATCATCATCTCATCATGATATCATAATTATCTCATCATGATATCATCATCATCTCATCATGATATCATAATTATCTCATCATGATATCATCATCATCTCATCATGATATCATCATCATCATCATCATCTTCTTATCATGATATCATCATCATCTCATCATGATATCATCATCATCATCATCATCATCATCATCATCATCATCATCTCTTCATAATATCATCATCATCATCATCTCATCATGATATCATCATCATCTCATCATGATATCATCATCATCATCATCATCATCTCATCATGATATCATCATCATCTCATCATGATATCATCATCATCATCTCATCATGATATCATCATCATCTCATCATGATATCATCATCATCATCATCATCATCATCATCATCATCTCATCATGATATCATCATCATCTCATCATGATATCATCATCATCATCATATCATCATGATATCATCATCATCTCATCATGATATCATCATTATCTCATCATGATATCATCATCATCTTATCATGATATCATCATCATCATCATCATCATCTCATCATGATATCATCATCATCTCATCATGATATCATCATTATCTCATCATGATATCATCATCATCTCATCATGATATCATCATCATCTTATCATGATATCATCATCATCATCATCATCATCATCATCATCATCATCATCATCTCATCATGATATCATCATCATATCATCATCATCTCATCATGATATCATCATCATCTCATCATGATATCATCATCATCTCATCATGATAGCATCATAATCTCATCATGATATCATCATTATCTCATCATGATATCATCATCATCTCATCATGATAGCATCATCATCATCATCTCATCATGATATCATTTTCATCATCATCATCATCATCTCATCATGATATCATCATCATCTCATCATGATAGCATCATAATCTCATCATGATATCATCATTATCTCATCATGATATCATCATCATCTCATCATGATAGCATCATCATCATCATCTCATCATGATATCATTTTCATCATCATCATCATCATCATCTCATCATGATATCATCATCATCTCATCATGATAGCATCATAATCTCATCATGATATCATCATTATCTCATCATGATATCATCATCATCTCATCATGATAGCATCATCATCATCATCTCATCATGATATCATTTTCATCATCATCATCATCATCTCATCATGATATCATCATCATCTCATCATGATATCATCATCATCTCATCATGATATCATCATCATCATCTCATCATGATATCATCTCATCATGATATCATCATCATCTCATCATGATATCATCATCATCTCATCATGATAGCATCATCATCTCATCATGATATCATCATCATCTCATCATGATATCATCATCATCATCATCATCATCATCTCATCATGATATCATCATCATCTCATCATGATATCATAATTATCTCATCATGATATCATCATCATCATCATCATCATCTCATCATGATATCATCATCATCTCATCATGATATCATAATTATCTCATCATGATATCATCATCATCTCATCATGATATCATCATCATCATCATCTCATCATGATATCATCATCATCTCATCATGATATCATCATCATCTCATCATGATATCATCATCATCATCATCATCATCATCATCATCTCATCATGATATCATCATCATCTCATCATGATATCATCATCATCTCATCATGATATCATCATCATCATCACCTCATCATGATATCATCATCATCATCTCATCATGATATCATCATCATCATCATCATCTCATCATGATATCATCATCATCTCATCATGATATCATAATTATCTCATCATGATATCATCATCATCATCATCATCATCTCATCATGATATCATCATCATCTCATCATGATATCATAATTATCTCATCATGATATCATCATCATCTCATCATGATATCATAATTATCTCATCATGATATCATCATCATCTCATCATGATATCATCATCATCATCATCATCTTCTTATCATGATATCATCATCATCTCATCATGATATCATCATCATCATCATCATCATCATCATCATCATCATCATCTCTTCATAATATCATCATCATCATCATCTCATCATGATATCATCATCATCTCATCATGATATCATCATCATCATCATCATCATCTCATCATGATATCATCATCATCTCATCATGATATCATCATCATCATCTCATCATGATATCATCATCATCTCATCATGATATCATCATCATCATCATCATCATCATCATCATCATCTCATCATGATATCATCATCATCTCATCATGATATCATCATCATCATCATATCATCATGATATCATCATCATCTCATCATGATATCATCATTATCTCATCATGATATCATCATCATCTTATCATGATATCATCATCATCATCATCATCATCTCATCATGATATCATCATCATCTCATCATGATATCATCATTATCTCATCATGATATCATCATCATCTCATCATGATATCATCATCATCTTATCATGATATCATCATCATCATCATCATCATCTCATCATGATATCATCATCATCTCATCATGATATCATCATCATCTCATCATGATATCATCATCATCATCTCATCATGATATCATCATCATCTTCTTATCATGATATCATCATCATCTCATCATGATATCATCATCATCATCATCTCATCATGATATCATCATCATCATCATCATCATCATCTCATCATGATATCATCATCATCATCTCATCATGATATCATCATCATCTTCTTATCATGATATCATCATCATCATCTTCTTATCATGATATCATCATCATCATCTCATCATGATATCATCATCATCTCATCATGATATCATCATCGTCTCATCATGATATCATCATCATCATCTTCTTATCATTTTCATCATCATCATCATCATCTCATCATGATATCATCATCATCTCATCATGATATCATCATCATCTCATCATGATATCATCATCATCATCTCATCATGATATCATCTCATCATGATATCATCATCATCTCATCATGATATCATCATCATCTCATCATGATAGCATCATCATCTCATCATGATATCATCATCATCTCATCATGATATCATCATCATCATCATCATCATCTCATCATGATATCATCATCATCTCATCATGATATCATCATCATCATCATCATCATATCATCATGATATCATCATCATCTCATCATGATATCATCATTATCTCATCATGATATCATCATCATCTCATCATGATATCATCATCATCATCTTATCATGATATCATCATCATCATCATCATCATCATCTCATCATGATATCATCATCATCTCATCATGATATCATCATTATCTCATCATGATATCATCATCATCTCATCATGATATCATCATCATCTTATCATGATATCATCATCATCATCATCATCATCTCATCATGATATCATCATCATATCATCATCATCTCATCATGATATCATCATCATCTCATCATGATATCATCATCATCATCATCTCATCATGATATCATCATCATCTTCTTATCATGATATCATCATCATCTCATCATGATATCATCATCATCATCATCTCATCATGATATCATCATCATCATCTCATCATGATATCATCATCATCTTCTTATCATGATATCATCATCATCATCTTCTTATCATGATATCATCATCATCATCTCATCATGATATCATCATCATCTCATCATGATATCATCATCGTCTCATCATGATATCATCATCATCATCTTCTTATCATGATATCATCATCATCTCATCATGATATCATCATCATCATCATCATATCATGATATCATCATCATCATCTCATCATGATATCATCATCATCATCATCATCATCATCATCATCATCTCATCATAATATCATCATCATCTCATCACGATATCATCATCATCTCATCATGATATCATCATCATCATCATCTCATCATGATATCATCATCATCTCATCATTATATCATCATCATCATCTCATCATGATATCATCATCATCTCATCATGATATCATCATCATCATTATCATCATCTCATCATGATATCATCATCATCTCATCATGATATCATCATCATCTCATCATGATATCATCATCATTATCATTATCATCATCTCATCATGATATCATCATCATCTCATCATGATCTCATCATGATATCATCATCATCTCATCATGATATCATCATCATCTCATCATGATATCATCATCATCTCATCATCATCATCATCTCATCATGATATCATCATCATCTCATCATGATATCATCATCATCATCATCATCATCTCATCATGATATCATCATCATCATCATCATGATATCATCATCATCATCATCATCATCATCTCATCATCATATCATCATCATCATCATCTCATCATGATATCATCATCATCATCATCATCATCATCATCATCTCATCATGATATCATCATCATCTCATCATGATATCATAATTATCTCATCGTGATATCATCATCATCATCATCATCTCATCATGATATCATCATCATCTCATCATGATATCATAATTATCTCATCATGATATCATCATCATCTCATCATTATATCATCATCATCATCATCTCATCATGATATCATCATCATCATCATCATCATCATCATCTCATCATGATATCATCATCATCTCATCATGATATCATAATTATCTCATCGTGATATCATCATCATCATCTCATCATGATATCATCATCATCTCATCATGATATCATAATTATCTCATCATGATATCATCATCATCTCATCATGATATCATCATCATCATCATCATCATCATCTCATCATGATATCATCATCATCTCATCATGATATCATCATCATCTCATCATGATATCATCATCATCATCATCATCATCATCTCATCATGATATCATCATCATCTCATCATGATATCATTATCATCATCTCATCATGATATCATCATCATCATCACCTCATCATGATATCATCATCATCATCTCATCATGATATCGTCATCATCATCATCATCATCATCTCATCATGATATCATCATCATCTCATCATGATATCATAATTATCTCATCATGATATCATCATCATCATCATCATCATCATCATCTCATCATGATATCATCATCATCTCATCATGATATCATAATTATCTCATCATGATATCATCATCATCTCATCATGATATCATAATTATCTCATCATGATATCATCATCATCTCATCATGATATCATCATCATCATCATCATCTTCTTATCATGATATCATCATCATCTCATCATGATATCATCATCATCTCATCATGATATCATCATCATCATCATCATCATCATCATCATCATCATCATCATCATCATCATCTCTTCATAATATCATCATCATCATCATCATCTCATCATGATATCATCATCATCTCATCATGATATCATCATCATCATCATCATCATCATCTCATCATGATATCATCATCATCTCATCATGATATCATCATCATCATCTCATCATGATATCATCATCATCTCATCATGATATCATCATCATCATCATCATCATCATCATCATCATCATCATCATCATCATCTCATCATGATATCATCATCATCTCATCATGATATCATCATCATCATCATATCATCATGATATCATCATCATCTCATCATGATATCATCATTATCTCATCATGATATCATCATCATCTTATCATGATATCATCATCATCATCATCATCATCATCTCATCATGATATCATCATCATCATCTCATCATGATATCATCATCATCATCATATCATCATGATATCATCATCATCTCATCATGATATCATCATTATCTCATCATGATATCATCATCATCTTATCATGATATCATCATCATCATCATCATCATCATCATCTCATCATGATATCATCATCATCTCATCATGATATCATCATTATCTCATCATGTTTTGGATCTGATCAAGGGTCAGTTATGTTGATGTGTTGGTCCAAATTAGTTAGATATGATACGTGCACGGAGAGAAAAGACACTGACACACTCTGTGGAGTCAAAGCAAATCTCTACTTTATTGGGTGTGATACAGTTTGATATACACTTCAGGAGATAGGAAGGGGGCGTCTATTGTACCACTAGTTGATTGGTTATATGTAGGATAATAGGTGTGCTTATGCAAATATACCCGTATCTTAGTAAAGCTGCACAAGCAACAGTGGGGAAGAAGGGGGGTTGTATTCTGTAAGGAAATGTCTCTATCTTCTAAGCACCGTTTTAACTGTTAAAACAAGCAAGTGTCCATTTTATGTCATATTGCCATAACAGTCCCCCCTTGGATCACTTGATTGTATACTGTCCCTGACACCTATCGGGCCCTAGCTCATCTGTCCCAATGTGCCTCGGAACTCTTTTCTTGCTGCACGTTAGACGAGTGATGGCTTGTCCATCATCCCCCTTGTTACAGACTTTGCACATAGGGAAGTCAGATGCTGTCCCTAAGGTGCTATGCTAAATAACTGTTACTGTTACAAATAACTGTTACACATATATCTAAAATAATTCTTTCCAGAATTTGGAAAGAACTCTGCTGACAGTGAAAAAGGATTTGTTGCTTATATCTTGGCCTTGAACAGTGAGGTGAACAATAAAAACTGTTTTAATGAGCTCGGGTGATAATAGAAAATAGTGATACTATGGACTTAGAGTTCCAGGCCCTTAGCCAACTTTTCTTCTCCTGGTCCTCCTAGTACCATTTCAAGGCTGAGAACTCTTCAGATAAGAGATGAATACATGTCTCTAATAAAATTAAGCTAAACAGTATCAAAGCGAAATCAGCTCTTTTTTTTTTTTTTTTTTTTTTTAACCCTTGCTATCCTAGGTTAACCCTTCAGTTCCACTCTTTTATCAAAATGCTAATATGAATAACTTTATTGCCATCTTTGATATATCCTAGAGAAGGCCAGTGTTTTCTGAAGGCTTTCTCTTGCTTGATTGCATAGCTTTAGCAATGGTGCATTTAGCGCATTGTATGATTATATAAAAAGCACATATAACTACTATTATTAAAACAAAACACTTAACGATCTTCTAACCATGAACATATTCCAAATGTTCAATCAAAACCTGTGGCCTACTTGAGATCTGTGACCACTTTTCTTATATTATTTAACTACTGTAGGATAAAATTAGAGTGGTCCGATAAATTAAAACAACATATTCAATCAAAAATACCACATCCATAATAAATCTTATAATAACCGACTATGGCTGTCCTGTTTTACCGGACTGCCTCAGGACAATACTGATTAGGTTTAGACCTTTGGCGATTGAGCAGACCTTGGCTTCGCTCAGCAGAGATATTGGACTTACAATCTAAAAAAATTCAAAGTATCTCTCTCTTAAATCCTGCTATAACTATCTAACTATGTTACATAATGTTACATAATGGCATAACCTGATGACCCAAAAACACATGTGGTCACAAAACTATATAATTTTGCACATAGAGGCACCAAAGATGTATTAAGAAATATATGTGCAAAGCAAACATTACATACTTGGTTTTGTTATTTAGGCTGGTACAGGAATGTTCTGGAGAATATACTGATAATAGAGAACATCTGCTGCCCATGTCCTTGCCTTGAGATAAGATGGACCTATCATTGCTCTTGCTGGAACAAAACAAATTAAATATCTGTTGTTCATTGCTTCTCTTACCCTGCCTAAAAAAAACCCTTTATTAGTATCAGTAAAAAAATAAAACATATTATTCCGGAGTTTGCCATTCCCCAGGACTGTTGTTGACTAAATACTTTAAAGTGACTTGGAGCAAAGCTGAACATGCATTCAGGACACACAAGATGGCATACATTCAGAACATAAAGCGTCAGTCAGACAAAATGGCAGTGGACAAAACAATATGGTCTCCAATCAACGACGTGACTCCAGAGGCCCCTACAGTCCATTTAATATTCATACTGTTCTCCCCTTTTATTCTTAGAAATTGACATTGTCTGTTTTTAAGGATAACCATCAGGAGTTGCCTGGTCAACATAATCATTGTATCCAAGGTGATAAGGCACACTTCCTCGATTTCACACATTGGTAGGTCATCCAGCTTAGTTGCACTGTAAGCTTCCATAATGGGGAATATTTGACCAGCATCTTCCAGTCTTCTCGTAGGGGCATGATGTCAGTGGTCAGGATGCACTTGAGGATGAGACCCTTGAAACAAACAACATAAACACAGACAATTAGCAACACTGATATCACACATGCCAAACCACTTACAAGTTTCGCTCCAAGTGATCCTAGCCAATTTCCCAGTCCCAGGGGATTTCACGCATTACCTGTGAACACTTTTTAACCTGCTCCTTTAATCCATAATCCTTCTCGATTAAACTTTTTTACAAAAACAAACTTATTTTAAAATATCTGAAAAAACTTCCTAACATTCTCTATATAAAATACCGCAAAAATACTATAAAAATACAATTTCTTTATAGGTCGACTCAATCCTGTTTGTTAGAGCCGGTCTAATTGTTATATTTCAAAATTTCACTATACTTCAAACATACCCATAATAACACAATTATACAAATCTTTAACATAAAATTTACAAATCACCAATAACAATTTTATACATATATACTCAATGAAAATATACTTCCCAACAATGATGATCTGTCGTAGACTGTTGTATCTGTTGCAGACTCCTGGGTGATTTGTTTACGAGTTACCCATTAAGGTAAAATCTTGGCTTATGTTGGCTAGTGGTCAGGGATTATTATGCCCATCAAAATACTAAATTGCTGCTCCTTTGTTGGCCTGTTTGTCAGTACAGGAATGTGATTTACGTAAATAACGTGGATCCAGGAATTGATTTGAACAACTTTCACAACAATATTCCGATAAACTTTGTGAGAATCCTGTTACATGAATTGGAAAACTTTTTCTTCTTTTAAAAATAAACTTTTTCTTTAGAAATAATTCTGATCAGCATTAGATTTGTTGGTGCACTTTGAACATGTCTTTTGTTGGCTGTGCAGCTTTAATCTATATGAAAATAAAACTCGAAAAAATTCCAGTTAGTAACATGCAATATTTCACTAAACATCTTATTAATCTTCACATTAAAATATAATTAAAACATATTATTACTGCTAGTCTGTGTTGCAATATAATTATAAAAACTTGTCAAACTGTACTATTCTTGAAATATTATTACCCTTTTATAATCATAGTTGAATCAATTGATAATGTGAGAATATGTTCTCATACATAATAATCATGTATCTCTTTACCATTAGGACAAATACTGTCATGATTAGACTATATAACCATAGCACATAACACATAGAACTTCTCAATAACTAACAGTAACAGTAATTCTGGCCCGTTCTTCCCCTCCCTTCACAAAAAGAAAAAATAATAATTTTGCAGCTGCTGCTACAATTCTCTTATCTGCAAATAGACTGTCAGAGAGAAGGGGGGCTTCTGGGGAAGCTTTCTCTCAACTTCCCTATTAACTCCTACAAACTTGTCTGTTTATAATACGACACTAAAAACATGACATTAAAAACTTGTCTTGCATCTAAAACGTTAAACAACTTCTCAATATTCTCTCACTATGTATCACATGAGGTACTTTGCCTTAATAGTAACAAAAATTAGAACGCAACAAATTAACATTATATCTTTGCACGTGTGTGCATTTACTGTATATAAATGTGATAGAATGCAAATGCTATCTCTGTGTCTATTTAAATACGTATTGCTCTTTACCTAGCAATCTAACATCCCTATAGTGAATGTTATATTCATATAACACCAACAGTGTAAGTAGCGCTGTACACGAATTCTAGTTACACTAAAAAGATAAAACTATTACAGTGTATGCAAGTTACCACAGATTATATCGGATGGGCAAAAAGTTGCTTTAAAACACGAATCAATTCTTTTTCTTACTTAAAGATACATTTACACAAATGTAGTAGCAAATTAATTCCACCATTAAAAACACTTTCTGTTCATCCATGTCTATCTCTTCTACTATCCACCTTTCCTGGTGAATTTCCCTAGCAACTCTGAATCAGGCTTCTGCTGTCTGTACTAGGTTATTGTCTTGTAACATTCCTTCTTTCCTTTCAACAGTCTGCGCCAGTCCTCTGGCTGCAGCCGTCCGCCGGTATTCATATTGATACCACATATCTTAGTTACTTTCTATGCTTTCTTTACTGCCTCTTCACTTTCTATTTCACTATATCACATGCTAAATTATCCTTGCTGGGTTTCTCTAATTTCGTTCATAGATTCATTGGCCTGTCTAAGGAATTCAGCTTGCTCCCCAGTTATGGTGCGTATTTGTGTTCTCAAGTCCTGTATTTCATGTTCAAGGTGTTGATCTGACTGTGATGTAATGGGCTATAGTGTTATGGGGTTGTAGGATGTGCCGCACTTCCTGGGGTACTAGTGTAGGGAGTAAGGTCTGCGTGTCTACTAGTATAGGGAATGGTTCCCTCATCATCCTCCCCCTCATCATCCTCAGCCACCATCAGCTGGGTTATTGGAGGTGGCGGTGTGGGCCGTGTGGGGGGTGTACAGAAAATACCATCTGAATTAATCATGGGATACAGGTGATGCACCATTGGAGCGGGCTAGACAGGAGGGTAGGGGTTAAGGGGAATTAAAGGTCCAGCTGTGGGCGTCAGCTGAGTATAAGATGGCGCCGCTGCTGGGGCTTGGGGGACGTGCTGGGAAACCACAAAAGTGTGGCTATGTGGAGCACACGTAAAACACGTCTCTCTGGAAGAGGGGTTTTGCTGACCACATATGGAACCACCTTCTTTCTTGTCGGTGCCATTATAGGGCGGTGGCTGCCTCAGCCCAGTGATTTTACCAGGTTTGCAATAATGCCTTCCTGAATTCTCATAATATTTTTGCTTCCCTCCTGTCCTTTCAAATTCTTTACTACAGTCAAGCCACACCTCGACTGCTTGTGGCAAATTGTCATCTAGCAGTTTGCCTCTTTTATCACTTAACAATTGTCGCCATGTGGTACTACACAGCGAGCCACCCTCTTTTGTCCGCCGTAACCCTTCGGGACACTTGCATTGTTTCACTTAGTCACTTCCTGGGACTTTCCGTAACTTAATTTTGTGATTCACCATATATTACGTATATTTTGTTGAGTCAGAGTCTAATATGTATAGTTCTCCGTGACCATACACAGCACACCTGGGCTTACTCTGACCGCCTCCTCCCCATCTGTCCCCACGGGTAGACAACTGGGCTGACCCGCGGTACAGGAATTTTGAGGTAGACTTATTCTTATACGTAGATATAGGTTAGTCACTCCAAGTTCTCGTCATAATATACCACACATGAAGATATTTTCAACATATGGGGGGGTTCCGTAACTTAATCTTGTGATTCACCATATATTACGTATATTTTGTTGAGTCAGAGTCTGATCCGTATAGTTCTCTGTGACCATACGCAGCACACCTGGGCTTACTCTGACCGCCTCCTCCCCATCTGTCCCCACGGGTAGACAACTGGGCTGACCCGCGGTACAGGAATTTTGAGGTAGACTTATTATTATACATAGATATAGGTTAGTCACTCAAAGTTCTCCTCACAATATACAACACATCAAGATATTTTCAACATATGGGGATTCTTACTGTCATGCCCACACGATGCCTCTGACTGGCGTCACATCCTCCCTCGGACAGATATACGAAGACTACATCAAGTGACACATGTAGGTAAGATGATAAACTTCCTCACCTCAATCACGGGCTGCAGTCCCGGTGTCCGTTGATGTGTCTCGCCTCTGTCCGCTGGTTTGGGGGGTGTCCCGCCAGGAGGTCTCTCGTGTGCCCCGCGTTGGGCGCCAACTGTTTTGGATCTGATCAAGGGTCAGTTATGTTGATGTGTTGGTCCAAATTAGTTAGATATGATACGTGCACGGAGAGAAAAGACACTGACACACTCTGTGGAGTCAAAGCAAATCTCTACTTTATTGGGTGTGATACAGTTTGATATACACTTCAGGAGATAGGAAGGGGGCGTCTATTGTACCACTAGTTGATTGGTTATATGTAGGACAATAGGTGTGCTTATGCAAATATACCCGTATCTTAGTAAAGCTGCACAAGCAACAGGGGGGAAGAAGGGGGGTTGTATTCTGTAAGGAAATGTCTCTATCTTCTAAGCACCGTTTTAACTGTTAAAACAAGCAAGTGTCCATTTTATGTCATATTGCCATAACAATATCATCATCATCTCATCATGATATCATCATCATCTTATCATGATATCATCATCATCATCATCATCATCATCTCATCATGATATCATCATCATCTCATCATGATATCATCATCATCTCATCATGATAGCATCATCATCTCATCATGATATCATCATTATCTCATCATGATATCATCATCATCTCATCATGATAGCATCATCATCTCATCATGATATCATAATCATCTCATCATGATATCATCATCATCATCTCATCATGATATCATAATTATCTCATCATGATATCATCATCATCTCATCATGATAGCATCATCATCTCATCATGATATCATAATCATCTCATCATGATATCATTTTCATCATCATCATCATCATCTCATCATGATATCATCATCATCTCATCATGATATCATCATCATCTCATCATGATATCATCATCATCATCATCATCATCTCATCATGATATCATCATCATCTCATCATGATATCATCATCATCATCATCATCATCATATCATCATGATATCATCATCATCTCATCATGATATCATCATTATCTCATCATGATATCATCATCATCATCTCATCATGATAACATCATCATCATCTTATCATGATATCATCATCATCATCATCATCATCATCTCATCATGATATCATCATCATCTCATCATGATATCATCATTATCTCATCATGATATCATCATCATCTCATCATGATATCATCATCATCTTATCATGATATCATCATCATCATCATCATCATCATCATCATCTCATCATGATATCATCATCATATCATCATCATCTCATCATGATATCATCATCATCTCATCATGATATCATCATCATCATCATCATCATCATCATCATCATCTCATCATGATATCATCATCATCTCATCATGATATCATCATCATCTCATTATGATATCATCTTCATCATCATCATCATCATCATCTCATCATGATATCACCATCATGATCATGATATCATCATCATCTCCTCATGATATCATCATCATCTCATCATGATATCATCATCATCTCATCATGATATCATCATCATCTCATTATGATATCATCTTCATCATCATCATCATCATCATCTCATCATGATATCACCATCATGATCATGATATCATCATCATCTCCTCATGATATCATCATCATCTCATCATGATATCATCATCATCTCATCATGATATCATCATCATCTCATCATGATATCATCATCATCTCATCATGATATCATCATCATCTCATCATGATATCATCATCATAATCATCATCATCTCATCATGATATCATCATCATCTCATCATGATATCATCATCATCTCATCATGATATCATCATCTCATCATGATATCATAATCATCATCATCTCATCATGATATCATAATCATCATCATCTCATCATGATATCATCATCATCATTATCATCTCATCATGATATCATTATCATCTCATCATGATATCATCATCATCTCATCATGATATCATCATCATAATCATCATCATCTCATCATGATATCATCATCATCTCATCATGATATCATCATCATCTCATCATGATATCATCATCATCTCATCATGATATCATCATCATCTCATCATGATATCATCATCATCATCTCATCATGATATCATAATCATCATCATCTCATCATGATATCATCATCATCATCATCATCATCATCTCATCATGATATCATCATCATCTCATCATGATATCATCATCATCATAATCATCATCATCTCATCATGATATCATCATTATCTCATCATGATATCATCATCATCTCATCATGATATCATCATCATCTTATCATGATATCATCATCATCATCATCTCATCATGATATCATCATCATCTCATCATGATATCATCATCATCTCATCATGATATCATCATCATCATCTCATCATGATATCATCATCATCTCATCATGATATCATCATCATCATCACCTCATCATGATATCATCATCATCTCATCATGATATCATCATCATCTCATCATGATATCATCATTATCTCATCATGATATCATCATCATCTCATCATGATATCATCATCATCTTATCATGATATCATCATCATCATCATCATCATCATCATCATCATCATCATCTCATCATGATATCATCATCATCTCATCATGATATCATCATTATCTCATCATGATATCATCATCTCATCATGATATCATCATCATCTTATCATGATATCATCATCATCATCATCATCATCATCTCATCATGATATCATCATCATATCATCATCATCTCATCATGATATCATCATCATCTCATCATGATATCATCATCTCATCATGATAGCATCATCATCTCATCATGATATCATAATTATCTCATCATGATATCATCATCATCTCATCATGATATCATAATTATCTCATCATGATATCATCATCATCTCATCATGATATCATCATCATCATCATCATCATCTTCTTATCATGATATCATCATCATCTCATCATGATATCATCATCATCTCATCATGATATCATCATCTCATCATGATAGCATCATCATCTCATCATGATATCATAATTATCTCATCATGATATCATCATCTCATCATGATAGCATCATCATCTCATCATGATATCATAATTATCTCATCATGATATCATCATCATCTCATCATGATATCATAATTATCTCATCATGATATCATCATCATCTCATCATGATATCATCATCATCATCATCATCATCATCTTCTTATCATGATATCATCATCATCTCATCATGATATCATCATCATCTCATCATGATATCATCATCATCATCATCATCATCATCATCATCATCATCATCATCATCATCATCTCTTCATAATATCATCATCATCATCATCATCTCATCATGATATCATCATCATCTCATCATGATATCATCATCATCATCATCATCTCATCATGATATCATCATCATCTCATCATGATATCATCATCATCATCTCATCATGATATCATCATCATCTCATCATGATATCATCATCATCATCATCATCATCATCATCATCATCATCTCTTCATAATATCATCATCATCATCATCTCATCATGATATCATCATCATCTCATCATGATATCATCATCATCATCATCATCTCATCATGATATCATCATCATCTCATCATGATATCATCATCATCATCTCATCATGATATCATCATCATCTCATCATGATATCATCATCATCATCATATCATCATGATATCATCATCATCTCATCATGATATCATCATTATCTCATCATGATATCATCATCATCTTATCATGATATCATCATCATCATCATCATCATCTCATCATGATATCATCATCATCTCATCATGATATCATCATTATCTCATCATGTTTTGGATCTGATCAAGGGTCAGTTATGTTGATGTGTTGGTCCAAATTAGTTAGATATGATACGTGCACGGAGAGAAAAGACACTGACACACTCTGTGGAGTCAAAGCAAATCTCTACTTTATTGGGTGTGATACAGTTTGATATACACTTCAGGAGATAGGAAGGGGGCGTCTATTGTACCACTAGTTGATTGGTTATATGTAGGACAATAGGTGTGCTTATGCAAATATACCCGTATCTTAGTAAAGCTGCACAAGCAACAGGGGGGAAGAAGGGGGGTTGTATTCTGTAAGGAAATGTCTCTATCTTCTAAGCACCGTTTTAACTGTTAAAACAAGCAAGTGTCCATTTTATGTCATATTGCCATAACAGTCCCCCCTTGGATCACTTGATTGTATACTGTCCCTGACACCTATCGGGCCCTAGCTCATCTGTCCCAATGTGCCTCGGAACTCTTTTCTTGCTGCACGTTAGACGAGTGATGGCTTGTCCATCATCCCCCTTGTTACAGACTTTGCACATAGGGAAGTCAGATGCTGTCCCTAAGGTGCTATGCTAAATAACTGTTACTGTTACAAATAACTGTTACACATATATCTAAAATAATTCTTTCCAGAATTTGGAAAGAACTCTGCTGACAGTGAAAAAGGATTTGTTGCTTATATCTTGGCCTTGAACAGTGAGGTGAACAATAAAAACTGTTTTAATGAGCTCGGGTGATAATAGAAAATAGTGATACTATGGACTTAGAGTTCCAGGCCCTTAGCCAACTTTTCTTCTCCTGGTCCTCCTAGTACCATTTCAAGGCTGAGAACTCTTCAGATAAGAGATGAATACATGTCTCTAATAAAATTAAGCTAAACAGTATCAAAGCGAAATCAGCTCTTTTTTTTTTTTTTTTTTTTTTTAACCCTTGCTATCCTAGGTTAACCCTTCAGTTCCACTCTTTTATCCAAATGCTAATATGAATAACTTTATTGCCATCTTTGATATATCCTAGAGAAGGCCAGTGTTTTCTGAAGGCTTTCTCTTGCTTGATTGCATAGCTTTAGCAATGGTGCATTTAGCGCATTGTATGATTATATAAAAAGCACATATAACTACTATTATTAAAACAAAACACTTAACGATCTTCTAACCATGAACATATTCCAAATGTTCAATCAAAACCTGTGGCCTACTTGAGATCTGTGACCACTTTTCTTATATTATTTAACTACTGTAGGATAAAATTAGAGTGGTCCGATAAATTAAAACAACATATTCAATCAAAAATACCACATCCATAATAAATCTTATAATAACCGACTATGGCTGTCCTGTTTTACCGGACTGCCTCAGGACAATACTGATTAGGTTTAGACCTTTGGCGATTGAGCAGACCTTGGCTTCGCTCAGCAGAGATATTGGACTTACAATCTAAAAAAATTCAAAGTATCTCTCTCTTAAATCCTGCTATAACTATCTAACTATGTTACATAATGTTACATAATGGCATAACCTGATGACCCAAAAACACATGTGGTCACAAAACTATATAATTTTGCACATAGAGGCACCAAAGATGTATTAAGAAATATATGTGCAAAGCAAACATTACATACTTGGTTTTGTTATTTAGGCTGGTACAGGAATGTTCTGGAGAATATACTGATAATAGAGAACATCTGCTGCCCATGTCCTTGCCTTGAGATAAGATGGACCTATCATTGCTCTTGCTGGAACAAAACAAATTAAATATCTGTTGTTCATTGCTTCTCTTACCCTGCCTAAAAAAAAACCTTTATTAGTATCAGTAAAAAAATAAAACATATTATTCCGGAGTTTGCCATTCCCCAGGACTGTTGTTGACTAAATACTTTAAAGTGACTTGGAGCAAAGCTGAACATGCATTCAGAACACACAAGATGGCATACATTCAGAACATAAAGCGTCAGTCAGACAAAATGGCAGTGGACAAAACAATATGGTCTCCAATCCACGACGTGACTCCAGAGGCCCCTACAGTCCATTTAATATTCATACTGTTCTCCCCTTTTATTCTTAGAAATTGACATTGTCTGTTTTTAAGGATAACCATCAGGAGTTGCCTGGTCAACATAATCATTGTATCCAAGGTGATAAGGCACACTTCCTCGATTTCACACATTGGTAGGTCATCCAGCTTAGTTGCACTGTAAGCTTCCATAATGGGGAATATTTGACCAGCATCTTCCAGTCTTCTCGTAGGGGCATGATGTCAGTGGTCAGGATGCACTTGAGGATGAGACCCTTGAAACAAACAACATAAACACAGACAATTAGCAACACTGATATCACACATGCCAAACCACTTACAAGTTTCGCTCCAAGTGATCCTAGCCAATTTCCCAGTCCCAGGGGATTTCACGCATTACCTGTGAACACTTTTTAACCTGCTCCTTTAATCCATAATCCTTCTCGATTAAACTTTTTTACAAAAACAAACTTATTTTAAAATATCTGAAAAAACTTCCTAACATTCTCTATATAAAATTCCGCAAAAATACTATAAAAATACAATTTCTTTATAGGTCGACTCAATCCTGTTTGTTAGAGCCGGTCTAATTGTTATATTTCAAAATTTCACTATACTTCAAACATACCCATAATAACACAATTATACAAATCTTTAACATAAAATTTACAAATCACCAATAACAATTTTATACATATATACTCAATGAAAATATACTTCCCAACAATGATGATCTGTCGTAGACTGTTGTATCTGTTGCAGACTCCTGGGTGATTTGTTTACGAGTTACCCATTAAGGTAAAATCTTGGCTTATGTTGGCTAGTGGTCAGGGATTATTATGCCCATCAAAATACTAAATTGCTGCTCCTTTGTTGGCCTGTTTGTCAGTACAGGAATGTGATTTACGTAAATAACGTGGATCCAGGAATTGATTTGAACAACTTTCACAACAATATTCCGATAAACTTTGTGAGAATCCTGTTACATGAATTGGAAAACTTTTTCTTCTTTTAAAAATAAACTTTTTCTTTAGAAATAATTCTGATCAGCATTAGATTTGTTGGTGCACTTTGAACATGTCTTTTGTTGGCTGTGCAGCTTTAATCTATATGAAAATAAAACTCGAAAAAATTCCAGTTAGTAACATGCAATATTTCACTAAACATCTTATTAATCTTCACATTAAAATATAATTAAAACATATTATTACTGCTAGTCTGTGTTGCAATATAATTATAAAAACTTGTCAAACTGTACTATTCTTGAAATATTATTACCCTTTTATAATCATAGTTGAATCAATTGATAATGTGAGAATATGTTCTCATACATAATAATCATGTATCTCTTTACCATTAGGACAAATACTGTCATGATTAGACTATATAACCATAGCACATAACACATAGAACTTCTCAATAACTAACAGTAACAGTAATTCTGGCCCGTTCTTCCCCTCCCTTCACAAAAAGAAAAAATAATAATTTTGCAGCTGCTGCTACAATTCTCTTATCTGCAAATAGACTGTCAGAGAGAAGGGGGGCTTCTGGGGAAGCTTTCTCTCAACTTCACTATTAACTCCTACAAACTTGTCTGTTTATAATACGACACTAAAAACATGACATTAAAAACTTGTCTTGCATCTAAAACGTTAAACAACTTCTCAATATTCTCTCACTATGTATCACATGAGGTACTTTGCCTTAATAGTAACAAAAATTAGAACGCAACAAATTAACATTATATCTTTGCACGTGTGTGCATTTACTGTATATAAATGTGATAGAATGCAAATGCTATCTCTGTGTCTATTTAAATACGTATTGCTCTTTACCTAGCAATCTAACATCCCTATAGTGAATGTTATATTCATATAACACCAACAGTGTAAGTAGCGCTGTACACGAATTCTAGTTACACTAAAAAGATAAAACTATTACAGTGTATGCAAGTTACCACAGATTATATCGGATGGGCAAAAAGTTGCTTTAAAACACGAATCAATTCTTTTTCTTACTTAAAGATACATTTACACAAATGTAGTAGCAAATTAATTCCACCATTAAAAACACTTTCTGTTCATCCATGTCTATCTCTTCTACTATCCACCTTTCCTGGTGAATTTCCCTAGCAACTCTGAATCAGGCTTCTGCTGTCTGTACTAGGTTATTGTCTTGTAACATTCCTTCTTTCCTTTCAACAGTCTGCGCCAGTCCTCTGGCTGCAGCCGTCCGCCGGTATTCATATTGATACCACATATCTTAGTTACTTTCTATGCTTTCTTTACTGCCTCTTCACTTTCTATTTCACTATATCACATGCTAAATTATCCTTGCTGGGTTTCTCTAATTTCGTTCATAGATTCATTGGCCTGTCTAAGGAATTCAGCTTGCTCCCCAGTTATGGTGCGTATTTGTGTTCTCAAGTCCTGTATTTCATGTTCAAGGTGTTGATCTGACTGTGATGTAATGGGCTATAGTGTTATGGGGTTGTAGGATGTGCCGCACTTCCTGGGGTACTAGTGTAGGGAGTAAGGTCTGCGTGTCTACTAGTATAGGGAATGGTTCCCTCATCATCCTCCCCCTCATCATCCTCAGCCACCATCAGCTGGGTTATTGGAGGTGGCGGTGTGGGCCGTGTGGGGGGTGTACAGAAAATACCATCTGAATTAATCATGGGATACAGGTGATGCACCATTGGAGCGGGCTAGACAGGAGGGTAGGGGTTAAGGGGAATTAAAGGTCCAGCTGTGGGCGTCAGCTGAGTATAAGATGGCGCCGCTGCTGGGGCTTGGGGGACGTGCTGGGAAACCACAAAAGTGTGGCTATGTGGAGCACACGTAAAACACGTCTCTCTGGAAGAGGGGTTTTGCTGACCACATATGGAACCACCTTCTTTCTTGTCGGTGCCATTATAGGGCGGTGGCTGCCTCAGCCCAGTGATTTTACCAGGTTTGCAATAATGCCTTCCTGAATTCTCATAATATTTTTGCTTCCCTCCTGTCCTTTCAAATTCTTTACTACAGTCAAGCCACACCTCGACTGCTTGTGGCAAATTGTCATCTAGCAGTTTGCCTCTTTTATCACTTAACAATTGTCGCCATGTGGTACTACACAGCGAGCCACCCTCTTTTGTCCGCCGTAACCCTTCGGGACACTTGCATTGTTTCACTTAGTCACTTCCTGGGACTTTCCGTAACTTAATTTTGTGATTCACCATATATTACGTATATTTTGTTGAGTCAGAGTCTAATATGTATAGTTCTCCGTGACCATACACAGCACACCTGGGCTTACTCTGACCGCCTCCTCCCCATCTGTCCCCACGGGTAGACAACTGGGCTGACCCGCGGTACAGGAATTTTGAGGTAGACTTATTCTTATACGTAGATATAGGTTAGTCACTCCAAGTTCTCGTCATAATATACCACACATGAAGATATTTTCAACATATGGGGGGGTTCCGTAACTTAATCTTGTGATTCACCATATATTACGTATATTTTGTTGAGTCAGAGTCTGATCCGTATAGTTCTCTGTGACCATACGCAGCACACCTGGGCTTACTCTGACCGCCTCCTCCCCATCTGTCCCCACGGGTAGACAACTGGGCTGACCCGCGGTACAGGAATTTTGAGGTAGACTTATTATTATACATAGATATAGGTTAGTCACTCAAAGTTCTCCTCACAATATACAACACATCAAGATATTTTCAACATATGGGGATTCTTACTGTCATGCCCACACGATGCCTCTGACTGGCGTCACATCCTCCCTCGGACAGATATACGAAGACTACATCAAGTGACACATGTAGGTAAGATGATAAACTTCCTCACCTCAATCACGGGCTGCAGTCCCGGTGTCCGTTGATGTGTCTCGCCTCTGTCCGATGGTTTGGGGGGTGTCCCGCCAGGAGGTCTCTCGTGTGCCCCACGTTGGGCGCCAACTGTTTTGGATCTGATCAAGGGTCAGTTATGTTGATGTGTTGGTCCAAATTAGTTAGATATGATACGTGCACGGAGAGAAAAGACACTGACACACTCTGTGGAGTCAAAGCAAATCTCTACTTTATTGGGTGTGATACAGTTTGATATACACTTCAGGAGATAGGAAGGGGGCGTCTATTGTACCACTAGTTGATTGGTTATATGTAGGACAATAGGTGTGCTTATGCAAATATACCCGTATCTTAGTAAAGCTGCACAAGCAACAGGGGGGAAGAAGGGGGGTTGTATTCTGTAAGGAAATGTCTCTATCTTCTAAGCACCGTTTTAACTGTTAAAACAAGCAAGTGTCCATTTTATGTCATATTGCCATAACAATATCATCATCATCTCATCATGATATCATCATCATCTTATCATGATATCATCATCATCATCATCATCATCATCATCTCATCATGATATCATCATCATCTCATCATGATATCATCATCATCTCATCATGATATCATCATCATCTCATCATGATAGCATCATCATCTCATCATGATATCATCATTATCTCATCATGATATCATCATCATCTCATCATGATATCATCATCATCTCATCATGATATCATCATCATCTCATCATGATATCATCATCATCTCATCATGATATCATCATCATCATCATCATCATCTCATCATGATATCATCATCATCTCATCATGATATCATCATCATCATCATCATATCATCATGATATCATCATCATCTCATCATGATATCATCATTATCTCATCATGATATCATCATCATCTCATCATGATATCATCATCATCATCTTATCATGATATCATCATCATCATCATCATCATCATCTCATCATGATATCATCATCATCTCATCATGATATCATCATTATCTCATCATGATATCATCATTATCTCATCATGATATCATCATCATCTTATCATGATATCATCATCATCATCATCATCATCATCATCTCATCATGATATCATCATCATATCATCATCATCTCATCATGATATCATCATCATCTCATCATGATATCATCATCATCTCATCATGATAGCATCATCATCTCATCATGATATCATCATCATCATCATCATCATCATCATCTCATCATGATATCATCATCATCTCATCATGATATCATCATCATCTCATTATGATATCATCTTCATCATCATCATCATCATCATCATCATCATCTCATCATGATATCACCATCATGATCATGATATCATCATCATCTCCTCATGATATCATCATCATCTCATCATGATATCATCATCATCTCATCATGATATCATCATCATCTCATTATGATATCATCTTCATCATCATCATCATCATCATCATCTCATCATGATATCACCATCATGATCATGATATCATCATCATGATCATGATATCATCATCATCTCCTCATGATATCATCATCATCTCATCATGATATCATCATCATCTCATCATGATATCATCATCATCTCATCATGATATCATCATCATAATCATCATCATCTCATCATGATATCATCATCATCTCATCATGATATCATCATCATCTCATCATGATATCATCATCTCATCATGATATCATAATCATCATCATCTCATCATGATATCATAATCATCATCATCTCATCATGATATCATCATCATCATTATCATCATCTCATCATGATATCATCATCATCTCATCATGATATCATCATCATCTCATCATGATATCATCATCATCTCATCATGATATCATCATCATCATCTCATCATGATATCATAATCATCATCATCTCATCATGATATCATCATCATCATCATCATCATCATCATCTCATCATGATATCATCATCATCTCATCATGATATCATCATCATCATAATCATCATCATCTCATCATGATATCATCATTATCTCATCATGATATCATCATCATCTCATCATGATATCATCATCATCTTATCATGATATCATCATCATCATCATCTCATCATGATATCATCATCATCTCATCATGATATCATCATCATCTCATCATGATATCATCATCATCATCTCATCATGATATCATCATCATCTCATCATGATATCATCATCATCATCATCATCACCTCATCATGATATCATCATCATCTCATCATGATATCATCATCATCTCATCATGATATCATCATTATCTCATCATGATATCATCATCATCTCATCATGATATCATCATCATCTTATCATGATATCATCATCATCATCATCATCATCATCATCATCATCATCTCATCATGATATCATCATCATCTCATCATGATATCATCATTATCTCATCATGATATCATCATCTCATCATGATCTTATCATGATATCATCATCATCATCATCATCTCATCATGATATCATCATCATATCATCATCATCTCATCATGATATCATCATCATCTCATCATGATATCATCATCTCATCATGATAGCATCATCATCTCATCATGATATCATCATCATCATCATCATAATCATCATCATCATCATCATCATCTCATCATGATATCATCATCATCTCATCATGATATCATCATCATCTCATTATGATATCATCTTCATCATCATCATCATCATCTCATCATGATATCACCATCATGATCATGATATCATCATCATCTCCTCATGATATCATCATCATCTCATCATGATATCATCATCATCTCATCATGATATCATCATCATCTCATTACGATATCATCATCATCTCATCATGATATCATCATCATAATCATCATCATCTCATCATGATATCATCATCATCTCATCATGATATCATCATCATCTCATCATGATATCATCATCTCATCATGATATCACCATCATGATCATGATATCATCATCATCTCCTCATGATATCATCATCATCTCATCATGATATCATCATCATCATCTCATCATGATATCATCATCATCTCATTACGATATCATCATCATCTCATCATGATATCATCATCATAATCATCATCATCTCATCATGATATCATCATCATCTCATCATGATATCATCATCATCTCATCATGATATCATCATCTCATCATGATATCATAATCATCATCATCTCATCATGATATCATAATCATCACCATCTCATCATGATATCATCATCGTCATCATCATCATCTCATCATGATATCATCATCATCTCATCATGATATCATCATCATAATCATCATCTCATCATGATATCATCATCATCTCATCATGATATCATCATCATCTCATCATGATATCATCATCATCTCATCATGATATCATCATAATCTCATCATGATATCATCATCATCATCTCATCATGATATCATAATCATCATCATCTCATCATGATATCATCATCATCATCATCATCATCATCATCATCATCTCATCATGATATCATCATCATCTCATCATGATATCATCATCATAATCATCATCATCTCATCATGATATCATCATTATCTCATCATGATATCATCATCATCTCATCGTGATATCATCATCTTATCATGATATCATCATCATCATCATCATCATCATCTCATCATGATATCATCATCATCTCATCGTGATATCATCATCATCTCATCATGATATCATCATCATCTCATCATGATATCATCATCATCATCTCATCATGATATCATCATCCTCTCATCATGATATCATCATCATCATCATCATCATCATCTCATCATGATATCATCATCATCTCATCATGATATCATCATCATCATCATCTCATCATGATATCATCATCATCTCATCATGATGTCATCATCATCTCATCATGATATCATCATCATCATCATCTCATCATGATATCATCATCATCATCATCATCTCACCATGATATCATCATCATCATCATCTCATCATGATGTCATCATCATCTTCTTATCATGATATCATCATCATCTCATCATGATATCATCATCATCATCATCTCATCATGATATCATCATCATCTCATCATGATATCATCATCGTCTCATCATGATATCATCATCATCTTCTTATCATGATATCATCATAATCTCATCATGATATCATCATCATCATCATATCATGATATCATCATCATCATTTCATCATGATATCATCATCATCATCATCATCATCATCTCATCATAATATCATCATCATCATTATCTCATCACGATATCATCATCATCTCATCACGATATCATCATCATCTCATCATGATATCATCATCATCTCATCATGATATCATCATCATCTCATCATGATATCATCATCATCATCTCATCATGATATCATCATCATCTCATCATGATATCATCATTATCATCATCTCATCATGATATCATCATCATCTCATCATGATATCATCATCATCTCATCATGATATCATCATCATTATCATCATCTCATCATGATATCATCATCATCTCATCATGATATCATCATTATCTCATCATGATATCATCATCATCTCATCATCATCATCATCTCATCATGATATCATCATCATCTCATCATCATCATCATCTCATCATGATATCATCATCATCTCATCATGATATCATCATCATCTCATCATGATATCATCATCATCTCATCATGATATCATCATCATAATCATCATCATCTCATCATGATATCATCATCATCTCATCATGATATCATCATCATCTCATCATGATATCATCATCATCTCATCATGATATCATCATCATAATCATCATCATCTCATCATGATATCATCATCATCTCATCATGATATCATCATCATCTCATCATGATATCATCATCTCATCATGATATCATAATCATCATCATCTCATCATGATATCATAATCATCATCATCTCATCATGATATCATCATCATCATCATCATCATCATCTCATCATGATATCATCATCATCTCATCATGATATCATCATCATAATCATCATCATCTCATCATGATATCATCATCATCTCATCATGATATCATCATCATCTCATCATGATATCATCATCATCTCATCATGATATCATCATTATCTCATCATGATATCATCATCATCATCTCATCATGATATCATAATCATCATCATCTCATCATGATATCATCATCATCATCATCATCATCATCTCATCATGATATCATCATCATCTCATCATGATATCATCATCATCATAATCATCATCATCTCATCATGATATCATCATTATCTCATCATGATATCATCATCATCTCATCTTGATATCATCATCTTATCATGATATCATCATCATCATCATCATCATCATCATCTCATCATGATATCATCATCATCTCATCGTGATATCATCATCATCTCATCATGATATCATCATCATCTCATCATGATATCATCATCATCATCTCATCATGATATCATCATCATCTCATCATGATATCATCATCATCATCATCATCATCATCATCATCTCATCATGATATCATCATCATCTCATCATGATATCATCATCATCATCATCTCATCATGATATCATCATCATCTCATCATGATGTCATCATCATCTCATCATGATATCATCATCATCATCATCATCTCATCATGATATCATCATCATCATCATCATCATCTCACCATGATATCATCATCATCATCATCTCATCATGATGTCATCATCATCTTCTTATCATGATATCATCATCATCTCATCATGATATCATCATCATCATCATCTCATCATGATATCATCATCATCTCATCATGATATCATCATCGTCTCATCATGATATCATCATCATCTTCTTATCATGATATCATCATAATCTCATCATGATATCATCATCATCATCATATCATGATATCATCATCATCATTTCATCATGATATCATCATCATCATCATCATCATCATCTCATCATAATATCATCATCATCATTATCTCATCACGATATCATCATCATCTCATCACGATATCATCATCATCTCATCATGATATCATCATCATCTCATCATGATATCATCATCATCATCTCATCATGATATCATCATCATCTCATCATGATATCATCATCATCATTATCATCATCTCATCATGATATCATCATCATCTCATCATGATATCATCATCATCTCATCATGATATCATCATCATTATCATCATCTCATCATGATATCATCATCATCTCATCATGATATCATCATTATCTCATCATGATATCATCATCATCTCATCATCATCATCATCTCATCATGATATCATCATCATCTCATCATCATCATCATCTCATCATGATATCATCATCATCTCATCATGATATCATCATCATCTCATCATGATATCATCATCATCTCATCATGATATCATCATCATAATCATCATCATCTCATCATGATATCATCATCATCTCATCATGATATCATCATCATCTCATCATGATATCATCATCTCATCATGATATCATAATCATCATCATCTCATCATGATATCATAATCATCATCATCTCATCATGATATCATCATCATCATCATCATCATCTCATCATGATATCATCATCATCTCATCATGATATCATCATCATAATCATCATCATCTCATCATGATATCATCATCATCTCATCATGATATCATCATCATCTCATCATGATATCATCATCATCTCATCATGATATCATCATAATCTCATCATGATATCATCATCATCATCTCATCATGATATCATAATCATCATCATCTCATCATCATCATCATCATCATCATCATCATCATCATCTCATCATGATATCATCATCATCTCATCATGATATCATCATCATCATAATCATCATCATCTCATCATGATATCATCATTATCTCATCATGATATCATCATCATCTCATCGTGATATCATCATCTTATCATGATATCATCATCATCATCATCATCATCATCATCTCATCATGATATCATCATCATCTCATCGTGATATCATCATCATCTCATCATGATATCATCATCATCTCATCATGATATCATCATCATCATCTCATCATGATATCATCATCATCATCTCATCATGATATCATCATCATCTCATCATGATATCATCATCATCTCATCATGATATCATCATCATCTAATCATGATATCATCATCATCTCATCATGATATCATCATCATCATCATCTCATCATGATATCATCATCATCTCATCATGATATCATCATCATCTCATCATGATATCATCATCATCTCATCATGATATCATCATCATCATCATCATCTCATCATGATATCATTTTCATCATCATCATCATCTCATCATGATATCATCATCATCTCATCATGATATCATCATCATCTCATCATGATATCATCATCATCATCTCATCATGATATCATCTCATCATGATATCATCATCATCTCATCATGATATCATCATCATCTCATCATGATAGCATCATCATCTCATCATGATATCATCATCATCTCATCATGATATCATCATCATCATCATTATCTCATCATGATATCATCATCATCTCATCATGATATCATCATCATCATATCATCATGATATCATCATCATCTCATCATGATATCATCATTATCTCATCATGATATCATCATCATCTCATCATGATATCATCATCATCTTATCATGATATCATCATCATCATCATCATCATCTCATCATGATATCATCATCATCTCATCATGATATCATCATTATCTCATCATGATATCATCATCATCTCATCATGATATCATCATCATCTTATCATGATATCATCATCATCATCATCATCATCATCTCATCATGATATCATCATCATATCATCATCATCTCATCATGATATCATCATCATATCATCATGATATCATCATCATCTCATCATGATAGCATCATCATCTCATCATGATATCATCATCATCTCATCATGATATCATCATCATCTCATCATGATATCATCATCATCTCATCATGATATCATCATCATCTCATCATGATATCATCATCATCTCATCATGATATCATCATCATCTCATCATGATATCATCATCATCATCTCATCATGATATCATTTTCATCATCATCTCATCATGATATCATCATCATCTCATCATGATATCATCATCATCTCATCATGATATCATCATCATCTAATCATGATATCATCATCATCATCATCATCATCTCATCATGATATCATCATCATCTCATCATGATATCATCATCATCATCTCATCATGATATCATCATCATCTAATCATGATATCATCATCATCTCATCATGATATCATCATCATCTCATCATGATATCATCATGACATCATATTCATCATCATCATGATATCATCATCATCATCTCATCATGATATCATCATCATCTCATCATGATATCATCATCATCATCATCTCATCATGAAATCATCATCATCATCATCATGAAATCATGATATCATCATCAACTCATCATTATATCATCATCATCTCATCATGATATCATCATCATCATCTCATCATGATACCATCATCATCATCTCATCATGATATCATCATCATCATCTCATCATGATATCATCATCATCATCATCTCATCATGATATCATCATCATCATCATCATCTCATCATGATATCATTTTCATCATCATCATCATCTCATCATGATATCATCATCATCTCATCATGATATCATCATCATCTCATCATGATATCATCATCATCATCTCATCATGATATCATCTCATCATGATATCATCATCATCTCATCATGATATCATCATCATCTCATCATGATAGCATCATCATCTCATCATGATATCATCATCATCTCATCATGATATCATCATCATCATCATTATCTCATCATGATATCATCATCATCTCATCATGATATCATCATCATCATCATCATATCATCATGATATCATCATCATCTCATCATGATATCATCATTATCTCATCATGATATCATCATCATCTCATCATGATATCATCATCATCTTATCATGATATCATCATCATCATCATCATCATCTCATCATGATATCATCATCATCTCATCATGATATCATCATTATCTCATCATGATATCATCATCATCTCATCATGATATCATCATCATCTTATCATGATATCATCATCATCATCATCATCATCATCTCATCATGATATCATCATCATATCATCATCATCTCATCATGATATCATCATCATATCATCATGATATCATCATCATCTCATCATGATAGCATCATCATCTCATCATGATATCATCATCATCTCATCATGATATCATCATCATCTCATCATGATATCATCATCATCTCATCATGATATCATCATCATCTCATCATGATATCATCATCATCTCATCATGATATCATCATCATCTCATCATGATATCATCATCATCTCATCATGATATCATCATCATCATCTCATCATGATATCATTTTCATCATCATCTCATCATGATATCATCATCATCTCATCATGATATCATCATCATCTCATCATGATATCATCATCATCTAATCATGATATCATCATCATCATCATCATCTCATCATGATATCATCATCATCTCATCATGATATCATCATCATCATCTCATCATGATATCATCATCATCTAATCATGATATCATCATCATCTCATCATGATATCATCATCATCTCATCATGATATCATCATGATATCATCATCATCATCATCATGATATCATCATCATCATCTCATCATGATATCATCATCATCTCATCATGATATCATCATCATCATCATCTCATCATGAAATCATCATCATCATCATCATGAAATCATGATATCATCATCAACTCATCATTATATCATCATCATCTCATCATGATATCATCATCATCATCTCATCATGATACCATCATCATCATCTCATCATGATATCATCATCATCATCTCATCATGATATCATCATCATCATCATCTCATCATGATATCATCATCATCTCATCATGATATCATCATCATCATCATCATCTTATCATGATATCGTCATCATCATCATCTCATCATGATATCATCATCATCATCATCATCATCTCATCATGATATCATCATAATCTCATCATGATAGCATCATCATCTCATCATGATATCATCATCATCTCATCATGATATCATCATCATCATCATCATCTCATCATGATATCATCATCATCATCATCATCTCATCATGATATCATCATCATCATCATCTCATCATGATATCATCATCATCTCATCATGATATCATCATCATCTCATCATGATATCATCATCATCTCATCATGATATCATCATCATCTCATCATGATATCATCATCATCATCTCATCATGATATCATTTTCATCATCATCATCATCTCTTCATGATATCATCATCATCTCATCATGATATCATCATCATCTCATCATGATATCATCATCATCTTATCATGATATCATCATCATCATCATCTCATCATGATATCATCATCATCTCCTCATGATATCATCATCATCTCATCATGATATCATCATCATCTCATCATGATATCATCATCATCTCATTACGATATCATCATCATCTCATCATGATATCATCATCATAATCATCATCATCTCATCATGATATCATCATCATCTCATCATGATATCATCATCATCTCATCATGATATCATCATCTCATCATGATATCATAATCATCATCATCTCATCATGATATCATAATCATCATCATCTCATCATGATATCATCATCATCATCATCATCATCTCATCATGATATCATCATCATCTCATCATGATATCATCATCATAATCATCATCATCTCATCATGATATCATCATCATCTCATCATGATATCATCATCATCTCATCATGATATCATCATCATCTCATCATGATATCATCATCATCTCATCATGATATCATCATCATCATCTCATCATGATATCATAATCATCATCATCTCATCATGATATCATCATCATCATCATCATCATCATCATCATCATCATCTCATCATGATATCATCATCATCTCATCATGATATCATCATCATCATAATCATCATCATCTCATCATGATATCATCATTATCTCATCATGATATCATCATCATCTCATCGTGATATCATCATCTTATCATGATATCATCATCATCATCATCATCATCATCATCATCATCTCATCATGATATCATCATCATCTCATCGTGATATCATCATCATCTCATCATGATATCATCATCATCTCATCATGATATCATCATCATCATCTCATCATGATATCATCATCATCTCATCATGATATCATCATCATCATCATCATCATCATCTCATCATGATATCATCATCATCTCATCATGATATCATCATCATCATCATCTCATCATGATATCATCATCATCTCATCATGATGTCATCATCATCTCATCATGATATCATCATCATCATCATCTCATCATGATATCATCATCATCATCATCATCTCACCATGATATCATCATCATCATCATCTCATCATGATGTCATCATCATCTTCTTATCATGATATCATCATCATCTCATCATGATATCATCATCATCATCATCTCATCATGATATCATCATCATCTCATCATGATATCATCATCGTCTCATCATGATATCATCATCATCTTCTTATCATGATATCATCATAATCTCATCATGATATCATCATCATCATCATATCATGATATCATCATCATCATCTCATCATAATATCATCATCATCATCATCATCATCATCTCATCATAATATCATCATCATCATTATCTCATCACGATATCATCATCATCTCATCACGATATCATCATCATCTCATCATGATATCATCATCATCTCATCATGATATCATCATCATCATCTCATCATGATATCATCATCATCTCATCATGATATCATCATCATCATTATCATCATCTCATCATGATATCATCATCATCTCATCATGATATCATCATCATCTCATCATGATATCATCATCATTATCATCATCTCATCATGATATCATCATCATCTCATCATGATATCATCATTATCTCATCATGATATCATCATCATCTCATCATCATCATCATCTCATCATGATATCATCATCATCTCATCATCATCATCATCTCATCATCATCATCATCTCATCATGATATCATCATCATCTCATCATGATATCATCATCATCTCATCATGATATCATCATCATAATCATCATCATCTCATCATGATATCATCATCATCTCATCATGATATCATCATCATCTCATCATGATATCATCATCTCATCATGATATCATAATCATCATCATCTCATCATGATATCATAATCATCATCATCTCATCATGATATCATCATCATCATCATCATCATCATCTCATCATGATATCATCATCATCTCATCATGATATCATCATCATCTCATCATGATATCATCATCATAATCATCATCATCTCATCATGATATCATCATCATCTCATCATGATATCATCATCATCTCATCATGATATCATCATCATCTCATCATGATATCATCATAATCTCATCATGATATCATCATCATCATCTCATCATGATATCATAATCATCATCATCTCATCATGATATCATCATCATCATCATCATCATCTCATCATGATATCATCATCATCTCATCATGATATCATCATCATCATAATCATCATCATCTCATCATGATATCATCATTATCTCATCATGATATCATCATCATCTCATCTTGATATCATCATCTTATCATGATATCATCATCATCATCATCATCATCATCTCATCATGATATCATCATCATCTCATCGTGATATCATCATCATCTCATCATGATATCATCATCATCTCATCATGATATCATCATCATCATCTCATCATGATATCATCATCATCTCATCATGATATCATCATCATCATCATCATCATCATCTCATCATGATATCATCATCATCTCATCATGATATCATCATCATCTCATCATGATGTCATCATCATCTCATCATGATATCATCATCATCATCATCTCATCATGATATCATCATCATCATCATCATCTCACCATGATATCATCATCATCATCATCTCATCATGATGTCATCATCATCTTCTTATCATGATATCATCATCATCTCATCATGATATCATCATCATCATCATCTCATCATGATATCATCATCATCTCATCATGATATCATCATCGTCTCATCATGATATCATCATCATCTTCTTATCATGATATCATCATAATCTCATCATGATATCATCATCATCATCATATCATGATATCATCATCATCATTTCATCATGATATCATCATCATCATCATCATCATCTCATCATAATATCATCATCATCATTATCTCATCACGATATCATCATCATCTCATCACGATATCATCATCATCTCATCATGATATCATCATCATTTCATCATGATATCATCATCATCTCATCATGATATCATCATCATCATCTCATCATGATATCATCATCATCTCATCATGATATCATCATCATCATTATCATCATCTCATCATGATATCATCATCATCTCATCATGATATCATCATCATCTCATCATGATATCATCATCATTATCATCATCTCATCATGATATCATCATCATCTCATCATGATATCATCATTATCTCATCATGATATCATCATCATCTCATCATCATCATCATCTCATCATGATATCATCATCATCTCATCATCATCATCATCTCATCATGATATCATCATCATCTCATCATGATATCATCATCATCTCATCATGATATCATCATCATCTCATCATGATATCATCATCATAATCATCATCATCTCATCATGATATCATCATCATCTCATCATGATATCATCATCATCTCATCATGATATCATCATCTCATCATGATATCATAATCATCATCATCTCATCATGATATCATAATCATCATCATCTCATCATGATATCATCATCATCATCATCATCATCTCATCATGATATCATCATCATCTCATCATGATATCATAATCATAATCATCATCATCTCATCATGATATCATCATCATCTCATCATGATATCATCATCATCTCATCATGATATCATCATCATCTCATCATGATATCATCATAATCTCATCATGATATTATCATCATCATCTCATCATGATATCATAATCATCATCATCTCATCATGATATCATCATCATCATCATCATCATCTCATCATGATATCATCATCATCTCATCATGATATCATCATCATCATAATCATCATCATCTCATCATGATATCATCATTATCTCATCATGATATCATCATCATCTCATCGTGATATCATCATCTTATCATGATATCATCATCATCATCATCATCATCATCTCATCATGATATCATCATCATCTCATCGTGATATCATCATCATCTCATCATGATATCATCATCATCTCATCATGATATCATCATCATCATCTCATCATGATATCATTTTCATCATCATCTCATCATGATATCATCATCATCTCATCATGATATCATCATCATCTCATCATGATATCATCATCATCTAATCATGATATCATCATCATCTCATCATGATATCATCATCATCATCATCATCTCATCATGATATCATCATCATCTCATCATGATATCATCATCATCTCATCATGATATCATCATCATCTCATCATGATATCATCATCATCTCATCATGATATCATCATCATCTCATCATGATATCATCATCATCATCATCATCTCATCATGATATCATTTTCATCATCATCATCATCTCATCATGATATCATCATCATCTCATCATGATATCATCATCATCTCATCATGATATCATCATCATCATCTCATCATGATATCATCTCATCATGATATCATCATCATCTCATCATGATATCATCATCATCTCATCATGATAGCATCATCATCTCATCATGATATCATCATCATCTCATCATGATATCATCATCATCATCATCATCTCATCATGATATCATCATCATCTCATCATGATATCATCATCATCATCATCATATCATCATGATATCATCATCATCTCATCATGATATCATCATTATCTCATCATGATATCATCATCATCTCATCATGATATCATCATCATCTTATCATGATATCATCATCATCATCATCATCATCATCATCATCATCTCATAATGATATCATCATCATCTCATCATGATATCATCATTATCTCATCATGATATCATCATCATCTCATCATGATATCATCATCATCTTATCATGATATCATCATCATCATCATCATCATCTCATCATGATATCATCATCATCTCATCATGATATCATCATCATATCATCATGATATCATCATCATCTCATCATGATAGCATCATCATCTCATCATGATATCATCATCATCTCATCATGATATCATCATCATCATCATCTCATCATGATATCATCATCATCTCATCATGATATCATCATCATCTCATCATGATATCATCATCATCTCATCATGATATCATCATCATCTCATCATGATATCATCATCATCTCATCATGATATCATCATCATCATCTCATCATGATATCATTTTCATCATCATCTCATCATGATATCATCATCATCTCATCATGATATCATCATCATCTCATCATGATATCATCATCATCTAATCATGATATCATCATCATCATCATCATCATCTCATCATGATATCATCATCATCTCATCATGATATCATCATCATCATCATCATCATCTCATCATGATATCATCATCATCTCATCATGATATCATCATCATCATCTCATCATGATATCATCATCATCTAATCATGATATCATCATCATCTCATCATGATATCATCATCATCTCATCATGATATCATCATGATATCATCATCATCTCATCATGATATCATCATCATCATCATCATGATATCATCATCATCATCTCATCATGATATCATCATGATATCATAATCATCTCATCATGATATCATCATCATCATCATCATGAAATCATGATATCATCATCAACTCATCATTATATCATCATCATCTCATCATGATATCATCATCATCATCTCATCATGATACCATCATCATCATCTCATCATGATATCATCATCATCATCTCATCATGATATCATCATCATCATCTCATCATGATATCATCATCATCTCATCATGATATCATCATCATCATCATCATCTTATCATGATATCGTCATCATCATCATCTCATCATGATATCATCATCATCATCATCATCATCTCATCATGATATCATCATCATCTCATCATGATAGCATCATCATCTCATCATGATATCATCATCATCTCATCTTGATATCATCATCATCATCATCATCTCATCATGATATCATCATCATCATCATCTCATCATGATATCATCATCATCTCATCATGATATCATCATCATCTCATCATGATATCATCATCATCTCATCATGATATCATCATCATCTCATCATGATATCATCATCATCATCTCATCATGATATCATTTTCATCATCATCATCATCTCATCATGATATCATCATCATCTCATCATGATATCATCATCATCTCATCATGATATCATCATCATCTTATCATGATATCATCATCATCATCATCTCATCATGATATCATCATCATCTCATCATGATATCATCATCATCTCATCATGATATCATCATCATCATCTCATCATGATATCATCATCATCTCATCATGATATCATCATGATATCATCATCATCTCATCATGATATCATCATCATCATCATGATATCATCATCATCATCTCATCATGATATCATCATGACATCATCATCATCTCATGATGATATCATCATCATCATCATCTCATCATGAAATCATCATCATCATCATCATGAAATCATGTTATCATCATCAACTCATCATTATATCATCATCATCTCATCATGATATCATCATCATCATCTCATCATGATACCATCATCAACATCTCATCATGATATCATCATCACCATCTCATCATGATATCATCATCATCATCATCTCATCATGATATCATCATCATCTCATCATGATATCATCATCATCATCATCATCTTATCATGATATCGTCATCATCATCATCTCATCATGATATCATCATCATCTCATCATGATATCATCATCATCATCATCATCTTATCATGATATCGTCATCATCATCATCTCATCATGATATCATCATCATCATCATCTCATCATGATATCATCATCATTATCTCATCATGATATAATCATCATCTCATCATGATTTCATCATCATCTCATCATGATATCATCATCATCATCTTCTTATCATGATATCATCATCATCTCATCATGATATCATCATCATCTCATCATGATATCATCATCATCATCATCATCATCATCATCATCATCATCATCTCTTCATAATATCATCATCATCATCATCATCATCATCATCTCATCATGATATCATCATCATCTCATCATGATATCTTCATCATCATCATCTCATCATGATATCATCATCATCTCATCATGATATCATCATCATCATCTCATCATGATATCATCATCATCTCATCATGATATCATCATCATCTCATCATGATATCATCATCATCTTATCATGATATCATCATCATCATCATCAGCAACTCATCATGATATCATCATCATATCATCATCATCTCATCATGATATCATCATCATCTCATCATGATATCATCATCATCTCATCATGATAGCATCATCATCTCATCATGATATCATCATTATCTCATCATGATATCATCATCATCTCATCATGATAGCATCATCATCTCATCATGATGTCATCATCATCTCATCATGATATCATCATCATCATCATCATCTCATCATGATATCATTTTCATCATCATCATCATCATCATCTCATCATGATATCATCATCATCTCATCATGATATCATCATCATCTCATCATGATATCATCATCATCATCTCATCATGATATCATCTCATCATGATATCATCATCATCTCATCATGATATCATCATCATCTCATCATGATAGCATCATCATCTCATCATGATATCATCATCATCTCATCATGATATCATCATCATCATCATCATCATCATCATCATCTCATCATGATATCATCATCATCTCATCATGATATCATCATCATCATCATATCATCATGATATCATCATCATCTCATCATGATATCATCATTATCTCATCATGATATCATCATCATCTCATCATGATATCATCATCATCTTATCATGATATCATCATCATCATCATCATCTCATCATGATATCATCATCATCTTATCAAGATATCATCATCATCATCATCATCATCTCATCATGATATCATCATCATCTCATCATGATATCATCATTATCTCATCATGATATCATCATCATCTCATCATGATATCATCATCATCTTATCATGATATCATCATCATCATCATCATCATCATCTCATCATGATATCATCATCATATCATCATCATCTCATCATGATATCATTATCATCTCATCATGATATCATCATCATCTCATCATGATAGCATCATCATCTCATCATGATATCATCATCATCTCATCATGATATCATCATCATCTCATCATGATATCATCATCATCATCATCTCATCATGATATCATCATCATCTCATCATGATATCATCATCATCTCATCATGATATCATCATCATCTCATCATGATATCATCATCATCTCATCATGATATCATCATCATCATCTCATCATGATATCATTTTCATCATCATCATCATCTCATCATGATATCATCATCATCTCATCATGATATCATCATCATCTCATCATGATATCATCATCATCATCTCATCATGATATCATTTTCATCATCATCATCATCTCATCATGATATCATCATCATCTCATCATGATATCATCATCATCTCATCATGATATCATCTAATCATGATATCATCATCATCTCATCATGATATCATCATCATCATCTCATCATGATATCATCATCATCTAATCATGATATCATCATCATCTCATCATGATATCATCATCATCTCATCATGATATCATCATCATCATCTCATCATGATATCATCTCATCATGATATCATCATCATCTCATCATGATATCATCATCATCTCATCATGATAGCATCATCATCTCATCATGATATCATCATCATCTCATCATGATATCATCATCATCATCATCATCATCATCATCATCATCATCTCATCATGATATCATCATCATCTCATCATGATATCATCATCATCATCATCATCATCATATCATCATGATATCATCATCATCTCATCATGATATCATCATTATCTCATCATGATATCATCATCATCTCATCATGATATCATCATCATCTTATCATGATATCATCATCATCATCATCATCTCATCATGATATCATCATCATATCATCATCATCTCATCATGATATCATCATCATCTCATCATGATATCATCATCATCTCATCATGATAGCATCATCATCTCATCATGATATCATCATCATCTCATCATGATATCATCATCATCTCATCATGATATCATCATCATCATCATCTCATCATGATATCATCATCATCTCATCATGATATCATCATCATCATCTCATCATGATATCATCATCATCTAATCATGATATCATCATCATCTCATCATGATATCATCATCATCTCATCATGATATCATCATGATATCATCATCATCTCATCATGATATCATCATCATCATCATCATGATATCATCATCATCATCTCATCATGATATCATCATGATATCATCATCATCTCATCATGATATCATCATCATCATCATCTCATCATGAAATCATCATCATCATCATCATGAAATCATGATATCATCATCAACTCATCATTATATCATCATCATCTCATCATGATATCATCATCATCATCTCATCATGATACCATCATCATCATCTCATCATGATATCATCATCATCATCTCATCATGATATCATCATCATCATCATCATCATCTCATCATGATATCATCATCATCTCATCATGATATCATCATCATCATCATCATCTTATCATGATATCGTCATCATCATCATCTCATCATGATATCATCATTATCTCATCATGATATCATCATCATCTCATCATGATATCATCATCATCTTATCATGATATCATCATCATCATCATCATCTCATCATGATATCATCATCATATCATCATCATCTCATCATGATATCATCATCATCTCATCATGATATCATCATCATCTCATCATGATAGCATCATCATCTCATCATGATATCATCATCATCTCATCATGATATCATCATCATCTCATCATGATATCATCATCATCATCATCTCATCATGATATCATCATCATCTCATCATGATATCATCATCATCATCTCATCATGATATCATCATCATCTAATCATGATATCATCATCATCTCATCATGATATCATCATCATCTCATCATGATATCATCATGATATCATCATCATCTCATCATGATATCATCATCATCATCATCATGATATCATCATCATCATCTCATCATGATATCATCATGATATCATCATCATCTCATCATGATATCATCATCATCATCATCTCATCATGAAATCATCATCATCATCATCATGAAATCATGATATCATCATCAACTCATCATTATATCATCATCATCTCATCATGATATCATCATCATCATCTCATCATGATACCATCATCATCATCTCATCATGATATCATCATCATCATCTCATCATGATATCATCATCATCATCATCATCATCTCATCATGATATCATCATCATCTCATCATGATATCATCATCATCATCATCATCTTATCATGATATCGTCATCATCATCATCTCATCATGATATCATCATCATCATCATCATCTCATCATGATATCATCATCATCATCATCTCATCATGATATCATCATCATCATCATCATCTCATCATGATATCATCATCATCATCATCTCATCATGATATCATCATCATCTCATCATGATATCATCATCATCTCATCATGATATCATCATCATCTCATCATGATATCATCATCATCTCATCATGATATCATCATCATCTCATCATGATATCATCATCATCATCTCATCATGATATCATTTTCATCATCATCATCATCATCTCATCATGATATCATCATCATCTCATCATGATATCATCATCATCTCATCATGATATCATCATCATCTAATCATGATATCATCATCATCATCATCATCATCTCATCATGATATCATCATCATCTCATCATGATATCATAATCATCATCTCATCATGATATCATCATCATCTAATCATGATATCATCATCATCTCATCATGATATCATCATCATCTCATCATGATATCATCATCATGATATCATCATCATCATCTCATCATGATATCATCATGATATCATCATCATCTCATCATGATATCATCATCATCATCATCATCTCATCATGAAATCATCATCATCATCATCATGAAATCATGATATCATCATCAACTCATCATTATATCATCATCATCTCATCATGATATCATCATCATCATCTCATCATGATATCATCATCATCATCATCATCATCTCATCATGATATCATCATCATCTCATCATGATATCATCATCATCATCATCTCATCATGATATCGTCATCATCATCATCTCATCATGATATCATCATCATCATCATCATCATCATCTCATCATGATATCATCATCATCTCATCATGATATCATCATCATCATCATCATCATCTCATCATGATATCATCATCATCATCATCATCTCATCATCATCTCATCATCATCTCATCGTGATATCATCATCATCTCATCATGATATTATCATCATCATCATTTCATCATGATATCATCATCATCTCATCATGATATCATCATCATCATCTCATCATGATATCATCATCATCATCATCATCATCATCATCTCATCATGATATCATAATTATCTCATCATGATATCATCATCATCTCATCATGATATCATCATCATCATCATCATCATCATCTCATCATGATATCATAATTATCTCATAATGATATCATCATCATCTCATCATCATCTCATCATGATATTATCATCATCTCATCATGATATCATCATCATCTCATCATGATATCATCATCATCTCATCATGATATAATTATCATCATCATCTCATCATGATATCATCATCATCATCATCATCTCATCATGAAATCATCATCATCATCATCATCATCATCATCATCATCTCATCATCATCTCATCATGATATCATCATCATCTCATTATGATATCATCATCATCATCATCATCATCATCATCTCATCATGATATCATCATCATCATCATCTCATCATGATATCATCATCATCTCATCATCATCTAATCATGATATCATCATCATCATCATCTCATCATGATATCATCATCATCATCATCATCATTATCATCATCTCATCATGATATCATCATCATCTCATCATGATATCATCATTATCTCATCATGATATCATCATCATCTCATCATGATATCATCATCATCTCATCATGATATCATCATCATCTCATCATCATCATCATCTCATCATCATCATCATCTCATCATGATATCATCATCATCATCATCATCATCATCATCATCATCATCATCATCCCATCATGATATCCTCATCATCATCATCATGATATCATCATCATCATCATCATCATTATCTCATCATGATATCATCATCATCATCATCTCATCATGATATCATCATCATCATCATCATCATCATCTCATCATGATATCATCATCATCTCATCATGATATCATAATTATCTCATCATGATTTCATCATCATCATCATCATCATCATCATCATCATCATCTCATCATGATATCATCATCATCTCATCATGATATCATAATTATCTCATCATGATATCATCATCATCTCATCATGATGTCATCATCATCATCAGCTCATCATGATATCATCATCATCTCATCATGATATCATCATCATATCATCATGATATCATCATCATCTCATCATGATATCATCATCATCTCATCATGATATCATCATCATCTCATCATGATATCATCATCATCATCTTCTTATCATGATATCATCATCATCTCATCATGATATCATCATCATCTTCTTATCATGATATCATCATCATCTCATCATGATATCATCATCATCATCATCATCATCTCATCATGATATCATCATCATCTCATCATGATATCATCATCATCTTCTTATCATGATATCATCATCATCTCATCATGATATCATCATCATCATCATATCATGATATCATCATCATCATCTCATCATGATATCATCATCATCATCATCATCATCATCATCTCATCATAATATCATCATCATCATCATCTCATCACGATATCATCATCATCTCATCATGATATCATCATCATCATCATCTCATCATGATATCATCATCATCTCATCATGATATCATCATCATCATCTCATCATGATATCATCATAATCTCATCATAATATCATCATCATCATCATCATCATCTCATCATGATATCATCATCATCTCATCATGATATCATCATCATCTCATCATGATATCATCATCATCATCATTATCATCATCTCATCATGATATCATCATCATCTCATCATGATATCATCATCATCTCATCATCATCATCATCTCATCATGATATCATCATCATCTCATCATGATATCATCATCATCATCATCATCTCATCATGATATCATCATCATCATCATCATGATATCATCATCATCATCATCATCATCATCATCTCATCACGATATCATCATCATCATCATCATCATCTCATCATGATATCATCATCATCATCATCATCATCATCATCATCATCATCTCATCATGATATCATCATCATCTCATCATGATATCATAATTATCTCATCATAATATCATCATCATCATCATCATCATCTCATCATGATATCATCATCATCTCATCATGATATCATAATTATCTCATCATGATATCATCATCATCTCATCATGATATCATCATCATCATCATCATCATCATCATCATTATCTCATCATGATATCATCATCATCTCATCATGATATCATCATCATCATCACCTCATCATGATATCATCATCATCATCTCATCATGATATCATCATCAACATCATCTCATCATGATATCATCATCATCTCATCATGATATCATCATCATCATCTCATCATGATATCATCATCATCATCATCATCTCATCATGATATAATCATCTCATCATGATATCATCATCATCTCATCATGATATCATCATCATCTCATCATGATATAATCATCATCATCTCATCATGATATAATCATCATCATCATCTCATCATGACATCATCATCATCTCATCATGATATCATCATCATCTCATCATGATATCATCATCATCATCATCTCATCATGATATCATCATCATCTCATCATGATATCATCATCATCTCATCATCATCTAATCATGATATCATCATCATCATCATCTCATCATGATATCATCATCATCATCATCATTATCATCATCTCATCATGATATCATCATCATCTCATCATGATATCATCATTATCTCATCATGATATCATCATCATCTCATCATGATATCATCATCATCTCATCATGATATCATCATCATCTCATCATCATCATCATCTCATCATGATATCATCATCATCTCATCATGATATCATCATCATCATCATCATCATCATCATCATCATCATCCCATCATGATATCCTCATCATCATCATCATGATATCATCATCATCATCATCATCATTATCTCATCATGATATCATCATCATCATCATCTCATCATGATATCATCATCATCATCATCATCATCTCATCATGATATCATCATCATCTCATCATGATATCATAATTATCTCATCATGATTTCATCATCATCATCATCATCATCATCATCATCATCATCATCATCATCTCATCATGATATCATCATCATCTCATCATGATATCATAATTATCTCATCATGATATCATCATCATCTCATCATGATATCATCATCATCATCAGCTCATCATGATATCATCATCATCTCATCATGATATCATCATCATATCATCATGATATCATCATCATCTCATCATGATATCATCATCATCTCATCATGATATCATCATCATCTCATCATGATATCATCATCATCATCTTCTTATCATGATATCATCATCATCTCATCATGATATCATCATCATCTTCTTATCATGATATCATCATCATCTCATTAGGATATCATCATCATCATCATCATCATCTCATCATGATATCATCATCATCTCATCATGATATCATCATCATCTTCTTATCATGATATCATCATCATCTCATCATGATATCATCATCATCATCATATCATGATATCATCATCATCATCTCATCATGATATCATCATCATCATCATCATCATCTCATCATAATATCATCATCATCATCATCTCATCACGATATCATCATCATCTCATCATGATATCATCATCTCATCATGATATCATCATCATCTCATCATGATATCATCATCATCATCTCATCATGATATCATCATCATCTCATCATAATATCATCATCATCATCATCATCATCATCATCATCATCTCATCATGATATCATCATCATCTCATCATGATATCATCATCATCTCATCATGATATCATCATCATCATCATCATTATCATCATCTCATCATGATATCATCATCATCTCATCATGATATCATCATCATCTCATCATCATCATCATCTCATCATGATATCATCATCATCTCATCATGATATCATCATCATCATCATCATCTCATCATGATATCCTCATCATCATCATCATGATATCATCATCATCATCATCTCATCACGATATCATCATCATCATCATCATCATCTCATCATGATATCATCATCATCATCATCATCATCATCATCATCATCTCATCATGATATCATCATCATCTCATCATGATATCATAATTATCTCATCATAATATCATCATCATCATCATCATCATCATCTCATCACGATATCATCATCATCATCATCATCATCTCATCATGATATCATCATCATCATCATCATCATCATCATCATCATCATCATCTCATCATGATATCATCATCATCTCATCATGATATCATAATTATCTCATCATAATATCATCATCATCATCATCATCATCATCTCATCATGATATCATCATCATCTCATCATGATATCATAATTATCTCATCATGATATCATCATCATCTCATCATGATATCATCATCATCATCATCATCATCATCATCATCATCATCATCTCATCATGATATCATCATCATCTCATCATGATATCATCATCATCATCACCTCATCATGATATCATCATCATCATCTCATCATGATATCATCATCAACATCATCTCATCATGATATCATCATCATCTCATCATGATATCATCATCATCATCTCATCATGATATCATCATCATCATCATCATCTCATCATGATATTATCATCTCATCATGATATCATCATCATCTCATCATGATATCATCATCATCATCTCATCATGATATAATCATCATCATCATCTCATCATGACATCATCATCATCTCATCATGATATCATCATCATCTCATCATGATATCATCATCATCATCATCTCATCATGATATCATCATCATCATCATCTCATCATGATATCATCATCATCATCATCTCATCATGATATCATCATCATCATCTCATCATGATATCATCATCATCTCATCATGATATCAACATCATCATCATCATCTCATCATGATATCATCATCATCTCATCATGATATCATCATCATCATCATCTCATCATGATATCATCATCATCTCAGTATGATATCATCATCATCTCATCATGATATCATCATCATCATCTCAGTATGATATCATCATCATCATCATCATCATCTCATCATGATATCATCATCATCTCATCATGATATCATCATCATCATCATCTCATCATGATATCATCATCATCATCTCATCATGATATCATCATCATCTCATCATGATATCATTATGATATCATCATGATCTCATCATGATATCATCATCATCATCTCATCATGATATCATCATCATCTCATCATGATATCAACATCATCATCATCTCATCATGATATCATCATCATCATCATGATATTATCATCATCATCATTTCATCATGATAACATCATCATCTCATCATGATATCATCATCATCTCATCATGATATCATCATCATCATCATCATCTCATCATGATATCCTCATCATCATCATCATGATATCATCATCATCATCATCATCATCATCATCATCATCTCATCACGATATCATCATCATCATCATCATCTCATCATGATATCATCATCATCATCATCATCATCATCATCATTATCATCTCATCATGATATCATCATCATCTCATCATGATATCATAATTATCTCATCATAATATCATCATCATCATCATCATCATCTCATCATGATATCATCATCATCTCATCATGATATCATAATTATCTCATCATGATATCATCATCATCTCATCATGATATCATCATCATCATCATCATCATCATCATCATCATCATCATCATCATCATCTCATCATGATATCATCATCATATCATCATGATATCATCATCATCATCACCTCATCATGATATCATCATCATCATCTCATCATGATATCATCATCAACATCATCTCATCATGATATCATCATCATCTCATCATGATATCATCATCATCATCTCATCATGATATCATCATCATCATCATCATCATCTCATCATTATATAATCATCTCATCATGATATCATCATCATCTCATCATGATATCATCATCATCATCTCATCATGATATAATCATCATCATCATCTCATCATGACATCATCATCATCTCATCATGATATCATCATCATCTCATCATGATATCATCATCATCATCATCTCATCATGATATCATCATCATCATCATCTCATCATGATATCATCATCATCATCATCTCATCATGATATCATCATCATCATCTCATCATGATATCATCATCATCTCATCATGATATCAACATCATCATCATCATCTCATCATGATATCATCATCATCTCATCATGATATCATCATCATCATCATCTCATCATGATATCATCATCATCTCAGTATGATATCATCATCATCTCATCATGATATCATCATCATCATCTCAGTATGATATCATCATCATCATCATCTCATCATGATATCATCATCATCTCATCATGATATCATCATCATCATCATCTCATCATGATATCATCATCATCATCTCATCATGATATCATCATCATCTCATCATGATATCATTATGATATCATCATGATCTCATCATGATATCATCATCATCATCTCATCATGATATCATCATCATCTCATCATGATATCAACATCATCATCATCTCATCATGATATCATCATCATCATCATGATATTATCATCATCATCATTTCATCATGATAACATCATCATCTCATCATGATATCATCATCATCATCTCATCATGATATCATCATCATCATCATCATCTCATCATGATATCATCATCATCTCATCATGATATCATCATCATCATCATGATATTATCATCATCATCATTTCATCATGATATCATCATCATCATCATCATCATCATCATCTCATCATGATATCATCATCATCTCATCATGATATCATCATCATCTCATCATGATATTATCATCATCATCATTTCATCATGATATCATCATCATCTCATCATTATATCATCATCATCTCATCATGATATCATCATCATCATCATCTCATCATGATATCATAATCATCATCATCTCATCATGATATCATCATCATCTCATCATGATATCATCATCATCTCATCATGATATCATCATCATCTCATCATGATATTATCATCATCATCATTTCATCATGATATCATCATCATCTCATCATTATATCATCATCATCTCATCATGATATCATCATCATCATCATCTCATCATGATATCATCATCATCATCATCTCATCATGATATCATCATCATCTCATCATGATATCATCATCATCATCTCATCATGATATCATCATCATCTCATCATGATATCATCATCATCATCATCTCATCATGATATCATCATCATCTCATCATGATATCATCATCATCTCATCATGATATCATCATCATCATAATCATCATCATCTCATCATGATATCATCATTATCTCATCATGATATCATCATCATCATAATCATCATGATATCATCATCATCATAATCATCATCTCATCATGATATCATCATTATCTCATCATCATCATCATCTCATCATGATATCATCATCATCATCTCATCATGATATCATCATCATCTCATCATGATATCATCATCATCATCATCTCATCATGATATCATCATTATCTCATCATCATCATCATCTCATCATGATATCATCATCATCATCTCATCATCTCATCATGATATCATCATCATCATCATCATCATCATCTCATCATGATATCATCATCATCATCTCATCATGATATCATCATCATCATCATCATCATCATCTCATCATGATATCATCATCTCATCATGATATCATCATCATGATATTATCATCATCATCATTTCATCATGATATCATCATCATTATCATCATCATCATCATGATATCATCATCTCATCATGATATCATCATCATCATCATCATCATCATCATCATCATGATATCATCATCTCATCATGATATCATCATCATGATATTATCATCATCATCATTTCATCATGATATCATCATCATCATCATCATCATCATCATCATCATGATATCATCATCTCATCATGATATCATCATCATCATGATATTATCATCTCATCATGATATCATCATCATCATCTCATCATGATATCATCATCATCATCATGATATTATCATCATCATCATTTCATCAAGATATCATCATCATCATCATCATCATCATCATCTCATCATGATATCATCATCATCTCATCATGATATCATCATCATCATCATCATCATCTCATCATGATATCATCATCATCTCATCATGATATCATCATCATCATGATATTATCATCATCATCATTTCATCATGATATCATCATCATCATCATCATCATCTCATCATGATATCATCATCATCTCATCATGATATCATCATCATCTCATCATGATATTATCATCATCATCATTTCATCATGATATCATCATCATCTCATCATGATATCATCATCATCTCATCATGATATCATCTCATCATGATATCATCATCATCCTCATCTCATCATGATATCATCATCATCATCATCTCATCATCATCTCATCATGATATCATCATCATCATCTCATTATGATATCATCATCATCTCATCATGATATCATCATCATCATCATGATATCATCATCATCTCATCTCGATATCATCATCATCTCATCACGATATCAACATCATTATCATCTCATAATATCATCATCTCATCATCATCTCATCATGATATCATCATCATCATCTCATTATGATATCATCATCATCTCATCATGATATCATCATCATCATCATGATATCATCATCATCTCATCTCGATATCATCATCATCTCATCATGATATCAACATCATTATCATCTCATAATATCATCATCATCATCATCATCTCATCATGATATCATCATCATCTCATCATGATATCATCATCATCATCATGATATTATAATCATCATCATTTCATCAAGATATCATCATCATCATCATCATCATCATCATCTCATCATGATATCGTCATCATCATCTCATCATGATATCATCATCATCATCATCATCATCTCATCATGATATCATCATTATCTCATCATGATATCATCATCATCATGATATTATCATCATCATCATTTCATCATGATATCATCATCATCATCATCATCATCTCATCATGATATCATCATCATCTCATCATGATATCATCATCATCTCATCATGATATTATCATCATCATCATTTCATCGTGATATCATCATCATCATCTCATCATGATATCATCATCATCATCTCATCATGATATCATCATCATCATCTCATCATGATATTATCATCATCATCATTTCATCATGATATCATCATCATCTCATCATGATATCATCATCATCATCTCATCATGATATCATCATCATCATCTCATCATGATATCATCATCATCTCATCATGATATCATCATCATCATCATGATATTATAATCATCATCATTTCATCATGATATCATCATAATCATCATCATCTCATCATGATATCATCATCATGATCATGATATCATCATCATCTCATCATGATATCATCATCATCTCATCATGATATCATCATCATCTCATCATGATATCATCATCATCATCATCATCATCATGATATCATCATTATCATCATCATCATCATCATCATCATCATCATCATCTCATCATGATATCATCATCATCTCATCATGATATCATCATCATCATGATATTATCATCATCATTTCATCATGATATCATCATCATCATCATCATCATCATCACCTCATCATGATATGATCATCATCATCATCATCTCATCATGATATCATCATCATCTTATCATGATATCATCATCATCATCATCTCATCATGATATCATCATCATCACCATCACCTCATCATGATATCATGATCATCATCATCATCATCTCTTCATGATATCATCATCATCTCATCATGATATCATCATCATCTCATCATGATATCATCATCATCTCATCATGACATCATCATCCTCTCATCATGATATCATCATCATCTCATCATGATATCATCATCATCTCATCATGATATCATCATAATCTCATCATCATCTCATCATGATATCATCATCATCTCATCATGATATCATCATAATCTCATCATGATATCATCATCATCTCATCATGATATCATTATCATCATCATCATAATCTCATAATGATATCATCATCATCTCATCATGATATCATCATCATCATCATCTCATCATGATATCATCATCATCATCATCTCATCACGATATCATCATCATCATCATCTCATCATGATATCATCATCATCTCATCATGATATCATCATCATCTCATCATGATATCATCATCATCATCATCTTCTTATCATGATATCATCATCATCTCATCATGATATCATCATCATCTCATCATGATATCATCATCATCTTATCATGATATCATCATCATCTCATCATGATATCATCATCATCATCATCATCATCACCTCATCATGATATCATCATCATCATCATCATCTCATCATGATATCATCATCATCATCATCATCTCATCATGATATCATCATCATCTCATCATGATATCATCATCATCATCTCATCATGATATCATCATCATCTCATCATGATATCATCATCATCTCATCATGATATCATCATCATCTCATCATGATATCATCATCATCATCATCTCATCATGATATCATCATCATCTCATCATGATATCATCATCATCATCTCATCATGATATCATCATCATCTCATCATGATATCATCATCATCTCATCATGATATCATCATCATCATAATCATCATCATCTCATCATGATATCATCATCATCATCTTATCATGATATCATCATCATCATCATCTCATCATGATATCATCATCATCTCATCATGATATCATCATCATCATCATCATCATCTCATCATGATATCATCATCATCTCATCATGATATCATCATCATCATCATCAATTCATCATGATATCATCATCATCATCATCTAATCATCATCATCTCATCATAATCATCATCATCTCATCATGATATCATCATCATCTCATCATGATATCATCATCATCTCATCATGATATCATCATCATCATCATCAATTCATCATGATATCATCATCATCATCATCTAATCATCATCATCTCATCATAATCATCATCATCTCATCATGATATCATCATCATCTCATCATGATATCATCATCATCTCATCATGATATCATCATCATCTCATCATGATATCATCATCATCTCATCATGAAATCATCATCATCTCATCATGATATATTCATCATCTCATCATGATATCATCATCATCTCATCATGATATCATCATCATCATCATCATCTCATCATGAAATCATCATCATGATCATGATATCATCATCATCATCATCATCATCATCATCATCTCATCATGAAATCATCATCATGATCATGATATCATCATCATCTCATCATGATATCATCATCATCATCATCATCATCATCATCATGATATCATCATCATCCTCATCTCATCATGATATCATCATCATCATCATCTCATCATCATCTCATCATGATATCATCATCATCATCTCATTATGATATCATCATCATCTCATCATGATATCATCATCATCATCATGATATCATCATCATCTCATCTCGATATCATCATCATCTCATCATGATATCAACATCATTATCATCTCATAATATCATCATCATCATCATCATCTCATCATGATATCATCATCATCTCATCATGATATCATCATCATCATCATGATATCATCATCATCATCACCTCATCATGATATCATCATCATCATCTCATCATGATATCATCATCAACATCATCTCATCATGATATCATCATCATCTCATCATGATATCATCATCATCATCTCATCATGATATCATCATCATCATCATCATCTCATCATGATATTATCATCTCATCATGATATCATCATCATCTCATCATGATATTATCATCATCATCTCATCATGATATCATCATCATCTCATCATGATATCATCATCATCATCTCATCATGATATAATCATCATCATCATCTCATCATGACATCATCATCTTCTCATCATGATATCATCATCATCTCATCATGATATCATCATCATCATCATCTCATCATGATATCATCATCATCATCATCTCATCATGATATCATCATCATCATCATCTCATCATGATATCATCATCATCATCTCATCATGATATCATCATCATCTCATCATGATATCAACATCATCATCATCATCTCATCATGATATCATCATCATCTCATCATGATATCATCATCATCATCATCTCATCATGATATCATCATCATCTCAGTATGATATCATCATCATCTCATCATGATATCATCATCATCATCTCAGTATGATATCATCATCATCATCATCATCATCTCATCATGATATCATCATCATCTCATCATGATATCATCATCATCATCATCTCATCATGATATCATCATCATCATCTCATCATGATATCATCATCATCTCATCATGATATCATTATGATATCATCATGATCTCATCATGATATCATCATCATCATCTCATCATGATATCATCATCATCTCATCATGATATCAACATCATCATCATCTCATCATGATATCATCATCATCATCATGATATTATCATCATCATCATTTCATCATGATAACATCATCATCTCATCATGATATCATCATCATCTCATCATGATATCATCATCATCATCATCATCTCATCATGATATCCTCATCATCATCATCATGATATCATCATCATCATCATCATCTCATCACGATATCATCATCATCATCATCATCTCATCATGATATCATCATCATCATCATCATCATCATCATCATCATCATCATCATCATCATCTCATCATGATATCATCATCATCTCATCATGATATCATAATTATCTCATCATAATATCATCATCATCATCATCATCTCATCATGATATCATCATCATCTCATCATGATATCATCATCATCTCATCATGATATCATAATTATCTCATCATAATATCATCATCATCATCATCATCTCATCATGATATCATCATCATCTCATCATGATATCATAATTATCTCATCATGATATCATCATCATCTCATCATGATATCATCATCATCATCATCATCATCATCATCATCATCATCATCATCATCATCTCATCATGATAACATCATCATATCATCATGATATCATCATCATCATCACCTCATCATGATATCATCATCATCATCTCATCATGATATCATCATCAACATCATCTCATCATGATATCATCATCATCTCATCATGATATCATCATCATCATCTCATCATGATATCATCATCATCATCATCATCTCATCATGATATAATCATCTCATCATGATATCATCATCATCTCATCATGATATCATCATCATCATCTCATCATGATATCATCATCATTATCATCATCATCATCATGATATCATCATCTCATCATGATATCATCATCATCATCATCATCATCATCATGATATCATCATCTCATCATGATATCATCATCATGATATTATCATCATCATCATTTCATCATGATATCATCATCATCATCATCATCATCATCATCATCATCATCATGATATCATCATCTCATCATGATATCATCATCATCATCATCATGATATTATCATCTCATCATGATATCATCATCATCTCATCATGATATCATCATCATCATCATGATATTATCATCATCATCATCATTTCATCAAGATATCATCATCATCATCATCATCATCATCTCATCATGATATCATCATCATCTCATCATGATATCATCATCATCATCATCATCATCATCTCATCATGATATCATCATCATCTCATCATGATATCATCATCATCATGATATTATCATCATCATCATTTCATCATGATATCATCATCATCATCATCATCATCTCATCATGATATCATCATCATCTCATCATGATATCATCATCATCATGATATTATCATCATCATCATTTCATCATGATATCATCATCATCATCTCATCATGATATCATCATCATCTCATCATGATATCATCATCATCCTCATCTCATCATGATATCATCATCATCTCATCATGATATCATCATCATCCTCATCTCATCATGATATCATCATCATCATCATCTCATCATCATCTCATCATGATATCATCATCATCATCTCATTATGATATCATCATCATCTCATCATGATATCATCATCATCATCAAGATATCATCATCATCTCATCTCGATATCATCATCATCTCATCACGATATCAACATCATTATCATCTCATAATATCATCATCTCATCATCATCTCATCATGATATCATCATCATCATCTCATTATGATATCATCATCATCTCATCATGATATCATCATCATCATCATGATATCATCATCATCTCATCTCGATATCATCATCATCTCATCATGATATCAACATCATTATCATCTCATAATATCATCATCATCATCATCATCTCATCATGATATCATCATCATCTCATCATGATATCATCATCATCATCATGATATTATCATCATCATCATTTCATCAAGATATCATCATCATCATCATCATCATCATCATCATCATCATGATATCGTCATCATCATCTCATCATGATATCATCATCATCATCATCATCATCATCTCATCATGATATCATCATTATCTCATCATGATATCATCATCATCATGATATTATCATCATCATCATTTCATCATGATATCATCATCATCATCATCTCATCATGATATCATCATCATCTCATCATGATATCATCATCATCTCATCATGATATTATCATCATCATCATTTCATCATGATATCATCATCATCATCTCATCATGATATCATCATCATCATCTCATCATGATATCATCATCATCATCTCATCATGATATTATCATCATCATCATTTCATCATGATATCATCATCATCTCATCATGATATCATCATCATCATCTCATCATGATATCATCATCATCATCTCATCATGATATCATCATCATCTCATCATGATATCATCATCATCATCATGATATTATAATCATCATCATTTCATCATGATATCATCATAATCATCATCATCTCATCATGATATCATCATCATGATCATGATATCATCATCATCTCATCATGATATCATCATCATCTCATCATGATATCATCATCATCTCATCATGATATCATCATCATCATCATCATCATGATATCATCATTATCATCATCATCATCATCATCATCATCATCTCATCATGATATCATCATCATCTCATCATGATATCATCATCATCATGATATTATCATCATCATTTCATCATGATATCATCATCATCATCATCATCATCATCATCACCTCATCATGATATGATCATCATCATCATCATCTCATCATGATATCATCATCATCTTATCATGATATCATCATCATCATCATCTCATCATGATATCATCATCATCACCATCACCTCATCATGATATCATGATCATCATCATCATCATCTCTTCATGATATCATCATCATCTCATCATGATATCACCATCATCTCATCATGATATCATCATCATCTCATCATGATATCATCATCATCTCATCATGATATCATCATCATCTCATCATGATATCATCATAATCTCATCATCATCTCATCATGATATCATCATCATCTCATCATGATATCATCATAATCTCATCATGATATCATCATCATCTCATCATGATATCATTATCATCATCATCATAATCTCATAATGATATCATCATCATCATCTCATCATGATATCATCATCATCATCATCTCATCATGATATCATCATCATCATCATCATCATCTCATCACGATATCATCATCATCATCATCATCTCATCATGATATCATCATCATCTCATCATGATATCATCATCATCTCATCATGATATCATCATCATCATCATCTTCTTATCATGATATCATCATCATCTCATCATGATATCATCATCATCTCATCATGATATCATCATCATCTTATCATGATATCATCATCATCTCATCATGATATCATCATCATCATCATCATCATCACCTCATCATGATATCATCATCATCATCATCATCTCATAATGATATCATCATCATCATCATCATCTCATCATGATATCATCATCATCTCATCATGATATCATCATCATCATCTCATCATGATATCATCATCATCTCATCATGATATCATCATCATCTCATCATGATATCATCATCATCTCATCATGATATCATCATCATCATCATCTCATCATGATATCATCATCATCTCATCATGATATCATCATCATCATCTCATCATGATATCATCATCATCTCATCATGATATCATCATCATCTCATCATGATATCATCATCATCATAATCATCATCATCTCATCATGATATCATCATTATCTCATCATGATATCATCATCATCTCATCATGATATCATCATCATCTTATCATGATATCATCATCATCATCATCATCTCATCATGATATCATCATCATCTCATCATGATATCATCATCATCATCATCATCATCTCATCATGATATCATCATCATCATCATCATCAATTCATCATGATATCATCATCATCATCATCTAATCATCATCATCTCATCATAATCATCATCATCTCATCATGATATCATCATCATCTCATCATGATATCATCATCATCTCATCATGATATCATCATCATCTCATCATGATATCATCATCATCTCATCATGAAATCATCATCATCTCATCATGATATATTCATCATCTCATCATGATATCATCATCATCTCATCATGATATCATCATCATCATCATCATCATCTCATCATGAAATCATCATCATGATCATGATATCATCATCATCATCATCATCATCATCATCTCATCATGAAATCATCATCATGATCATGATATCATCATCATCTCATCATGATATCATCATCATCATCATCATCATCATCATGATATCATCATCATCCTCATCTCATCATGATATCATCATCATCTCATCATCATCTCATCATGATATCATCATCATCATCTCATTATGATATCATCATCATCTCATCATGATATCATCATCATCATCATGATATCATCATCATCTCATCTCGATATCATCATCATCTCATCATGATATCAACATCATTATCATCTCATAATATCATCATCATCATCATCATCTCATCATGATATCATCATCATCTCATCATGATATCATCATCATCATCATGATATTATCATCATCATCATTTCATCAAGATATCATCATCATCATCATCATCTCATCATGATATCATCATCATCTCATCATGATATCATCATCATCATCATCATCATCTCATCATGATATCATCATCATCTCATCATGATATCATCATCATCATGATATTATCATCATCATCATTTCATCATGATATCATCATCATCATCATCATCATCTCATCATGATATCATCATCATCTCATCATGATATCATCATCATCTCATCATGATATTATCATCATCATCATTTCATCATGATATCATCATCATCATCATCATCATCTCATCATGATATCATCATCATCATCTCATCATGATATCATCATCATCATCTCATCATGATATTATCATCATCATCATTTCATCATGATATCATCATCATCTCATCATGATATCATCATCATCATCTCATCATGATATCATCATCATCATCTCATCATGATATCATCATCATCTCATCATGATATCATCATCATCATCATGATATTATAATCATCATCATTTCATCATGATATCATCATAATCATCATCATCTCATCATGATATCATCATCATGATCATGATATCATCATCATCTCATCATGATATCATCATCATCTCATCATGATATCATCATCATCTCATCATGATATCATCATCATCATCATCATCATGATATCATCATTATCATCATCATCATCATCATCATCATCATCATCATCATCATCTCATCATGATATCATCATCATCATCATCTCATCATGATATCATCATCATCATCATCATCATCTCATCACGATATCATCATCATCATCATCTCATCATGATATCATCATCATCTCATCATGATATCATCATCATCATCATCTTCTTATCATGATATCATCATTATCTCATCATGATATCATCATCATCATCTCATCATGATAACATCATCATCATCTTATCATGATATCATCATCATCATCATCATCATCATCTCATCATGATATCATCATCATCTCATCATGATATCATCATTATCTCATCATGATATCATCATCATCTCATCATGATATCATCATCATCTTATCATGATATCATCATCATCATCATCATCATCATCATCATCTCATCATGATATCATCATCATATCATCATCATCTCATCATGATATCATCATCATCTCATCATGATATCATCATCATCATCATCATCATCATCATCATCATCTCATCATGATATCATCATCATCTCATCATGATATCATCATCATCTCATTATGATATCATCTTCATCATCATCATCATCATCATCTCATCATGATATCACCATCATGATCATGATATCATCATCATCTCCTCATGATATCATCATCATCTCATCATGATATCATCATCATCTCATCATGATATCATCATCATCTCATTATGATATCATCTTCATCATCATCATCATCATCATCTCATCATGATATCACCATCATGATCATGATATCATCATCATCTCCTCATGATATCATCATCATCTCATCATGATATCATCATCATCTCATCATGATATCATCATCATCTCATCATGATATCATCATCATCTCATCATGATATCATCATCATCTCATCATGATATCATCATCATCTCATCATGATATCATCATCATCTCATCATGATATCATCATCATCTCATCATGATATCATCATCATCTCATCATGATATCATCATCATCATCTCATCATGATATCATAATCATCATCATCTCATCATGATATCATCATCATCATCATCATCATCATCATCTCATCATGATATCATCATCATCTCATCATGATATCATCATCATCATAATCATCATCATCTCATCATGATATCATCATTATCTCATCATGATATCATCATCATCTCATCATGATATCATCATCATCTTATCATGATATCATCATCATCATCATCTCATCATGATATCATCATCATCTCATCATGATATCATCATCATCTCATCATGATATCATCATCATCATCTCATCATGATATCATCATCATCTCATCATGATATCATCATCATCATCACCTCATCATGATATCATCATCATCTCATCATGATATCATCATCATCTCATCATGATATCATCATTATCTCATCATGATATCATCATCATCTCATCATGATATCATCATCATCTTATCATGATATCATCATCATCATCATCATCATCATCATCATCATCATCTCATCATGATATCATCATCATCTCATCATGATATCATCATTATCTCATCATGATATCATCATCTCATCATGATATCATCATCATCTTATCATGATATCATCATCATCATCATCATCATCATCTCATCATGATATCATCATCATATCATCATCATCTCATCATGATATCATCATCATCTCATCATGATATCATCATCTCATCATGATAGCATCATCATCTCATCATGATATCATAATTATCTCATCATGATATCATCATCATCTCATCATGATATCATAATTATCTCATCATGATATCATCATCATCTCATCATGATATCATCATCATCATCATCATCATCTTCTTATCATGATATCATCATCATCTCATCATGATATCATCATCATCTCATCATGATATCATCATCTCATCATGATAGCATCATCATCTCATCATGATATCATAATTATCTCATCATGATATCATCATCTCATCATGATAGCATCATCATCTCATCATGATATCATAATTATCTCATCATGATATCATCATCATCTCATCATGATATCATAATTATCTCATCATGATATCATCATCATCTCATCATGATATCATCATCATCATCATCATCATCATCTTCTTATCATGATATCATCATCATCTCATCATGATATCATCATCATCTCATCATGATATCATCATCATCATCATCATCATCATCATCATCATCATCATCATCATCATCATCTCTTCATAATATCATCATCATCATCATCATCTCATCATGATATCATCATCATCTCATCATGATATCATCATCATCATCATCATCTCATCATGATATCATCATCATCTCATCATGATATCATCATCATCATCTCATCATGATATCATCATCATCTCATCATGATATCATCATCATCATCATCATCATCATCATCATCATCATCTCTTCATAATATCATCATCATCATCATCTCATCATGATATCATCATCATCTCATCATGATATCATCATCATCATCATCATCTCATCATGATATCATCATCATCTCATCATGATATCATCATCATCATCTCATCATGATATCATCATCATCTCATCATGATATCATCATCATCATCATATCATCATGATATCATCATCATCTCATCATGATATCATCATTATCTCATCATGATATCATCATCATCTTATCATGATATCATCATCATCATCATCATCATCTCATCATGATATCATCATCATCTCATCATGATATCATCATTATCTCATCATGTTTTGGATCTGATCAAGGGTCAGTTATGTTGATGTGTTGGTCCAAATTAGTTAGATATGATACGTGCACGGAGAGAAAAGACACTGACACACTCTGTGGAGTCAAAGCAAATCTCTACTTTATTGGGTGTGATACAGTTTGATATACACTTCAGGAGATAGGAAGGGGGCGTCTATTGTACCACTAGTTGATTGGTTATATGTAGGACAATAGGTGTGCTTATGCAAATATACCCGTATCTTAGTAAAGCTGCACAAGCAACAGGGGGGAAGAAGGGGGGTTGTATTCTGTAAGGAAATGTCTCTATCTTCTAAGCACCGTTTTAACTGTTAAAACAAGCAAGTGTCCATTTTATGTCATATTGCCATAACAGTCCCCCCTTGGATCACTTGATTGTATACTGTCCCTGACACCTATCGGGCCCTAGCTCATCTGTCCCAATGTGCCTCGGAACTCTTTTCTTGCTGCACGTTAGACGAGTGATGGCTTGTCCATCATCCCCCTTGTTACAGACTTTGCACATAGGGAAGTCAGATGCTGTCCCTAAGGTGCTATGCTAAATAACTGTTACTGTTACAAATAACTGTTACACATATATCTAAAATAATTCTTTCCAGAATTTGGAAAGAACTCTGCTGACAGTGAAAAAGGATTTGTTGCTTATATCTTGGCCTTGAACAGTGAGGTGAACAATAAAAACTGTTTTAATGAGCTCGGGTGATAATAGAAAATAGTGATACTATGGACTTAGAGTTCCAGGCCCTTAGCCAACTTTTCTTCTCCTGGTCCTCCTAGTACCATTTCAAGGCTGAGAACTCTTCAGATAAGAGATGAATACATGTCTCTAATAAAATTAAGCTAAACAGTATCAAAGCGAAATCAGCTCTTTTTTTTTTTTTTTTTTTTTTTAACCCTTGCTATCCTAGGTTAACCCTTCAGTTCCACTCTTTTATCCAAATGCTAATATGAATAACTTTATTGCCATCTTTGATATATCCTAGAGAAGGCCAGTGTTTTCTGAAGGCTTTCTCTTGCTTGATTGCATAGCTTTAGCAATGGTGCATTTAGCGCATTGTATGATTATATAAAAAGCACATATAACTACTATTATTAAAACAAAACACTTAACGATCTTCTAACCATGAACATATTCCAAATGTTCAATCAAAACCTGTGGCCTACTTGAGATCTGTGACCACTTTTCTTATATTATTTAACTACTGTAGGATAAAATTAGAGTGGTCCGATAAATTAAAACAACATATTCAATCAAAAATACCACATCCATAATAAATCTTATAATAACCGACTATGGCTGTCCTGTTTTACCGGACTGCCTCAGGACAATACTGATTAGGTTTAGACCTTTGGCGATTGAGCAGACCTTGGCTTCGCTCAGCAGAGATATTGGACTTACAATCTAAAAAAATTCAAAGTATCTCTCTCTTAAATCCTGCTATAACTATCTAACTATGTTACATAATGTTACATAATGGCATAACCTGATGACCCAAAAACACATGTGGTCACAAAACTATATAATTTTGCACATAGAGGCACCAAAGATGTATTAAGAAATATATGTGCAAAGCAAACATTACATACTTGGTTTTGTTATTTAGGCTGGTACAGGAATGTTCTGGAGAATATACTGATAATAGAGAACATCTGCTGCCCATGTCCTTGCCTTGAGATAAGATGGACCTATCATTGCTCTTGCTGGAACAAAACAAATTAAATATCTGTTGTTCATTGCTTCTCTTACCCTGCCTAAAAAAAAACCTTTATTAGTATCAGTAAAAAAATAAAACATATTATTCCGGAGTTTGCCATTCCCCAGGACTGTTGTTGACTAAATACTTTAAAGTGACTTGGAGCAAAGCTGAACATGCATTCAGAACACACAAGATGGCATACATTCAGAACATAAAGCGTCAGTCAGACAAAATGGCAGTGGACAAAACAATATGGTCTCCAATCCACGACGTGACTCCAGAGGCCCCTACAGTCCATTTAATATTCATACTGTTCTCCCCTTTTATTCTTAGAAATTGACATTGTCTGTTTTTAAGGATAACCATCAGGAGTTGCCTGGTCAACATAATCATTGTATCCAAGGTGATAAGGCACACTTCCTCGATTTCACACATTGGTAGGTCATCCAGCTTAGTTGCACTGTAAGCTTCCATAATGGGGAATATTTGACCAGCATCTTCCAGTCTTCTCGTAGGGGCATGATGTCAGTGGTCAGGATGCACTTGAGGATGAGACCCTTGAAACAAACAACATAAACACAGACAATTAGCAACACTGATATCACACATGCCAAACCACTTACAAGTTTCGCTCCAAGTGATCCTAGCCAATTTCCCAGTCCCAGGGGATTTCACGCATTACCTGTGAACACTTTTTAACCTGCTCCTTTAATCCATAATCCTTCTCGATTAAACTTTTTTACAAAAACAAACTTATTTTAAAATATCTGAAAAAACTTCCTAACATTCTCTATATAAAATTCCGCAAAAATACTATAAAAATACAATTTCTTTATAGGTCGACTCAATCCTGTTTGTTAGAGCCGGTCTAATTGTTATATTTCAAAATTTCACTATACTTCAAACATACCCATAATAACACAATTATACAAATCTTTAACATAAAATTTACAAATCACCAATAACAATTTTATACATATATACTCAATGAAAATATACTTCCCAACAATGATGATCTGTCGTAGACTGTTGTATCTGTTGCAGACTCCTGGGTGATTTGTTTACGAGTTACCCATTAAGGTAAAATCTTGGCTTATGTTGGCTAGTGGTCAGGGATTATTATGCCCATCAAAATACTAAATTGCTGCTCCTTTGTTGGCCTGTTTGTCAGTACAGGAATGTGATTTACGTAAATAACGTGGATCCAGGAATTGATTTGAACAACTTTCACAACAATATTCCGATAAACTTTGTGAGAATCCTGTTACATGAATTGGAAAACTTTTTCTTCTTTTAAAAATAAACTTTTTCTTTAGAAATAATTCTGATCAGCATTAGATTTGTTGGTGCACTTTGAACATGTCTTTTGTTGGCTGTGCAGCTTTAATCTATATGAAAATAAAACTCGAAAAAATTCCAGTTAGTAACATGCAATATTTCACTAAACATCTTATTAATCTTCACATTAAAATATAATTAAAACATATTATTACTGCTAGTCTGTGTTGCAATATAATTATAAAAACTTGTCAAACTGTACTATTCTTGAAATATTATTACCCTTTTATAATCATAGTTGAATCAATTGATAATGTGAGAATATGTTCTCATACATAATAATCATGTATCTCTTTACCATTAGGACAAATACTGTCATGATTAGACTATATAACCATAGCACATAACACATAGAACTTCTCAATAACTAACAGTAACAGTAATTCTGGCCCGTTCTTCCCCTCCCTTCACAAAAAGAAAAAATAATAATTTTGCAGCTGCTGCTACAATTCTCTTATCTGCAAATAGACTGTCAGAGAGAAGGGGGGCTTCTGGGGAAGCTTTCTCTCAACTTCACTATTAACTCCTACAAACTTGTCTGTTTATAATACGACACTAAAAACATGACATTAAAAACTTGTCTTGCATCTAAAACGTTAAACAACTTCTCAATATTCTCTCACTATGTATCACATGAGGTACTTTGCCTTAATAGTAACAAAAATTAGAACGCAACAAATTAACATTATATCTTTGCACGTGTGTGCATTTACTGTATATAAATGTGATAGAATGCAAATGCTATCTCTGTGTCTATTTAAATACGTATTGCTCTTTACCTAGCAATCTAACATCCCTATAGTGAATGTTATATTCATATAACACCAACAGTGTAAGTAGCGCTGTACACGAATTCTAGTTACACTAAAAAGATAAAACTATTACAGTGTATGCAAGTTACCACAGATTATATCGGATGGGCAAAAAGTTGCTTTAAAACACGAATCAATTCTTTTTCTTACTTAAAGATACATTTACACAAATGTAGTAGCAAATTAATTCCACCATTAAAAACACTTTCTGTTCATCCATGTCTATCTCTTCTACTATCCACCTTTCCTGGTGAATTTCCCTAGCAACTCTGAATCAGGCTTCTGCTGTCTGTACTAGGTTATTGTCTTGTAACATTCCTTCTTTCCTTTCAACAGTCTGCGCCAGTCCTCTGGCTGCAGCCGTCCGCCGGTATTCATATTGATACCACATATCTTAGTTACTTTCTATGCTTTCTTTACTGCCTCTTCACTTTCTATTTCACTATATCACATGCTAAATTATCCTTGCTGGGTTTCTCTAATTTCGTTCATAGATTCATTGGCCTGTCTAAGGAATTCAGCTTGCTCCCCAGTTATGGTGCGTATTTGTGTTCTCAAGTCCTGTATTTCATGTTCAAGGTGTTGATCTGACTGTGATGTAATGGGCTATAGTGTTATGGGGTTGTAGGATGTGCCGCACTTCCTGGGGTACTAGTGTAGGGAGTAAGGTCTGCGTGTCTACTAGTATAGGGAATGGTTCCCTCATCATCCTCCCCCTCATCATCCTCAGCCACCATCAGCTGGGTTATTGGAGGTGGCGGTGTGGGCCGTGTGGGGGGTGTACAGAAAATACCATCTGAATTAATCATGGGATACAGGTGATGCACCATTGGAGCGGGCTAGACAGGAGGGTAGGGGTTAAGGGGAATTAAAGGTCCAGCTGTGGGCGTCAGCTGAGTATAAGATGGCGCCGCTGCTGGGGCTTGGGGGACGTGCTGGGAAACCACAAAAGTGTGGCTATGTGGAGCACACGTAAAACACGTCTCTCTGGAAGAGGGGTTTTGCTGACCACATATGGAACCACCTTCTTTCTTGTCGGTGCCATTATAGGGCGGTGGCTGCCTCAGCCCAGTGATTTTACCAGGTTTGCAATAATGCCTTCCTGAATTCTCATAATATTTTTGCTTCCCTCCTGTCCTTTCAAATTCTTTACTACAGTCAAGCCACACCTCGACTGCTTGTGGCAAATTGTCATCTAGCAGTTTGCCTCTTTTATCACTTAACAATTGTCGCCATGTGGTACTACACAGCGAGCCACCCTCTTTTGTCCGCCGTAACCCTTCGGGACACTTGCATTGTTTCACTTAGTCACTTCCTGGGACTTTCCGTAACTTAATTTTGTGATTCACCATATATTACGTATATTTTGTTGAGTCAGAGTCTAATATGTATAGTTCTCCGTGACCATACACAGCACACCTGGGCTTACTCTGACCGCCTCCTCCCCATCTGTCCCCACGGGTAGACAACTGGGCTGACCCGCGGTACAGGAATTTTGAGGTAGACTTATTCTTATACGTAGATATAGGTTAGTCACTCCAAGTTCTCGTCATAATATACCACACATGAAGATATTTTCAACATATGGGGGGGTTCCGTAACTTAATCTTGTGATTCACCATATATTACGTATATTTTGTTGAGTCAGAGTCTGATCCGTATAGTTCTCTGTGACCATACGCAGCACACCTGGGCTTACTCTGACCGCCTCCTCCCCATCTGTCCCCACGGGTAGACAACTGGGCTGACCCGCGGTACAGGAATTTTGAGGTAGACTTATTATTATACATAGATATAGGTTAGTCACTCAAAGTTCTCCTCACAATATACAACACATCAAGATATTTTCAACATATGGGGATTCTTACTGTCATGCCCACACGATGCCTCTGACTGGCGTCACATCCTCCCTCGGACAGATATACGAAGACTACATCAAGTGACACATGTAGGTAAGATGATAAACTTCCTCACCTCAATCACGGGCTGCAGTCCCGGTGTCCGTTGATGTGTCTCGCCTCTGTCCGATGGTTTGGGGGGTGTCCCGCCAGGAGGTCTCTCGTGTGCCCCACGTTGGGCGCCAACTGTTTTGGATCTGATCAAGGGTCAGTTATGTTGATGTGTTGGTCCAAATTAGTTAGATATGATACGTGCACGGAGAGAAAAGACACTGACACACTCTGTGGAGTCAAAGCAAATCTCTACTTTATTGGGTGTGATACAGTTTGATATACACTTCAGGAGATAGGAAGGGGGCGTCTATTGTACCACTAGTTGATTGGTTATATGTAGGACAATAGGTGTGCTTATGCAAATATACCCGTATCTTAGTAAAGCTGCACAAGCAACAGGGGGGAAGAAGGGGGGTTGTATTCTGTAAGGAAATGTCTCTATCTTCTAAGCACCGTTTTAACTGTTAAAACAAGCAAGTGTCCATTTTATGTCATATTGCCATAACAATATCATCATCATCTCATCATGATATCATCATCATCTTATCATGATATCATCATCATCATCATCATCATCATCATCTCATCATGATATCATCATCATCTCATCATGATATCATCATCATCTCATCATGATATCATCATCATCTCATCATGATAGCATCATCATCTCATCATGATATCATCATTATCTCATCATGATATCATCATCATCTCATCATGATAGCATCATCATCTCATCATGATATCATAATCATCTCATCATGATATCATCATCATCATCATCTCATCATGATATCATTTTCATCATCATCATCATCTCATCATGATATCATCATCATCTCATCATGATATCATCATCATCTCATCATGATATCATCATCATCTCATCATGATATCATCATCATCATCATCATCATCTCATCATGATATCATCATCATCTCATCATGATATCATCATCATCATCATCATATCATCATGATATCATCATCATCTCATCATGATATCATCATTATCTCATCATGATATCATCATCATCTCATCATGATATCATCATCATCATCTTATCATGATATCATCATCATCATCATCATCATCATCTCATCATGATATCATCATCATCTCATCATGATATCATCATTATCTCATCATGATATCATCATTATCTCATCATGATATCATCATCATCTTATCATGATATCATCATCATCATCATCATCATCATCATCATCTCATCATGATATCATCATCATATCATCATCATCTCATCATGATATCATCATCATCTCATCATGATATCATCATCATCTCATCATGATAGCATCATCATCTCATCATGATATCATCATCATCATCATCATCATCATCATCTCATCATGATATCATCATCATCTCATCATGATATCATCATCATCTCATTATGATATCATCTTCATCATCATCATCATCATCATCATCATCATCATCATCTCATCATGATATCACCATCATGATCATGATATCATCATCATCTCCTCATGATATCATCATCATCTCATCATGATATCATCATCATCTCATCATGATATCATCATCATCTCATTATGATATCATCTTCATCATCATCATCATCATCATCATCTCATCATGATATCACCATCATGATCATGATATCATCATCATGATCATGATATCATCATCATCTCCTCATGATATCATCATCATCTCATCATGATATCATCATCATCTCATCATGATATCATCATCATCTCATCATGATATCATCATCATAATCATCATCATCTCATCATGATATCATCATCATCTCATCATGATATCATCATCATCTCATCATGATATCATCATCTCATCATGATATCATAATCATCATCATCTCATCATGATATCATAATCATCATCATCTCATCATGATATCATCATCATCATTATCATCATCTCATCATGATATCATCATCATCTCATCATGATATCATCATCATCTCATCATGATATCATCATCATCTCATCATGATATCATCATCATCATCTCATCATGATATCATAATCATCATCATCTCATCATGATATCATCATCATCATCATCATCATCATCATCTCATCATGATATCATCATCATCTCATCATGATATCATCATCATCATAATCATCATCATCTCATCATGATATCATCATTATCTCATCATGATATCATCATCATCTCATCATGATATCATCATCATCTTATCATGATATCATCATCATCATCATCTCATCATGATATCATCATCATCTCATCATGATATCATCATCATCTCATCATGATATCATCATCATCATCTCATCATGATATCATCATCATCTCATCATGATATCATCATCATCATCATCATCACCTCATCATGATATCATCATCATCTCATCATGATATCATCATCATCTCATCATGATATCATCATTATCTCATCATGATATCATCATCATCTCATCATGATATCATCATCATCTTATCATGATATCATCATCATCATCATCATCATCATCATCATCATCATCTCATCATGATATCATCATCATCTCATCATGATATCATCATTATCTCATCATGATATCATCATCTCATCATGATCTTATCATGATATCATCATCATCATCATCATCTCATCATGATATCATCATCATATCATCATCATCTCATCATGATATCATCATCATCTCATCATGATATCATCATCTCATCATGATAGCATCATCATCTCATCATGATATCATCATCATCATCATCATAATCATCATCATCATCATCATCATCTCATCATGATATCATCATCATCTCATCATGATATCATCATCATCTCATTATGATATCATCTTCATCATCATCATCATCATCTCATCATGATATCACCATCATGATCATGATATCATCATCATCTCCTCATGATATCATCATCATCTCATCATGATATCATCATCATCTCATCATGATATCATCATCATCATCTCATTACGATATCATCATCATCTCATCATGATATCATCATCATAATCATCATCATCTCATCATGATATCATCATCATCTCATCATGATATCATCATCATCTCATCATGATATCATCATCTCATCATGATATCACCATCATGATCATGATATCATCATCATCTCCTCATGATATCATCATCATCTCATCATGATATCATCATCATCATCTCATCATGATATCATCATCATCTCATTACGATATCATCATCATCTCATCATGATATCATCATCATAATCATCATCATCTCATCATGATATCATCATCATCTCATCATGATATCATCATCATCTCATCATGATATCATCATCTCATCATGATATCATAATCATCATCATCTCATCATGATATCATAATCATCACCATCTCATCATGATATCATCATCGTCATCATCATCATCTCATCATGATATCATCATCATCTCATCATGATATCATCATCATAATCATCATCTCATCATGATATCATCATCATCTCATCATGATATCATCATCATCTCATCATGATATCATCATCATCTCATCATGATATCATCATAATCTCATCATGATATCATCATCATCATCTCATCATGATATCATAATCATCATCATCTCATCATGATATCATCATCATCATCATCATCATCATCATCATCTCATCATGATATCATCATCATCTCATCATGATATCATCATCATCATAATCATCATCATCTCATCATGATATCATCATTATCTCATCATGATATCATCATCATCTCATCGTGATATCATCATCTTATCATGATATCATCATCATCATCATCATCATCATCTCATCATGATATCATCATCATCTCATCGTGATATCATCATCATCTCATCATGATATCATCATCATCTCATCATGATATCATCATCATCATCTCATCATGATATCATCATCCTCTCATCATGATATCATCATCATCATCATCATCATCATCTCATCATGATATCATCATCATCTCATCATGATATCATCATCATCATCATCTCATCATGATATCATCATCATCTCATCATGATGTCATCATCATCTCATCATGATATCATCATCATCATCATCTCATCATGATATCATCATCATCATCATCATCTCACCATGATATCATCATCATCATCATCTCATCATGATGTCATCATCATCTTCTTATCATGATATCATCATCATCTCATCATGATATCATCATCATCATCATCTCATCATGATATCATCATCATCTCATCATGATATCATCATCGTCTCATCATGATATCATCATCATCTTCTTATCATGATATCATCATAATCTCATCATGATATCATCATCATCATCATATCATGATATCATCATCATCATTTCATCATGATATCATCATCATCATCATCATCATCATCTCATCATAATATCATCATCATCATTATCTCATCACGATATCATCATCATCTCATCACGATATCATCATCATCTCATCATGATATCATCATCATCTCATCATGATATCATCATCATCTCATCATGATATCATCATCATCATCTCATCATGATATCATCATCATCTCATCATGATATCATCATTATCATCATCTCATCATGATATCATCATCATCTCATCATGATATCATCATCATCTCATCATGATATCATCATCATTATCATCATCTCATCATGATATCATCATCATCTCATCATGATATCATCATTATCTCATCATGATATCATCATCATCTCATCATCATCATCATCTCATCATGATATCATCATCATCTCATCATCATCATCATCTCATCATGATATCATCATCATCTCATCATGATATCATCATCATCTCATCATGATATCATCATCATCTCATCATGATATCATCATCATAATCATCATCATCTCATCATGATATCATCATCATCTCATCATGATATCATCATCATCTCATCATGATATCATCATCATCTCATCATGATATCATCATCATAATCATCATCATCTCATCATGATATCATCATCATCTCATCATGATATCATCATCATCTCATCATGATATCATCATCTCATCATGATATCATAATCATCATCATCTCATCATGATATCATAATCATCATCATCTCATCATGATATCATCATCATCATCATCATCATCATCTCATCATGATATCATCATCATCTCATCATGATATCATCATCATAATCATCATCATCTCATCATGATATCATCATCATCTCATCATGATATCATCATCATCTCATCATGATATCATCATCATCTCATCATGATATCATCATTATCTCATCATGATATCATCATCATCATCTCATCATGATATCATAATCATCATCATCTCATCATGATATCATCATCATCATCATCATCATCATCTCATCATGATATCATCATCATCTCATCATGATATCATCATCATCATAATCATCATCATCTCATCATGATATCATCATTATCTCATCATGATATCATCATCATCTCATCTTGATATCATCATCTTATCATGATATCATCATCATCATCATCATCATCATCATCTCATCATGATATCATCATCATCTCATCGTGATATCATCATCATCTCATCATGATATCATCATCATCTCATCATGATATCATCATCATCATCTCATCATGATATCATCATCATCTCATCATGATATCATCATCATCATCATCATCATCATCATCTCATCATGATATCATCATCATCTCATCATGATATCATCATCATCATCATCTCATCATGATATCATCATCATCTCATCATGATGTCATCATCATCTCATCATGATATCATCATCATCATCATCATCTCATCATGATATCATCATCATCATCATCATCATCTCACCATGATATCATCATCATCATCATCTCATCATGATGTCATCATCATCTTCTTATCATGATATCATCATCATCTCATCATGATATCATCATCATCATCATCTCATCATGATATCATCATCATCTCATCATGATATCATCATCGTCTCATCATGATATCATCATCATCTTCTTATCATGATATCATCATAATCTCATCATGATATCATCATCATCATCATATCATGATATCATCATCATCATTTCATCATGATATCATCATCATCATCATCATCATCATCTCATCATAATATCATCATCATCATTATCTCATCACGATATCATCATCATCTCATCACGATATCATCATCATCTCATCATGATATCATCATCATCTCATCATGATATCATCATCATCATCTCATCATGATATCATCATCATCTCATCATGATATCATCATCATCTCATCATGATATCATCATCATCTCATCATCATCATCATCTCATCATGATATCATCATCATCTCATCATGATATCATCATCATCTCATCATGATATCATCATCATCTCATCATGATATCATCATCATAATCATCATCATCTCATCATGATATCATCATCATCTCATCATGATATCATCATCATCTCATCATGATATCATCATCTCATCATGATATCATAATCATCATCATCTCATCATGATATCATAATCATCATCATCTCATCATGATATCATCATCATCATCATCATCATCTCATCATGATATCATCATCATCTCATCATGATATCATCATCATAATCATCATCATCTCATCATGATATCATCATCATCTCATCATGATATCATCATCATCTCATCATGATATCATCATCATCTCATCATGATATCATCATAATCTCATCATGATATCATCATCATCATCTCATCATGATATCATAATCATCATCATCTCATCATCATCATCATCATCATCATCATCATCATCATCTCATCATGATATCATCATCATCTCATCATGATATCATCATCATCATAATCATCATCATCTCATCATGATATCATCATTATCTCATCATGATATCATCATCATCTCATCGTGATATCATCATCTTATCATGATATCATCATCATCATCATCATCATCATCATCTCATCATGATATCATCATCATCTCATCGTGATATCATCATCATCTCATCATGATATCATCATCATCTCATCATGATATCATCATCATCATCTCATCATGATATCATCATCATCATCTCATCATGATATCATCATCATCTCATCATGATATCATCATCATCTCATCATGATATCATCATCATCTAATCATGATATCATCATCATCTCATCATGATATCATCATCATCATCATCTCATCATGATATCATCATCATCTCATCATGATATCATCATCATCTCATCATGATATCATCATCATCTCATCATGATATCATCATCATCATCATCATCTCATCATGATATCATTTTCATCATCATCATCATCTCATCATGATATCATCATCATCTCATCATGATATCATCATCATCTCATCATGATATCATCATCATCATCTCATCATGATATCATCTCATCATGATATCATCATCATCTCATCATGATATCATCATCATCTCATCATGATAGCATCATCATCTCATCATGATATCATCATCATCTCATCATGATATCATCATCATCATCATTATCTCATCATGATATCATCATCATCTCATCATGATATCATCATCATCTCATCATGATATCATCATCATCTCATCATGATATCATCATTATCTCATCATGATATCATCATCATCTCATCATGATATCATCATCATCTTATCATGATATCATCATCATCATCATCATCATCTCATCATGATATCATCATCATCTCATCATGATATCATCATTATCTCATCATGATATCATCATCATCTCATCATGATATCATCATCATCTCATCATGATATCATCATCATCTCATCATCATCATCATCTCATCATGATATCATCATCATATCATCATCATCATCATCATGATATCATCATCATATCATCATGATATCATCATCATCTCATCATGATAGCATCATCATCTCATCATGATATCATCATCATCTCATCATGATATCATCATCATCTCATCATGATATCATCATCATCTCATCATGATATCATCATCATCTCATCATGATATCATCATCATCTCATCATGATATCATCATCATCTCATCATGATATCATCATCATCATCTCATCATGATATCATTTTCATCATCATCTCATCATGATATCATCATCATCTCATCATGATATCATCATCATCTCATCATGATATCATCATCATCTCATCATGATATCATCATCATCATCATCATCATCTCATCATGATATCATCATCATCTCATCATGATATCATCATCATCTCATCATGATATCATCATCATCTCATCATGATATCATCATCATCTCATCATGATATCATCATCATCTCATCATGATATCATCATGACATCATATTCATCATCATCATGATATCATCATCATCATCTCATCATGATATCATCATCATCTCATCATGATATCATCATCATCATCATCTCATCATGATATCATCATCATCATCATCATGATCTAATCATGATATCATCATCATCTCATCATTATATCATCATCATCTCATCATGATATCATCATCATCATCTCATCATGATATCATCATCATCTCATCATGATATCATCATCATCATCTCATCATGATATCATCATCATCATCATCTCATCATGATATCATCATCATCTCATCATCATCTCATCATGATATCATTTTCATATCATCATCATCTCATCATGATATCATCATCATCTCATCATGATATCATCATCATCTCATCATGATATCATCATCATCATCTCATCATGATATCATCTCATCATGATATCATCATCATCTCATCATGATATCATCATCATCTCATCATGATATCATCATCATCTCATCATGATATCATCATCATCTCATCATGATATCATCATCATCATCATCATCTCATCATGATATCATCATCATCTCATCATGATATCATCATCATCATCATCTTATCATCATGATATCATCATCATCTCATCATGATATCATCATTATCTCATCATGATATCATCATCATCTCATCATGATATCATCATCATCTTATCATGATATCATCATCATCATCATCATCATCATCTCATCATGATATCATCATCATCTCATCATGATATCATCATTATCTCATCATGATATCATCATCATCTCATCATGATATCATCATCATCTTATCATGATATCATCATCATCATCATCATCATCATCTCATCATGATATCATCATCATATCATCATCATCTCATCATGATATCATCATCATCTCATCATGATATCATCATCATCTCATCATGATATCATCATCATCTCATCATGATATCATCATCATCTCATCATGATATCATCATCATCTCATCATGATATCATCATCATCTCATCATGATATCATCATCATCTCATCATGATATCATCATCATCTCATCATGATATCATCATCATCTCATCATGATATCATCATCATCATCTCATCATGATATCATTATCATCATCATCTCATCATGATATCATCATCATCTCATCATGATATCATCATCATCTCATCATGATATCATCATCATCTAATCATGATATCATCATCATCATCATCATCATCTCATCATGATATCATCATCATCTCATCATGATATCATCATCATCTCATCATGATATCATCATCATCTCATCATGATATCATCATCATACTCATCATGATATCATCATCATCTCATCATGATCTCATCATGATATCATCATCATCATCATCATGATATCATCATCATCATCTCATCATGATATCATCATCATCTCATCATGATATCATCATCATCATCATCTCATCATGAAATCATCATCATCATCATCATGAAATCATGATATCATCATCATCTCATCATTATATCATCATCATCTCATCATGATATCATGATATCATCATCATCTCATCATGATACCATCATCATCATCTCATCATGATATCATCATCATCATCTCATCATGATATCATCATCATCATCATCTCATCATGATATCATCATCATCTCATCATGATATCATCATCATCATCATCATCTTATCATGATATCGTCATCATCATCATCTCATCATGATATCATCATGATATCATCATCATCTCATCATGATATCATCATAATCTCATCATGATAGCATCATCATCTCATCATGATATCATCATCATCTCATCATGATATCATCATCATCATCATCATCTCATCATGATATCATCATCATCATCATCATCTCATCATGATATCATCATCATCATCATCTCATCATGATATCATCATCATCTCATCATGATATCATCATCATCTCATCATGATATCATCATCATCTCATCATGATATCATCATCATCTCATCATGATATCATCATCATCATCTCATCATGATATCATTTTCATCATCATCATCATCTCTTCATGATATCATCATCATCTCATCATGATATCATCATCATCTCATCATGATATCATCATCATCTTATCATGATATCATCATCATCATCATCTCATCATGATATCATCATCATCTCCTCATGATATCATCATCATCTCATCATGATATCATCATCATCTCATCATGATATCATCATCATCTCATTACGATATCATCATCATCTCATCATGATATCATCATCATAATCATCATCATCTCATCATGATATCATCATCATCTCATCATGATATCATCATCATCTCATCATGATATCATCATCTCATCATGATATCATAATCATCATCATCTCATCATGATATCATAATCATCATCATCTCATCATGATATCATCATCATCATCATCATCATCTCATCATGATATCATCATCATCTCATCATGATATCATCATCATAATCATCATCATCTCATCATGATATCATCATCATCTCATCATGATATCATCATCATCTCATCATGATATCATCATCATCTCATCATGATATCATCATCATCTCATCATGATATCATCATCATCATCTCATCATGATATCATAATCATCATCATCTCATCATGATATCATCATCATCATCATCATCATCATCATCATCATCATCTCATCATGATATCATCATCATCTCATCATGATATCATCATCATCATAATCATCATCATCTCATCATGATATCATCATTATCTCATCATGATATCATCATCATCTCATCGTGATATCATCATCTTATCATGATATCATCATCATCATCATCATCATCATCATCATCTCATCATGATATCATCATCATCTCATCGTGATATCATCATCATCTCATCATGATATCATCATCATCTCATCATGATATCATCATCATCATCTCATCATGATATCATCATCATCTCATCATGATATCATCATCATCATCATCATCATCATCTCATCATGATATCATCATCATCTCATCATGATATCATCATCATCATCATCTCATCATGATATCATCATCATCTCATCATGATGTCATCATCATCTCATCATGATATCATCATCATCATCATCTCATCATGATATCATCATCATCATCATCATCTCACCATGATATCATCATCATCATCATCTCATCATGATGTCATCATCATCTTCTTATCATGATATCATCATCATCTCATCATGATATCATCATCATCATCATCTCATCATGATATCATCATCATCTCATCATGATATCATCATCGTCTCATCATGATATCATCATCATCTTCTTATCATGATATCATCATAATCTCATCATGATATCATCATCATCATCATATCATGATATCATCATCATCATCTCATCATAATATCATCATCATCATCATCATCATCATCTCATCATAATATCATCATCATCATTATCTCATCACGATATCATCATCATCTCATCACGATATCATCATCATCTCATCATGATATCATCATCATCTCATCATGATATCATCATCATCATCTCATCATGATATCATCATCATCTCATCATGATATCATCATCATCATTATCATCATCTCATCATGATATCATCATCATCTCATCATGATATCATCATCATCTCATCATGATATCATCATCATTATCATCATCTCATCATGATATCATCATCATCTCATCATGATATCATCATTATCTCATCATGATATCATCATCATCTCATCATCATCATCATCTCATCATGATATCATCATCATCTCATCATCATCATCATCTCATCATCATCATCATCTCATCATGATATCATCATCATCTCATCATGATATCATCATCATCTCATCATGATATCATCATCATAATCATCATCATCTCATCATGATATCATCATCATCTCATCATGATATCATCATCATCTCATCATGATATCATCATCTCATCATGATATCATAATCATCATCATCTCATCATGATATCATAATCATCATCATCTCATCATGATATCATCATCATCATCATCATCATCATCTCATCATGATATCATCATCATCTCATCATGATATCATCATCATCTCATCATGATATCATCATCATAATCATCATCATCTCATCATGATATCATCATCATCTCATCATGATATCATCATCATCTCATCATGATATCATCATCATCTCATCATGATATCATCATAATCTCATCATGATATCATCATCATCATCTCATCATGATATCATAATCATCATCATCTCATCATGATATCATCATCATCATCATCATCATCTCATCATGATATCATCATCATCTCATCATGATATCATCATCATCATAATCATCATCATCTCATCATGATATCATCATTATCTCATCATGATATCATCATCATCTCATCTTGATATCATCATCTTATCATGATATCATCATCATCATCATCATCATCATCTCATCATGATATCATCATCATCTCATCGTGATATCATCATCATCTCATCATGATATCATCATCATCTCATCATGATATCATCATCATCATCTCATCATGATATCATCATCATCTCATCATGATATCATCATCATCATCATCATCATCATCTCATCATGATATCATCATCATCTCATCATGATATCATCATCATCTCATCATGATGTCATCATCATCTCATCATGATATCATCATCATCATCATCTCATCATGATATCATCATCATCATCATCATCTCACCATGATATCATCATCATCATCATCTCATCATGATGTCATCATCATCTTCTTATCATGATATCATCATCATCTCATCATGATATCATCATCATCATCATCTCATCATGATATCATCATCATCTCATCATGATATCATCATCGTCTCATCATGATATCATCATCATCTTCTTATCATGATATCATCATAATCTCATCATGATATCATCATCATCATCATATCATGATATCATCATCATCATTTCATCATGATATCATCATCATCATCATCATCATCTCATCATAATATCATCATCATCATTATCTCATCACGATATCATCATCATCTCATCACGATATCATCATCATCTCATCATGATATCATCATCATTTCATCATGATATCATCATCATCTCATCATGATATCATCATCATCATCTCATCATGATATCATCATCATCTCATCATGATATCATCATCATCATTATCATCATCTCATCATGATATCATCATCATCTCATCATGATATCATCATCATCTCATCATGATATCATCATCATTATCATCATCTCATCATGATATCATCATCATCTCATCATGATATCATCATTATCTCATCATGATATCATCATCATCTCATCATCATCATCATCTCATCATGATATCATCATCATCTCATCATCATCATCATCTCATCATGATATCATCATCATCTCATCATGATATCATCATCATCTCATCATGATATCATCATCATCTCATCATGATATCATCATCATAATCATCATCATCTCATCATGATATCATCATCATCTCATCATGATATCATCATCATCTCATCATGATATCATCATCTCATCATGATATCATAATCATCATCATCTCATCATGATATCATAATCATCATCATCTCATCATGATATCATCATCATCATCATCATCATCTCATCATGATATCATCATCATCTCATCATGATATCATAATCATAATCATCATCATCTCATCATGATATCATCATCATCTCATCATGATATCATCATCATCTCATCATGATATCATCATCATCTCATCATGATATCATCATAATCTCATCATGATATTATCATCATCATCTCATCATGATATCATAATCATCATCATCTCATCATGATATCATCATCATCATCATCATCATCTCATCATGATATCATCATCATCTCATCATGATATCATCATCATCATAATCATCATCATCTCATCATGATATCATCATTATCTCATCATGATATCATCATCATCTCATCGTGATATCATCATCTTATCATGATATCATCATCATCATCATCATCATCATCTCATCATGATATCATCATCATCTCATCGTGATATCATCATCATCTCATCATGATATCATCATCATCTCATCATGATATCATCATCATCATCTCATCATGATATCATTTTCATCATCATCTCATCATGATATCATCATCATCTCATCATGATATCATCATCATCTCATCATGATATCATCATCATCTAATCATGATATCATCATCATCTCATCATGATATCATCATCATCATCATCATCTCATCATGATATCATCATCATCTCATCATGATATCATCATCATCTCATCATGATATCATCATCATCTCATCATGATATCATCATCATCTCATCATGATATCATCATCATCATCATCATCTCATCATGATATCATTTTCATCATCATCATCATCTCATCATGATATCATCATCATCTCATCATGATATCATCATCATCTCATCATGATATCATCATCATCATCTCATCATGATATCATCTCATCATGATATCATCATCATCTCATCATGATATCATCATCATCTCATCATGATAGCATCATCATCTCATCATGATATCATCATCATCTCATCATGATATCATCATCATCATCATCATCTCATCATGATATCATCATCATCTCATCATGATATCATCATCATCATCATCATATCATCATGATATCATCATCATCTCATCATGATATCATCATTATCTCATCATGATATCATCATCATCTCATCATGATATCATCATCATCTTATCATGATATCATCATCATCATCATCATCATCATCATCATCATCATCTCATCATGATATCATCATCATCTCATCATGATATCATCATTATCTCATCATGATATCATCATCATCTCATCATGATATCATCATCATCTTATCATGATATCATCATCATCATCATCATCATCTCATCATGATATCATCATCATCTCATCATGATATCATCATCATATCATCATGATATCATCATCATCTCATCATGATAGCATCATCATCTCATCATGATATCATCATCATCTCATCATGATATCATCATCATCATCATCTCATCATGATATCATCATCATCTCATCATGATATCATCATCATCTCATCATGATATCATCATCATCTCATCATGATATCATCATCATCTCATCATGATATCATCATCATCTCATCATGATATCATCATCATCATCTCATCATGATATCATTTTCATCATCATCTCATCATGATATCATCATCATCTCATCATGATATCATCATCATCTCATCATGATATCATCATCATCTAATCATGATATCATCATCATCATCATCATCATCTCATCATGATATCATCATCATCTCATCATGATATCATCATCATCATCTCATCATGATATCATCATCATCTAATCATGATATCATCATCATCTCATCATGATATCATCATCATCTCATCATGATATCATCATGATATCATCATCATCTCATCATGATATCATCATCATCATCATCATGATATCATCATCATCATCTCATCATGATATCATCATGATATCATAATCATCTCATCATGATATCATCATCATCATCATCATGAAATCATGATATCATCATCAACTCATCATTATATCATCATCATCTCATCATGATATCATCATCATCATCTCATCATGATACCATCATCATCATCTCATCATGATATCATCATCATCATCTCATCATGATATCATCATCATCATCTCATCATGATATCATCATCATCTCATCATGATATCATCATCATCATCATCATCTTATCATGATATCGTCATCATCATCATCTCATCATGATATCATCATCATCATCATCATCATCTCATCATGATATCATCATCATCTCATCATGATAGCATCATCATCTCATCATGATATCATCATCATCTCATCTTGATATCATCATCATCATCATCATCTCATCATGATATCATCATCATCATCATCTCATCATGATATCATCATCATCTCATCATGATATCATCATCATCTCATCATGATATCATCATCATCTCATCATGATATCATCATCATCTCATCATGATATCATCATCATCTCATCATGATATCATCATCATCATCTCATCATGATATCATTTTCATCATCATCATCATCTCATCATGATATCATCATCATCTCATCATGATATCATCATCATCTCATCATGATATCATCATCATCTTATCATGATATCATCATCATCATCATCTCATCATGATATCATCATCATCTCATCATGATATCATCATCATCTCATCATGATATCATCATCATCATCTCATCATGATATCATCATCATCTCATCATGATATCATCATGATATCATCATCATCTCATCATCATCTCATCATGATATCATCATCATCATCATGATATCATCATCATCATCTCATCATGATATCATCATGACATCATCATCATCTCATGATGATATCATCATCATCATCATCTCATCATGAAATCATCATCATCATCATCATGAAATCATGTTATCATCATCAACTCATCATTATATCATCATCATCTCATCATGATATCATCATCATCATCTCATCATGATACCATCATCAACATCTCATCATGATATCATCATCACCATCTCATCATGATATCATCATCATCATCATCTCATCATGATATCATCATCATCTCATCATGATATCATCATCATCATCATCATCTTATCATGATATCGTCATCATCATCATCTCATCATGATATCATCATCATCTCATCATGATATCATCATCATCATCATCATCTTATCATGATATCGTCATCATCATCATCTCATCATGATATCATCATCATCATCATCTCATCATGATATCATCATCATTATCTCATCATGATATAATCATCATCTCATCATGATTTCATCATCATCTCATCATGATATCATCATCATCATCTTCTTATCATGATATCATCATCATCTCATCATGATATCATCATCATCTCATCATGATATCATCATCATCATCATCATCATCATCATCATCATCATCATCTCTTCATAATATCATCATCATCATCATCATCATCATCATCTCATCATGATATCATCATCATCTCATCATGATATCTTCATCATCATCATCTCATCATGATATCATCATCATCTCATCATGATATCATCATCATCATCTCATCATGATATCATCATCATCTCATCATGATATCATCATCATCTCATCATGATATCATCATCATCTTATCATGATATCATCATCATCATCATCAGCAACTCATCATGATATCATCATCATATCATCATCATCTCATCATGATATCATCATCATCTCATCATGATATCATCATCATCTCATCATGATAGCATCATCATCTCATCATGATATCATCATTATCTCATCATGATATCATCATCATCTCATCATGATAGCATCATCATCTCATCATGATGTCATCATCATCTCATCATGATATCATCATCATCATCATCATCTCATCATGATATCATTTTCATCATCATCATCATCATCATCTCATCATGATATCATCATCATCTCATCATGATATCATCATCATCTCATCATGATATCATCATCATCATCTCATCATGATATCATCTCATCATGATATCATCATCATCTCATCATGATATCATCATCATCTCATCATGATAGCATCATCATCTCATCATGATATCATCATCATCTCATCATGATATCATCATCATCATCATCATCATCATCATCATCTCATCATGATATCATCATCATCTCATCATGATATCATCATCATCATCATATCATCATGATATCATCATCATCTCATCATGATATCATCATTATCTCATCATGATATCATCATCATCTCATCATGATATCATCATCATCTTATCATGATATCATCATCATCATCATCATCTCATCATGATATCATCATCATCTTATCAAGATATCATCATCATCATCATCATCATCTCATCATGATATCATCATCATCTCATCATGATATCATCATTATCTCATCATGATATCATCATCATCTCATCATGATATCATCATCATCTTATCATGATATCATCATCATCATCATCATCATCATCTCATCATGATATCATCATCATATCATCATCATCTCATCATGATATCATCATCATCTCATCATGATATCATCATCATCTCATCATGATAGCATCATCATCTCATCATGATATCATCATCATCTCATCATGATATCATCATCATCTCATCATGATATCATCATCATCATCATCTCATCATGATATCATCATCATCTCATCATGATATCATCATCATCTCATCATGATATCATCATCATCTCATCATGATATCATCATCATCTCATCATGATATCATCATCATCATCTCATCATGATATCATTTTCATCATCATCATCATCTCATCATGATATCATCATCATCTCATCATGATATCATCATCATCTCATCATGATATCATCATCATCATCTCATCATGATATCATTTTCATCATCATCATCATCTCATCATGATATCATCATCATCTCATCATGATATCATCATCATCTCATCATGATATCATCTAATCATGATATCATCATCATCTCATCATGATATCATCATCATCATCTCATCATGATATCATCATCATCTAATCATGATATCATCATCATCTCATCATGATATCATCATCATCTCATCATGATATCATCATCATCATCTCATCATGATATCATCTCATCATGATATCATCATCATCTCATCATGATATCATCATCATCTCATCATGATAGCATCATCATCTCATCATGATATCATCATCATCTCATCATGATATCATCATCATCATCATCATCATCATCATCATCATCTCATCATGATATCATCATCATCTCATCATGATATCATCATCATCATCATCATCATCATATCATCATGATATCATCATCATCTCATCATGATATCATCATTATCTCATCATGATATCATCATCATCTCATCATGATATCATCATCATCTTATCATGATATCATCATCATCATCATCATCTCATCATGATATCATCATCATATCATCATCATCTCATCATGATATCATCATCATCTCATCATGATATCATCATCATCTCATCATGATAGCATCATCATCTCATCATGATATCATCATCATCTCATCATGATATCATCATCATCTCATCATGATATCATCATCATCATCATCTCATCATGATATCATCATCATCTCATCATGATATCATCATCATCATCATCTCATCATGATATCATCATCATCATCTCATCATGATATCATCATCATCTAATCATGATATCATCATCATCTCATCATGATATCATCATCATCTCATCATGATATCATCATGATATCATCATCATCTCATCATGATATCATCATCATCATCATCATGATATCATCATCATCATCTCATCATGATATCATCATGATATCATCATCATCTCATCATGATATCATCATCATCATCATCTCATCATGAAATCATCATCATCATCATCATGAAATCATGATATCATCATCAACTCATCATTATATCATCATCATCTCATCATGATATCATCATCATCATCTCATCATGATACCATCATCATCATCTCATCATGATATCATCATCATCATCTCATCATGATATCATCATCATCATCATCATCTCATCATGATATCATCATCATCTCATCATGATATCATCATCATCATCATCATCTTATCATGATATCGTCATCATCATCATCTCATCATGATATCATCATCATCATCATCATCTCATCATGATATCATCATCATCTCATCATGATATCATCATCATCATCATCATCTCATCATGATATCATCATCATCATCATCTCATCATGATATCATCATCATCTCATCATGATATCATCATCATCTCATCATGATATCATCATCATCTCATCATGATATCATCATCATCTCATCATGATATCATCATCATCTCATCATGATATCATCATCATCATCTCATCATGATATCATTTTCATCATCATCATCATCATCTCATCATGATATCATCATCATCTCATCATGATATCATCATCATCTCATCATGATATCATCATCATCTAATCATGATATCATCATCATCATCATCATCATCTCATCATGATATCATCATCATCTCATCATGATATCATAATCATCATCTCATCATGATATCATCATCATCTAATCATGATATCATCATCATCTCATCATGATATCATCATCATCTCATCATGATATCATCATCATCTCATCATGATATCATCATCATGATATCATCATCATCATCTCATCATGATATCATCATGATATCATCATCATCTCATCATGATATCATCATCATCATCATCATCTCATCATGAAATCATCATCATCATCATCATGAAATCATGATATCATCATCAACTCATCATTATATCATCATCATCTCATCATGATATCATCATCATCATCTCATCATGATATCATCATCATCATCATCATCATCTCATCATGATATCATCATCATCTCATCATGATATCATCATCATCATCATCTCATCATGATATCGTCATCATCATCATCTCATCATGATATCATCATCATCATCATCATCATCTCATCATGATATCATCATCATCTCATCATGATATCATCATCATCATCATCATCATCTCATCATGATATCATCATCATCATCATCATCTCATCATCATCTCATCATCATCTCATCGTGATATCATCATCATCTCATCATGATATTATCATCATCATCATTTCATCATGATATCATCATCATCTCATCATGATATCATCATCATCATCTCATCATGATATCATCATCATCATCATCATCATCATCATCTCATCATGATATCATCATCATCTCATCATGATATCATCATCATCTCATCATGATATCATCATCATCATCATCATCATCATCTCATCATGATATCATCATCATCTCATCATTCTCATAATGATATCATCATCATCTCATCATCATCTCATCATGATATTATCATCATCTCATCATGATATCATCATCATCTCATCATGATATCATCATCATCTCATCATGATATAATTATCATCATCATCTCATCATGATATCATCATCATCATCATCATCTCATCATGAATCATCATCATCATCATCATCATCATCATCATCATCATCTCATCATCATCTCATCATGATATCATCATCATCTCATTATGATATCATCATCATCATCATCATCATCATCATCTCATCATGATATCATCATCATCATCATCTCATCATGATATCATCATCATCTCATCATCATCTAATCATGATATCATCATCATCATCATCTCATCATGATATCATCATCATCATCATCATCATTATCATCATCTCATCATGATATCATCATCATCTCATCATGATATCATCATTATCTCATCATGATATCATCATCATCTCATCATGATATCATCATCATCTCATCATGATATCATCATCATCTCATCATCATCATCATCTCATCATCATCATCATCTCATCATGATATCATCATCATCATCATCATCATCATCATCATCATCATCATCATCCATCATGATATCCTCATCATCATCATCATGATATCATCATCATCATCATCATCATTATCTCATCATGATATCATCATCATCATCATCTCATCATGATATCATCATCATCATCATCATCATCATCTCATCATGATATCATCATCATCTCATCATGATATCATAATTATCTCATCATGATTTCATCATCATCATCATCATCATCATCATCATCATCATCTCATCATGATATCATCATCATCTCATCATGATATCATAATTATCTCATCATGATATCATCATCATCTCATCATGATGTCATCATCATCATCATCTCATCATGATATCATCATCATCTCATCATGATATCATCATCATATCATCATGATATCATCATCATCTCATCATGATATCATCATCATCTCATCATGATATCATCATCATCTCATCATGATATCATCATCATCATCTTCTTATCATGATATCATCATCATCTCATCATGATATCATCATCATCTTCTTATCATGATATCATCATCATCTCATCATGATATCATCATCATCATCATCATCATCTCATCATGATATCATCATCATCTCATCATGATATCATCATCATCTTCTTATCATGATATCATCATCATCTCATCATGATATCATCATCATCATCATATCATGATATCATCATCATCATCTCATCATGATATCATCATCATCATCATCATCATCATCATCTCATCATAATATCATCATCATCATCATCTCATCACGATATCATCATCATCTCATCATGATATATCATCATCATCATCATCTCATCATGATATCATCATCATCTCATCATGATATCATCATCATCATCTCATCATGATATCATCATAATCTCATCATAATATCATCATCATCATCATCATCATCTCATCATGATATCATCATCATCTCATCATGATATCATCATCATCTCATCATGATATCATCATCATCATCATTATCATCATCTCATCATGATATCATCATCATCTCATCATGATATCATCATCATCTCATCATCATCATCATCTCATCATGATATCATCATCATCTCATCATGATATCATCATCATCATCATCATCTCATCATGATATCATCATCATCATCATCATGATATCATCATCATCATCATCATCATCATCATCTCATCACGATATCATCATCATCATCATCATCATCTCATCATGATATCATCATCATCATCATCATCATCATCATCATCATCATCTCATCATGATATCATCATCATCTCATCATGATATCATAATTATCTCATCATAATATCATCATCATCATCATCATCATCTCATCATGATATCATCATCATCTCATCATGATATCATAATTATCTCATCATGATATCATCATCATCTCATCATGATATCATCATCATCATCATCATCATCATCATCATTATCTCATCATGATATCATCATCATCTCATCATGATATCATCATCATCATCACCTCATCATGATATCATCATCATCATCTCATCATGATATCATCATCAACATCATCTCATCATGATATCATCATCATCTCATCATGATATCATCATCATCATCTCATCATGATATCATCATCATCATCATCATCTCATCATGATATAATCATCTCATCATGATATCATCATCATCTCATCATGATATCATCATCATCTCATCATGATATAATCATCATCATCTCATCATGATATAATCATCATCATCATCTCATCATGACATCATCATCATCTCATCATGATATCATCATCATCTCATCATGATATCATCATCATCATCATCTCATCATGATATCATCATCATCTCATCATGATATCATCATCATCTCATCATCATCTAATCATGATATCATCATCATCATCATCTCATCATGATATCATCATCATCATCATCATTATCATCATCTCATCATGATATCATCATCATCTCATCATGATATCATCATTATCTCATCATGATATCATCATCATCTCATCATGATATCATCATCATCTCATCATGATATCATCATCATCTCATCATCATCATCATCTCATCATGATATCATCATCATCTCATCATGATATCATCATCATCATCATCATCATCATCATCATCATCATCCCATCATGATATCCTCATCATCATCATCATGATATCATCATCATCATCATCATCATTATCTCATCATGATATCATCATCATCATCATCTCATCATGATATCATCATCATCATCATCATCATCTCATCATGATATCATCATCATCTCATCATGATATCATAATTATCTCATCATGATTTCATCATCATCATCATCATCATCATCATCATCATCATCATCATCATCTCATCATGATATCATCATCATCTCATCATGATATCATAATTATCTCATCATGATATCATCATCATCTCATCATGATATCATCATCATCATCAGCTCATCATGATATCATCATCATCTCATCATGATATCATCATCATATCATCATGATATCATCATCATCTCATCATGATATCATCATCATCTCATCATGATATCATCATCATCTCATCATGATATCATCATCATCATCTTCTTATCATGATATCATCATCATCTCATCATGATATCATCATCATCTTCTTATCATGATATCATCATCATCTCATTAGGATATCATCATCATCATCATCATCATCTCATCATGATATCATCATCATCTCATCATGATATCATCATCATCTTCTTATCATGATATCATCATCATCTCATCATGATATCATCATCATCATCATATCATGATATCATCATCATCATCTCATCATGATATCATCATCATCATCATCATCATCTCATCATAATATCATCATCATCATCATCTCATCACGATATCATCATCATCTCATCATGATATCATCATCTCATCATGATATCATCATCATCTCATCATGATATCATCATCATCATCTCATCATGATATCATCATCATCTCATCATAATATCATCATCATCATCATCATCATCATCATCATCATCTCATCATGATATCATCATCATCTCATCATGATATCATCATCATCTCATCATGATATCATCATCATCATCATCATTATCATCATCTCATCATGATATCATCATCATCTCATCATGATATCATCATCATCTCATCATCATCATCATCTCATCATGATATCATCATCATCTCATCATGATATCATCATCATCATCATCATCTCATCATGATATCCTCATCATCATCATCATGATATCATCATCATCATCATCTCATCACGATATCATCATCATCATCATCATCATCTCATCATGATATCATCATCATCATCATCATCATCATCATCATCATCTCATCATGATATCATCATCATCTCATCATGATATCATAATTATCTCATCATAATATCATCATCATCATCATCATCATCATCTCATCACGATATCATCATCATCATCATCATCATCTCATCATGATATCATCATCATCATCATCATCATCATCATCATCATCATCATCTCATCATGATATCATCATCATCTCATCATGATATCATAATTATCTCATCATAATATCATCATCATCATCATCATCATCATCTCATCATGATATCATCATCATCTCATCATGATATCATAATTATCTCATCATGATATCATCATCATCTCATCATGATATCATCATCATCATCATCATCATCATCATCATCATCATCATCTCATCATGATATCATCATCATCTCATCATGATATCATCATCATCATCACCTCATCATGATATCATCATCATCATCTCATCATGATATCATCATCAACATCATCTCATCATGATATCATCATCATCTCATCATGATATCATCATCATCATCTCATCATGATATCATCATCATCATCATCATCTCATCATGATATTATCATCTCATCATGATATCATCATCATCTCATCATGATATCATCATCATCATCTCATCATGATATAATCATCATCATCATCTCATCATGACATCATCATCATCTCATCATGATATCATCATCATCTCATCATGATATCATCATCATCATCATCTCATCATGATATCATCATCATCATCATCTCATCATGATATCATCATCATCATCATCTCATCATGATATCATCATCATCATCTCATCATGATATCATCATCATCTCATCATGATATCAACATCATCATCATCATCTCATCATGATATCATCATCATCTCATCATGATATCATCATCATCATCATCTCATCATGATATCATCATCATCTCAGTATGATATCATCATCATCTCATCATGATATCATCATCATCATCTCAGTATGATATCATCATCATCATCATCATCATCTCATCATGATATCATCATCATCTCATCATGATATCATCATCATCATCATCTCATCATGATATCATCATCATCATCTCATCATGATATCATCATCATCTCATCATGATATCATTATGATATCATCATGATCTCATCATGATATCATCATCATCATCTCATCATGATATCATCATCATCTCATCATGATATCAACATCATCATCATCTCATCATGATATCATCATCATCATCATGATATTATCATCATCATCATTTCATCATGATAACATCATCATCTCATCATGATATCATCATCATCTCATCATGATATCATCATCATCATCATCATCTCATCATGATATCCTCATCATCATCATCATGATATCATCATCATCATCATCATCATCATCATCTCATCACGATATCATCATCATCATCATCATCTCATCATGATATCATCATCATCATCATCATCATCATCATCATTATCATCTCATCATGATATCATCATCATCTCATCATGATATCATAATTATCTCATCATAATATCATCATCATCATCATCATCATCTCATCATGATATCATCATCATCTCATCATGATATCATAATTATCTCATCATGATATCATCATCATCTCATCATGATATCATCATCATCATCATCATCATCATCATCATCATCATCATCATCATCATCTCATCATGATATCATCATCATATCATCATGATATCATCATCATCATCACCTCATCATGATATCATCATCATCATCTCATCATGATATCATCATCAACATCATCTCATCATGATATCATCATCATCTCATCATGATATCATCATCATCATCTCATCATGATATCATCATCATCATCATCATCATCTCATCATTATATAATCATCTCATCATGATATCATCATCATCTCATCATGATATCATCATCATCATCTCATCATGATATAATCATCATCATCATCTCATCATGACATCATCATCATCTCATCATGATATCATCATCATCTCATCATGATATCATCATCATCATCATCTCATCATGATATCATCATCATCATCATCTCATCATGATATCATCATCATCATCATCTCATCATGATATCATCATCATCATCTCATCATGATATCATCATCATCTCATCATGATATCAACATCATCATCATCATCTCATCATGATATCATCATCATCTCATCATGATATCATCATCATCATCATCTCATCATGATATCATCATCATCTCAGTATGATATCATCATCATCTCATCATGATATCATCATCATCATCTCAGTATGATATCATCATCATCATCATCTCATCATGATATCATCATCATCTCATCATGATATCATCATCATCATCATCTCATCATGATATCATCATCATCATCTCATCATGATATCATCATCATCTCATCATGATATCATTATGATATCATCATGATCTCATCATGATATCATCATCATCATCTCATCATGATATCATCATCATCTCATCATGATATCAACATCATCATCATCTCATCATGATATCATCATCATCATCATGATATTATCATCATCATCATTTCATCATGATAACATCATCATCTCATCATGATATCATCATCATCATCTCATCATGATATCATCATCATCATCATCATCTCATCATGATATCATCATCATCTCATCATGATATCATCATCATCATCATGATATTATCATCATCATCATTTCATCATGATATCATCATCATCATCATCATCATCATCATCTCATCATGATATCATCATCATCTCATCATGATATCATCATCATCTCATCATGATATTATCATCATCATCATTTCATCATGATATCATCATCATCTCATCATTATATCATCATCATCTCATCATGATATCATCATCATCATCATCTCATCATGATATCATAATCATCATCATCTCATCATGATATCATCATCATCTCATCATGATATCATCATCATCTCATCATGATATCATCATCATCTCATCATGATATTATCATCATCATCATTTCATCATGATATCATCATCATCTCATCATTATATCATCATCATCTCATCATGATATCATCATCATCATCATCTCATCATGATATCATCATCATCATCATCTCATCATGATATCATCATCATCTCATCATGATATCATCATCATCATCTCATCATGATATCATCATCATCTCATCATGATATCATCATCATCATCATCTCATCATGATATCATCATCATCTCATCATGATATCATCATCATCTCATCATGATATCATCATCATCATAATCATCATCATCTCATCATGATATCATCATTATCTCATCATGATATCATCATCATCATAATCATCATGATATCATCATCATCATAATCATCATCTCATCATGATATCATCATTATCTCATCATCATCATCATCTCATCATGATATCATCATCATCATCTCATCATGATATCATCATCATCTCATCATGATATCATCATCATCATCATCTCATCATGATATCATCATTATCTCATCATCATCATCATCTCATCATGATATCATCATCATCATCTCATCATCTCATCATGATATCATCATCATCATCATCATCATCATCTCATCATGATATCATCATCATCATCTCATCATGATATCATCATCATCATCATCATCATCATCTCATCATGATATCATCATCTCATCATGATATCATCATCATGATATTATCATCATCATCATTTCATCATGATATCATCATCATTATCATCATCATCATCATGATATCATCATCTCATCATGATATCATCATCATCATCATCATCATCATCATCATCATGATATCATCATCTCATCATGATATCATCATCATGATATTATCATCATCATCATTTCATCATGATATCATCATCATCATCATCATCATCATCATCATCATGATATCATCATCTCATCATGATATCATCATCATCATGATATTATCATCTCATCATGATATCATCATCATCATCTCATCATGATATCATCATCATCATCATGATATTATCATCATCATCATTTCATCAAGATATCATCATCATCATCATCATCATCATCATCTCATCATGATATCATCATCATCTCATCATGATATCATCATCATCATCATCATCATCTCATCATGATATCATCATCATCTCATCATGATATCATCATCATCATGATATTATCATCATCATCATTTCATCATGATATCATCATCATCATCATCATCATCTCATCATGATATCATCATCATCTCATCATGATATCATCATCATCTCATCATGATATTATCATCATCATCATTTCATCATGATATCATCATCATCTCATCATGATATCATCATCATCTCATCATGATATCATCTCATCATGATATCATCATCATCCTCATCTCATCATGATATCATCATCATCATCATCTCATCATCATCTCATCATGATATCATCATCATCATCTCATTATGATATCATCATCATCTCATCATGATATCATCATCATCATCATGATATCATCATCATCTCATCTCGATATCATCATCATCTCATCACGATATCAACATCATTATCATCTCATAATATCATCATCTCATCATCATCTCATCATGATATCATCATCATCATCTCATTATGATATCATCATCATCTCATCATGATATCATCATCATCATCATGATATCATCATCATCTCATCTCGATATCATCATCATCTCATCATGATATCAACATCATTATCATCTCATAATATCATCATCATCATCATCATCTCATCATGATATCATCATCATCTCATCATGATATCATCATCATCATCATGATATTATAATCATCATCATTTCATCAAGATATCATCATCATCATCATCATCATCATCATCTCATCATGATATCGTCATCATCATCTCATCATGATATCATCATCATCATCATCATCATCTCATCATGATATCATCATTATCTCATCATGATATCATCATCATCATGATATTATCATCATCATCATTTCATCATGATATCATCATCATCATCATCATCATCTCATCATGATATCATCATCATCTCATCATGATATCATCATCATCTCATCATGATATTATCATCATCATCATTTCATCGTGATATCATCATCATCATCTCATCATGATATCATCATCATCATCTCATCATGATATCATCATCATCATCTCATCATGATATTATCATCATCATCATTTCATCATGATATCATCATCATCTCATCATGATATCATCATCATCATCTCATCATGATATCATCATCATCATCTCATCATGATATCATCATCATCTCATCATGATATCATCATCATCATCATGATATTATAATCATCATCATTTCATCATGATATCATCATAATCATCATCATCTCATCATGATATCATCATCATGATCATGATATCATCATCATCTCATCATGATATCATCATCATCTCATCATGATATCATCATCATCTCATCATGATATCATCATCATCATCATCATCATCATGATATCATCATTATCATCATCATCATCATCATCATCATCATCATCATCTCATCATGATATCATCATCATCTCATCATGATATCATCATCATCATGATATTATCATCATCATTTCATCATGATATCATCATCATCATCATCATCATCATCACCTCATCATGATATGATCATCATCATCATCATCTCATCATGATATCATCATCATCTTATCATGATATCATCATCATCATCATCTCATCATGATATCATCATCATCACCATCACCTCATCATGATATCATGATCATCATCATCATCATCTCTTCATGATATCATCATCATCTCATCATGATATCATCATCATCTCATCATGATATCATCATCATCTCATCATGACATCATCATCCTCTCATCATGATATCATCATCATCTCATCATGATATCATCATCATCTCATCATGATATCATCATAATCTCATCATCATCTCATCATGATATCATCATCATCTCATCATGATATCATCATAATCTCATCATGATATCATCATCATCTCATCATGATATCATTATCATCATCATCATAATCTCATAATGATATCATCATCATCTCATCATGATATCATCATCATCATCATCTCATCATGATATCATCATCATCATCATCTCATCACGATATCATCATCATCATCATCTCATCATGATATCATCATCATCTCATCATGATATCATCATCATCTCATCATGATATCATCATCATCATCATCTTCTTATCATGATATCATCATCATCTCATCATGATATCATCATCATCTCATCATGATATCATCATCATCTTATCATGATATCATCATCATCTCATCATGATATCATCATCATCATCATCATCATCACCTCATCATGATATCATCATCATCATCATCATCTCATCATGATATCATCATCATCATCATCATCTCATCATGATATCATCATCATCTCATCATGATATCATCATCATCATCTCATCATGATATCATCATCATCTCATCATGATATCATCATCATCTCATCATGATATCATCATCATCTCATCATGATATCATCATCATCATCATCTCATCATGATATCATCATCATCTCATCATGATATCATCATCATCATCTCATCATGATATCATCATCATCTCATCATGATATCATCATCATCTCATCATGATATCATCATCATCATAATCATCATCATCTCATCATGATATCATCATCATCATCTTATCATGATATCATCATCATCATCATCTCATCATGATATCATCATCATCTCATCATGATATCATCATCATCATCATCATCATCTCATCATGATATCATCATCATCTCATCATGATATCATCATCATCATCATCAATTCATCATGATATCATCATCATCATCATCTAATCATCATCATCTCATCATAATCATCATCATCTCATCATGATATCATCATCATCTCATCATGATATCATCATCATCTCATCATGATATCATCATCATCATCATCAATTCATCATGATATCATCATCATCATCATCTAATCATCATCATCTCATCATAATCATCATCATCTCATCATGATATCATCATCATCTCATCATGATATCATCATCATCTCATCATGATATCATCATCATCTCATCATGATATCATCATCATCTCATCATGAAATCATCATCATCTCATCATGATATATTCATCATCTCATCATGATATCATCATCATCTCATCATGATATCATCATCATCATCATCATCTCATCATGAAATCATCATCATGATCATGATATCATCATCATCATCATCATCATCATCATCATCTCATCATGAAATCATCATCATGATCATGATATCATCATCATCTCATCATGATATCATCATCATCATCATCATCATCATCATCATGATATCATCATCATCCTCATCTCATCATGATATCATCATCATCATCATCTCATCATCATCTCATCATGATATCATCATCATCATCTCATTATGATATCATCATCATCTCATCATGATATCATCATCATCATCATGATATCATCATCATCTCATCTCGATATCATCATCATCTCATCATGATATCAACATCATTATCATCTCATAATATCATCATCATCATCATCATCTCATCATGATATCATCATCATCTCATCATGATATCATCATCATCATCATGATATCATCATCATCATCACCTCATCATGATATCATCATCATCATCTCATCATGATATCATCATCAACATCATCTCATCATGATATCATCATCATCTCATCATGATATCATCATCATCATCTCATCATGATATCATCATCATCATCATCATCTCATCATGATATTATCATCTCATCATGATATCATCATCATCTCATCATGATATTATCATCATCATCTCATCATGATATCATCATCATCTCATCATGATATCATCATCATCATCTCATCATGATATAATCATCATCATCATCTCATCATGACATCATCATCTTCTCATCATGATATCATCATCATCTCATCATGATATCATCATCATCATCATCTCATCATGATATCATCATCATCATCATCTCATCATGATATCATCATCATCATCATCTCATCATGATATCATCATCATCATCTCATCATGATATCATCATCATCTCATCATGATATCAACATCATCATCATCATCTCATCATGATATCATCATCATCTCATCATGATATCATCATCATCATCATCTCATCATGATATCATCATCATCTCAGTATGATATCATCATCATCTCATCATGATATCATCATCATCATCTCAGTATGATATCATCATCATCATCATCATCATCTCATCATGATATCATCATCATCTCATCATGATATCATCATCATCATCATCTCATCATGATATCATCATCATCATCTCATCATGATATCATCATCATCTCATCATGATATCATTATGATATCATCATGATCTCATCATGATATCATCATCATCATCTCATCATGATATCATCATCATCTCATCATGATATCAACATCATCATCATCTCATCATGATATCATCATCATCATCATGATATTATCATCATCATCATTTCATCATGATAACATCATCATCTCATCATGATATCATCATCATCTCATCATGATATCATCATCATCATCATCATCTCATCATGATATCCTCATCATCATCATCATGATATCATCATCATCATCATCATCTCATCACGATATCATCATCATCATCATCATCTCATCATGATATCATCATCATCATCATCATCATCATCATCATCATCATCATCATCATCATCTCATCATGATATCATCATCATCTCATCATGATATCATAATTATCTCATCATAATATCATCATCATCATCATCATCTCATCATGATATCATCATCATCTCATCATGATATCATCATCATCTCATCATGATATCATAATTATCTCATCATAATATCATCATCATCATCATCATCTCATCATGATATCATCATCATCTCATCATGATATCATAATTATCTCATCATGATATCATCATCATCTCATCATGATATCATCATCATCATCATCATCATCATCATCATCATCATCATCATCATCATCTCATCATGATAACATCATCATATCATCATGATATCATCATCATCATCACCTCATCATGATATCATCATCATCATCTCATCATGATATCATCATCAACATCATCTCATCATGATATCATCATCATCTCATCATGATATCATCATCATCATCTCATCATGATATCATCATCATCATCATCATCTCATCATGATATAATCATCTCATCATGATATCATCATCATCTCATCATGATATCATCATCATCATCTCATCATGATATCATCATCATTATCATCATCATCATCATGATATCATCATCTCATCATGATATCATCATCATCATCATCATCATCATCATGATATCATCATCTCATCATGATATCATCATCATGATATTATCATCATCATCATTTCATCATGATATCATCATCATCATCATCATCATCATCATCATCATCATCATGATATCATCATCTCATCATGATATCATCATCATCATCATCATGATATTATCATCTCATCATGATATCATCATCATCTCATCATGATATCATCATCATCATCATGATATTATCATCATCATCATCATTTCATCAAGATATCATCATCATCATCATCATCATCATCTCATCATGATATCATCATCATCTCATCATGATATCATCATCATCATCATCATCATCATCTCATCATGATATCATCATCATCTCATCATGATATCATCATCATCATGATATTATCATCATCATCATTTCATCATGATATCATCATCATCATCATCATCATCTCATCATGATATCATCATCATCTCATCATGATATCATCATCATCATGATATTATCATCATCATCATTTCATCATGATATCATCATCATCATCTCATCATGATATCATCATCATCTCATCATGATATCATCATCATCCTCATCTCATCATGATATCATCATCATCTCATCATGATATCATCATCATCCTCATCTCATCATGATATCATCATCATCATCATCTCATCATCATCTCATCATGATATCATCATCATCATCTCATTATGATATCATCATCATCTCATCATGATATCATCATCATCATCAAGATATCATCATCATCTCATCTCGATATCATCATCATCTCATCACGATATCAACATCATTATCATCTCATAATATCATCATCTCATCATCATCTCATCATGATATCATCATCATCATCTCATTATGATATCATCATCATCTCATCATGATATCATCATCATCATCATGATATCATCATCATCTCATCTCGATATCATCATCATCTCATCATGATATCAACATCATTATCATCTCATAATATCATCATCATCATCATCATCTCATCATGATATCATCATCATCTCATCATGATATCATCATCATCATCATGATATTATCATCATCATCATTTCATCAAGATATCATCATCATCATCATCATCATCATCATCATCATCATGATATCGTCATCATCATCTCATCATGATATCATCATCATCATCATCATCATCATCTCATCATGATATCATCATTATCTCATCATGATATCATCATCATCATGATATTATCATCATCATCATTTCATCATGATATCATCATCATCATCATCTCATCATGATATCATCATCATCTCATCATGATATCATCATCATCTCATCATGATATTATCATCATCATCATTTCATCATGATATCATCATCATCATCTCATCATGATATCATCATCATCATCTCATCATGATATCATCATCATCATCTCATCATGATATTATCATCATCATCATTTCATCATGATATCATCATCATCTCATCATGATATCATCATCATCATCTCATCATGATATCATCATCATCATCTCATCATGATATCATCATCATCTCATCATGATATCATCATCATCATCATGATATTATAATCATCATCATTTCATCATGATATCATCATAATCATCATCATCTCATCATGATATCATCATCATGATCATGATATCATCATCATCTCATCATGATATCATCATCATCTCATCATGATATCATCATCATCTCATCATGATATCATCATCATCATCATCATCATGATATCATCATTATCATCATCATCATCATCATCATCATCATCTCATCATGATATCATCATCATCTCATCATGATATCATCATCATCATGATATTATCATCATCATTTCATCATGATATCATCATCATCATCATCATCATCATCATCACCTCATCATGATATGATCATCATCATCATCATCTCATCATGATATCATCATCATCTTATCATGATATCATCATCATCATCATCTCATCATGATATCATCATCATCACCATCACCTCATCATGATATCATGATCATCATCATCATCATCTCTTCATGATATCATCATCATCTCATCATGATATCACCATCATCTCATCATGATATCATCATCATCTCATCATGATATCATCATCATCTCATCATGATATCATCATCATCTCATCATGATATCATCATAATCTCATCATCATCTCATCATGATATCATCATCATCTCATCATGATATCATCATAATCTCATCATGATATCATCATCATCTCATCATGATATCATTATCATCATCATCATAATCTCATAATGATATCATCATCATCATCTCATCATGATATCATCATCATCATCATCTCATCATGATATCATCATCATCATCATCATCATCTCATCACGATATCATCATCATCATCATCATCTCATCATGATATCATCATCATCTCATCATGATATCATCATCATCTCATCATGATATCATCATCATCATCATCTTCTTATCATGATATCATCATCATCTCATCATGATATCATCATCATCTCATCATGATATCATCATCATCTTATCATGATATCATCATCATCTCATCATGATATCATCATCATCATCATCATCATCACCTCATCATGATATCATCATCATCATCATCATCTCATAATGATATCATCATCATCATCATCATCTCATCATGATATCATCATCATCTCATCATGATATCATCATCATCATCTCATCATGATATCATCATCATCTCATCATGATATCATCATCATCTCATCATGATATCATCATCATCTCATCATGATATCATCATCATCATCATCTCATCATGATATCATCATCATCTCATCATGATATCATCATCATCATCTCATCATGATATCATCATCATCTCATCATGATATCATCATCATCTCATCATGATATCATCATCATCATAATCATCATCATCTCATCATGATATCATCATTATCTCATCATGATATCATCATCATCTCATCATGATATCATCATCATCTTATCATGATATCATCATCATCATCATCATCTCATCATGATATCATCATCATCTCATCATGATATCATCATCATCATCATCATCATCTCATCATGATATCATCATCATCATCATCATCAATTCATCATGATATCATCATCATCATCATCTAATCATCATCATCTCATCATAATCATCATCATCTCATCATGATATCATCATCATCTCATCATGATATCATCATCATCTCATCATGATATCATCATCATCTCATCATGATATCATCATCATCTCATCATGAAATCATCATCATCTCATCATGATATATTCATCATCTCATCATGATATCATCATCATCTCATCATGATATCATCATCATCATCATCATCATCTCATCATGAAATCATCATCATGATCATGATATCATCATCATCATCATCATCATCATCATCTCATCATGAAATCATCATCATGATCATGATATCATCATCATCTCATCATGATATCATCATCATCATCATCATCATCATCATGATATCATCATCATCCTCATCTCATCATGATATCATCATCATCTCATCATCATCTCATCATGATATCATCATCATCATCTCATTATGATATCATCATCATCTCATCATGATATCATCATCATCATCATGATATCATCATCATCTCATCTCGATATCATCATCATCTCATCATGATATCAACATCATTATCATCTCATAATATCATCATCATCATCATCATCTCATCATGATATCATCATCATCTCATCATGATATCATCATCATCATCATGATATTATCATCATCATCATTTCATCAAGATATCATCATCATCATCATCATCTCATCATGATATCATCATCATCTCATCATGATATCATCATCATCATCATCATCATCTCATCATGATATCATCATCATCTCATCATGATATCATCATCATCATGATATTATCATCATCATCATTTCATCATGATATCATCATCATCATCATCATCATCTCATCATGATATCATCATCATCTCATCATGATATCATCATCATCTCATCATGATATTATCATCATCATCATTTCATCATGATATCATCATCATCATCATCATCATCTCATCATGATATCATCATCATCATCTCATCATGATATCATCATCATCATCTCATCATGATATTATCATCATCATCATTTCATCATGATATCATCATCATCTCATCATGATATCATCATCATCATCTCATCATGATATCATCATCATCATCTCATCATGATATCATCATCATCTCATCATGATATCATCATCATCATCATGATATTATAATCATCATCATTTCATCATGATATCATCATAATCATCATCATCTCATCATGATATCATCATCATGATCATGATATCATCATCATCTCATCATGATATCATCATCATCTCATCATGATATCATCATCATCTCATCATGATATCATCATCATCATCATCATCATGATATCATCATTATCATCATCATCATCATCATCATCATCATCATCATCATCATCTCATCATGATATCATCATCATCATCATCTCATCATGATATCATCATCATCATCATCATCATCTCATCACGATATCATCATCATCATCATCTCATCATGATATCATCATCATCTCATCATGATATCATCATCATCATCATCTTCTTATCATGATATCATCATTATCTCATCATGATATCATCATCATCATCTCATCATGATAACATCATCATCATCTTATCATGATATCATCATCATCATCATCATCATCATCTCATCATGATATCATCATCATCTCATCATGATATCATCATTATCTCATCATGATATCATCATCATCTCATCATGATATCATCATCATCTTATCATGATATCATCATCATCATCATCATCATCATCATCATCTCATCATGATATCATCATCATATCATCATCATCTCATCATGATATCATCATCATCTCATCATGATATCATCATCATCATCATCATCATCATCATCATCATCTCATCATGATATCATCATCATCTCATCATGATATCATCATCATCTCATTATGATATCATCTTCATCATCATCATCATCATCATCTCATCATGATATCACCATCATGATCATGATATCATCATCATCTCCTCATGATATCATCATCATCTCATCATGATATCATCATCATCTCATCATGATATCATCATCATCTCATTATGATATCATCTTCATCATCATCATCATCATCATCTCATCATGATATCACCATCATGATCATGATATCATCATCATCTCCTCATGATATCATCATCATCTCATCATGATATCATCATCATCTCATCATGATATCATCATCATCTCATCATGATATCATCATCATCTCATCATGATATCATCATCATCTCATCATGATATCATCATCATCTCATCATGATATCATCATCATCTCATCATGATATCATCATCATCTCATCATGATATCATCATCATCTCATCATGATATCATCATCATCATCTCATCATGATATCATAATCATCATCATCTCATCATGATATCATCATCATCATCATCATCATCATCATCTCATCATGATATCATCATCATCTCATCATGATATCATCATCATCATAATCATCATCATCTCATCATGATATCATCATTATCTCATCATGATATCATCATCATCTCATCATGATATCATCATCATCTTATCATGATATCATCATCATCATCATCTCATCATGATATCATCATCATCTCATCATGATATCATCATCATCTCATCATGATATCATCATCATCATCTCATCATGATATCATCATCATCTCATCATGATATCATCATCATCATCACCTCATCATGATATCATCATCATCTCATCATGATATCATCATCATCTCATCATGATATCATCATTATCTCATCATGATATCATCATCATCTCATCATGATATCATCATCATCTTATCATGATATCATCATCATCATCATCATCATCATCATCATCATCATCTCATCATGATATCATCATCATCTCATCATGATATCATCATTATCTCATCATGATATCATCATCTCATCATGATATCATCATCATCTTATCATGATATCATCATCATCATCATCATCATCATCTCATCATGATATCATCATCATATCATCATCATCTCATCATGATATCATCATCATCTCATCATGATATCATCATCTCATCATGATAGCATCATCATCTCATCATGATATCATAATTATCTCATCATGATATCATCATCATCTCATCATGATATCATAATTATCTCATCATGATATCATCATCATCTCATCATGATATCATCATCATCATCATCATCATCTTCTTATCATGATATCATCATCATCTCATCATGATATCATCATCATCTCATCATGATATCATCATCTCATCATGATAGCATCATCATCTCATCATGATATCATAATTATCTCATCATGATATCATCATCTCATCATGATAGCATCATCATCTCATCATGATATCATAATTATCTCATCATGATATCATCATCATCTCATCATGATATCATAATTATCTCATCATGATATCATCATCATCTCATCATGATATCATCATCATCATCATCATCATCATCTTCTTATCATGATATCATCATCATCTCATCATGATATCATCATCATCTCATCATGATATCATCATCATCATCATCATCATCATCATCATCATCATCATCATCATCATCATCTCTTCATAATATCATCATCATCATCATCATCTCATCATGATATCATCATCATCTCATCATGATATCATCATCATCATCATCATCTCATCATGATATCATCATCATCTCATCATGATATCATCATCATCATCTCATCATGATATCATCATCATCTCATCATGATATCATCATCATCATCATCATCATCATCATCATCATCATCTCTTCATAATATCATCATCATCATCATCTCATCATGATATCATCATCATCTCATCATGATATCATCATCATCATCATCATCTCATCATGATATCATCATCATCTCATCATGATATCATCATCATCATCTCATCATGATATCATCATCATCTCATCATGATATCATCATCATCATCATATCATCATGATATCATCATCATCTCATCATGATATCATCATTATCTCATCATGATATCATCATCATCTTATCATGATATCATCATCATCATCATCATCATCTCATCATGATATCATCATCATCTCATCATGATATCATCATTATCTCATCATGTTTTGGATCTGATCAAGGGTCAGTTATGTTGATGTGTTGGTCCAAATTAGTTAGATATGATACGTGCACGGAGAGAAAAGACACTGACACACTCTGTGGAGTCAAAGCAAATCTCTACTTTATTGGGTGTGATACAGTTTGATATACACTTCAGGAGATAGGAAGGGGGCGTCTATTGTACCACTAGTTGATTGGTTATATGTAGGACAATAGGTGTGCTTATGCAAATATACCCGTATCTTAGTAAAGCTGCACAAGCAACAGGGGGGAAGAAGGGGGGTTGTATTCTGTAAGGAAATGTCTCTATCTTCTAAGCACCGTTTTAACTGTTAAAACAAGCAAGTGTCCATTTTATGTCATATTGCCATAACAGTCCCCCCTTGGATCACTTGATTGTATACTGTCCCTGACACCTATCGGGCCCTAGCTCATCTGTCCCAATGTGCCTCGGAACTCTTTTCTTGCTGCACGTTAGACGAGTGATGGCTTGTCCATCATCCCCCTTGTTACAGACTTTGCACATAGGGAAGTCAGATGCTGTCCCTAAGGTGCTATGCTAAATAACTGTTACTGTTACAAATAACTGTTACACATATATCTAAAATAATTCTTTCCAGAATTTGGAAAGAACTCTGCTGACAGTGAAAAAGGATTTGTTGCTTATATCTTGGCCTTGAACAGTGAGGTGAACAATAAAAACTGTTTTAATGAGCTCGGGTGATAATAGAAAATAGTGATACTATGGACTTAGAGTTCCAGGCCCTTAGCCAACTTTTCTTCTCCTGGTCCTCCTAGTACCATTTCAAGGCTGAGAACTCTTCAGATAAGAGATGAATACATGTCTCTAATAAAATTAAGCTAAACAGTATCAAAGCGAAATCAGCTCTTTTTTTTTTTTTTTTTTTTTTTAACCCTTGCTATCCTAGGTTAACCCTTCAGTTCCACTCTTTTATCCAAATGCTAATATGAATAACTTTATTGCCATCTTTGATATATCCTAGAGAAGGCCAGTGTTTTCTGAAGGCTTTCTCTTGCTTGATTGCATAGCTTTAGCAATGGTGCATTTAGCGCATTGTATGATTATATAAAAAGCACATATAACTACTATTATTAAAACAAAACACTTAACGATCTTCTAACCATGAACATATTCCAAATGTTCAATCAAAACCTGTGGCCTACTTGAGATCTGTGACCACTTTTCTTATATTATTTAACTACTGTAGGATAAAATTAGAGTGGTCCGATAAATTAAAACAACATATTCAATCAAAAATACCACATCCATAATAAATCTTATAATAACCGACTATGGCTGTCCTGTTTTACCGGACTGCCTCAGGACAATACTGATTAGGTTTAGACCTTTGGCGATTGAGCAGACCTTGGCTTCGCTCAGCAGAGATATTGGACTTACAATCTAAAAAAATTCAAAGTATCTCTCTCTTAAATCCTGCTATAACTATCTAACTATGTTACATAATGTTACATAATGGCATAACCTGATGACCCAAAAACACATGTGGTCACAAAACTATATAATTTTGCACATAGAGGCACCAAAGATGTATTAAGAAATATATGTGCAAAGCAAACATTACATACTTGGTTTTGTTATTTAGGCTGGTACAGGAATGTTCTGGAGAATATACTGATAATAGAGAACATCTGCTGCCCATGTCCTTGCCTTGAGATAAGATGGACCTATCATTGCTCTTGCTGGAACAAAACAAATTAAATATCTGTTGTTCATTGCTTCTCTTACCCTGCCTAAAAAAAAACCTTTATTAGTATCAGTAAAAAAATAAAACATATTATTCCGGAGTTTGCCATTCCCCAGGACTGTTGTTGACTAAATACTTTAAAGTGACTTGGAGCAAAGCTGAACATGCATTCAGAACACACAAGATGGCATACATTCAGAACATAAAGCGTCAGTCAGACAAAATGGCAGTGGACAAAACAATATGGTCTCCAATCCACGACGTGACTCCAGAGGCCCCTACAGTCCATTTAATATTCATACTGTTCTCCCCTTTTATTCTTAGAAATTGACATTGTCTGTTTTTAAGGATAACCATCAGGAGTTGCCTGGTCAACATAATCATTGTATCCAAGGTGATAAGGCACACTTCCTCGATTTCACACATTGGTAGGTCATCCAGCTTAGTTGCACTGTAAGCTTCCATAATGGGGAATATTTGACCAGCATCTTCCAGTCTTCTCGTAGGGGCATGATGTCAGTGGTCAGGATGCACTTGAGGATGAGACCCTTGAAACAAACAACATAAACACAGACAATTAGCAACACTGATATCACACATGCCAAACCACTTACAAGTTTCGCTCCAAGTGATCCTAGCCAATTTCCCAGTCCCAGGGGATTTCACGCATTACCTGTGAACACTTTTTAACCTGCTCCTTTAATCCATAATCCTTCTCGATTAAACTTTTTTACAAAAACAAACTTATTTTAAAATATCTGAAAAAACTTCCTAACATTCTCTATATAAAATTCCGCAAAAATACTATAAAAATACAATTTCTTTATAGGTCGACTCAATCCTGTTTGTTAGAGCCGGTCTAATTGTTATATTTCAAAATTTCACTATACTTCAAACATACCCATAATAACACAATTATACAAATCTTTAACATAAAATTTACAAATCACCAATAACAATTTTATACATATATACTCAATGAAAATATACTTCCCAACAATGATGATCTGTCGTAGACTGTTGTATCTGTTGCAGACTCCTGGGTGATTTGTTTACGAGTTACCCATTAAGGTAAAATCTTGGCTTATGTTGGCTAGTGGTCAGGGATTATTATGCCCATCAAAATACTAAATTGCTGCTCCTTTGTTGGCCTGTTTGTCAGTACAGGAATGTGATTTACGTAAATAACGTGGATCCAGGAATTGATTTGAACAACTTTCACAACAATATTCCGATAAACTTTGTGAGAATCCTGTTACATGAATTGGAAAACTTTTTCTTCTTTTAAAAATAAACTTTTTCTTTAGAAATAATTCTGATCAGCATTAGATTTGTTGGTGCACTTTGAACATGTCTTTTGTTGGCTGTGCAGCTTTAATCTATATGAAAATAAAACTCGAAAAAATTCCAGTTAGTAACATGCAATATTTCACTAAACATCTTATTAATCTTCACATTAAAATATAATTAAAACATATTATTACTGCTAGTCTGTGTTGCAATATAATTATAAAAACTTGTCAAACTGTACTATTCTTGAAATATTATTACCCTTTTATAATCATAGTTGAATCAATTGATAATGTGAGAATATGTTCTCATACATAATAATCATGTATCTCTTTACCATTAGGACAAATACTGTCATGATTAGACTATATAACCATAGCACATAACACATAGAACTTCTCAATAACTAACAGTAACAGTAATTCTGGCCCGTTCTTCCCCTCCCTTCACAAAAAGAAAAAATAATAATTTTGCAGCTGCTGCTACAATTCTCTTATCTGCAAATAGACTGTCAGAGAGAAGGGGGGCTTCTGGGGAAGCTTTCTCTCAACTTCACTATTAACTCCTACAAACTTGTCTGTTTATAATACGACACTAAAAACATGACATTAAAAACTTGTCTTGCATCTAAAACGTTAAACAACTTCTCAATATTCTCTCACTATGTATCACATGAGGTACTTTGCCTTAATAGTAACAAAAATTAGAACGCAACAAATTAACATTATATCTTTGCACGTGTGTGCATTTACTGTATATAAATGTGATAGAATGCAAATGCTATCTCTGTGTCTATTTAAATACGTATTGCTCTTTACCTAGCAATCTAACATCCCTATAGTGAATGTTATATTCATATAACACCAACAGTGTAAGTAGCGCTGTACACGAATTCTAGTTACACTAAAAAGATAAAACTATTACAGTGTATGCAAGTTACCACAGATTATATCGGATGGGCAAAAAGTTGCTTTAAAACACGAATCAATTCTTTTTCTTACTTAAAGATACATTTACACAAATGTAGTAGCAAATTAATTCCACCATTAAAAACACTTTCTGTTCATCCATGTCTATCTCTTCTACTATCCACCTTTCCTGGTGAATTTCCCTAGCAACTCTGAATCAGGCTTCTGCTGTCTGTACTAGGTTATTGTCTTGTAACATTCCTTCTTTCCTTTCAACAGTCTGCGCCAGTCCTCTGGCTGCAGCCGTCCGCCGGTATTCATATTGATACCACATATCTTAGTTACTTTCTATGCTTTCTTTACTGCCTCTTCACTTTCTATTTCACTATATCACATGCTAAATTATCCTTGCTGGGTTTCTCTAATTTCGTTCATAGATTCATTGGCCTGTCTAAGGAATTCAGCTTGCTCCCCAGTTATGGTGCGTATTTGTGTTCTCAAGTCCTGTATTTCATGTTCAAGGTGTTGATCTGACTGTGATGTAATGGGCTATAGTGTTATGGGGTTGTAGGATGTGCCGCACTTCCTGGGGTACTAGTGTAGGGAGTAAGGTCTGCGTGTCTACTAGTATAGGGAATGGTTCCCTCATCATCCTCCCCCTCATCATCCTCAGCCACCATCAGCTGGGTTATTGGAGGTGGCGGTGTGGGCCGTGTGGGGGGTGTACAGAAAATACCATCTGAATTAATCATGGGATACAGGTGATGCACCATTGGAGCGGGCTAGACAGGAGGGTAGGGGTTAAGGGGAATTAAAGGTCCAGCTGTGGGCGTCAGCTGAGTATAAGATGGCGCCGCTGCTGGGGCTTGGGGGACGTGCTGGGAAACCACAAAAGTGTGGCTATGTGGAGCACACGTAAAACACGTCTCTCTGGAAGAGGGGTTTTGCTGACCACATATGGAACCACCTTCTTTCTTGTCGGTGCCATTATAGGGCGGTGGCTGCCTCAGCCCAGTGATTTTACCAGGTTTGCAATAATGCCTTCCTGAATTCTCATAATATTTTTGCTTCCCTCCTGTCCTTTCAAATTCTTTACTACAGTCAAGCCACACCTCGACTGCTTGTGGCAAATTGTCATCTAGCAGTTTGCCTCTTTTATCACTTAACAATTGTCGCCATGTGGTACTACACAGCGAGCCACCCTCTTTTGTCCGCCGTAACCCTTCGGGACACTTGCATTGTTTCACTTAGTCACTTCCTGGGACTTTCCGTAACTTAATTTTGTGATTCACCATATATTACGTATATTTTGTTGAGTCAGAGTCTAATATGTATAGTTCTCCGTGACCATACACAGCACACCTGGGCTTACTCTGACCGCCTCCTCCCCATCTGTCCCCACGGGTAGACAACTGGGCTGACCCGCGGTACAGGAATTTTGAGGTAGACTTATTCTTATACGTAGATATAGGTTAGTCACTCCAAGTTCTCGTCATAATATACCACACATGAAGATATTTTCAACATATGGGGGGGTTCCGTAACTTAATCTTGTGATTCACCATATATTACGTATATTTTGTTGAGTCAGAGTCTGATCCGTATAGTTCTCTGTGACCATACGCAGCACACCTGGGCTTACTCTGACCGCCTCCTCCCCATCTGTCCCCACGGGTAGACAACTGGGCTGACCCGCGGTACAGGAATTTTGAGGTAGACTTATTATTATACATAGATATAGGTTAGTCACTCAAAGTTCTCCTCACAATATACAACACATCAAGATATTTTCAACATATGGGGATTCTTACTGTCATGCCCACACGATGCCTCTGACTGGCGTCACATCCTCCCTCGGACAGATATACGAAGACTACATCAAGTGACACATGTAGGTAAGATGATAAACTTCCTCACCTCAATCACGGGCTGCAGTCCCGGTGTCCGTTGATGTGTCTCGCCTCTGTCCGATGGTTTGGGGGGTGTCCCGCCAGGAGGTCTCTCGTGTGCCCCACGTTGGGCGCCAACTGTTTTGGATCTGATCAAGGGTCAGTTATGTTGATGTGTTGGTCCAAATTAGTTAGATATGATACGTGCACGGAGAGAAAAGACACTGACACACTCTGTGGAGTCAAAGCAAATCTCTACTTTATTGGGTGTGATACAGTTTGATATACACTTCAGGAGATAGGAAGGGGGCGTCTATTGTACCACTAGTTGATTGGTTATATGTAGGACAATAGGTGTGCTTATGCAAATATACCCGTATCTTAGTAAAGCTGCACAAGCAACAGGGGGGAAGAAGGGGGGTTGTATTCTGTAAGGAAATGTCTCTATCTTCTAAGCACCGTTTTAACTGTTAAAACAAGCAAGTGTCCATTTTATGTCATATTGCCATAACAATATCATCATCATCTCATCATGATATCATCATCATCTTATCATGATATCATCATCATCATCATCATCATCATCATCTCATCATGATATCATCATCATCTCATCATGATATCATCATCATCTCATCATGATATCATCATCATCTCATCATGATAGCATCATCATCTCATCATGATATCATCATTATCTCATCATGATATCATCATCATCTCATCATGATAGCATCATCATCTCATCATGATATCATAATCATCTCATCATGATATCATCATCATCATCATCTCATCATGATATCATTTTCATCATCATCATCATCTCATCATGATATCATCATCATCTCATCATGATATCATCATCATCTCATCATGATATCATCATCATCTCATCATGATATCATCATCATCATCATCATCATCTCATCATGATATCATCATCATCTCATCATGATATCATCATCATCATCATCATATCATCATGATATCATCATCATCTCATCATGATATCATCATTATCTCATCATGATATCATCATCATCTCATCATGATATCATCATCATCATCTTATCATGATATCATCATCATCATCATCATCATCATCTCATCATGATATCATCATCATCTCATCATGATATCATCATTATCTCATCATGATATCATCATTATCTCATCATGATATCATCATCATCTTATCATGATATCATCATCATCATCATCATCATCATCATCATCTCATCATGATATCATCATCATATCATCATCATCTCATCATGATATCATCATCATCTCATCATGATATCATCATCATCTCATCATGATAGCATCATCATCTCATCATGATATCATCATCATCATCATCATCATCATCATCTCATCATGATATCATCATCATCTCATCATGATATCATCATCATCTCATTATGATATCATCTTCATCATCATCATCATCATCATCATCATCATCATCATCTCATCATGATATCACCATCATGATCATGATATCATCATCATCTCCTCATGATATCATCATCATCTCATCATGATATCATCATCATCTCATCATGATATCATCATCATCTCATTATGATATCATCTTCATCATCATCATCATCATCATCATCTCATCATGATATCACCATCATGATCATGATATCATCATCATGATCATGATATCATCATCATCTCCTCATGATATCATCATCATCTCATCATGATATCATCATCATCTCATCATGATATCATCATCATCTCATCATGATATCATCATCATAATCATCATCATCTCATCATGATATCATCATCATCTCATCATGATATCATCATCATCTCATCATGATATCATCATCTCATCATGATATCATAATCATCATCATCTCATCATGATATCATAATCATCATCATCTCATCATGATATCATCATCATCATTATCATCATCTCATCATGATATCATCATCATCTCATCATGATATCATCATCATCTCATCATGATATCATCATCATCTCATCATGATATCATCATCATCATCTCATCATGATATCATAATCATCATCATCTCATCATGATATCATCATCATCATCATCATCATCATCATCTCATCATGATATCATCATCATCTCATCATGATATCATCATCATCATAATCATCATCATCTCATCATGATATCATCATTATCTCATCATGATATCATCATCATCTCATCATGATATCATCATCATCTTATCATGATATCATCATCATCATCATCTCATCATGATATCATCATCATCTCATCATGATATCATCATCATCTCATCATGATATCATCATCATCATCTCATCATGATATCATCATCATCTCATCATGATATCATCATCATCATCATCATCACCTCATCATGATATCATCATCATCTCATCATGATATCATCATCATCTCATCATGATATCATCATTATCTCATCATGATATCATCATCATCTCATCATGATATCATCATCATCTTATCATGATATCATCATCATCATCATCATCATCATCATCATCATCATCTCATCATGATATCATCATCATCTCATCATGATATCATCATTATCTCATCATGATATCATCATCTCATCATGATCTTATCATGATATCATCATCATCATCATCATCTCATCATGATATCATCATCATATCATCATCATCTCATCATGATATCATCATCATCTCATCATGATATCATCATCTCATCATGATAGCATCATCATCTCATCATGATATCATCATCATCATCATCATAATCATCATCATCATCATCATCATCTCATCATGATATCATCATCATCTCATCATGATATCATCATCATCTCATTATGATATCATCTTCATCATCATCATCATCATCTCATCATGATATCACCATCATGATCATGATATCATCATCATCTCCTCATGATATCATCATCATCTCATCATGATATCATCATCATCTCATCATGATATCATCATCATCATCTCATTACGATATCATCATCATCTCATCATGATATCATCATCATAATCATCATCATCTCATCATGATATCATCATCATCTCATCATGATATCATCATCATCTCATCATGATATCATCATCTCATCATGATATCACCATCATGATCATGATATCATCATCATCTCCTCATGATATCATCATCATCTCATCATGATATCATCATCATCATCTCATCATGATATCATCATCATCTCATTACGATATCATCATCATCTCATCATGATATCATCATCATAATCATCATCATCTCATCATGATATCATCATCATCTCATCATGATATCATCATCATCTCATCATGATATCATCATCTCATCATGATATCATAATCATCATCATCTCATCATGATATCATAATCATCACCATCTCATCATGATATCATCATCGTCATCATCATCATCTCATCATGATATCATCATCATCTCATCATGATATCATCATCATAATCATCATCTCATCATGATATCATCATCATCTCATCATGATATCATCATCATCTCATCATGATATCATCATCATCTCATCATGATATCATCATAATCTCATCATGATATCATCATCATCATCTCATCATGATATCATAATCATCATCATCTCATCATGATATCATCATCATCATCATCATCATCATCATCATCTCATCATGATATCATCATCATCTCATCATGATATCATCATCATCATAATCATCATCATCTCATCATGATATCATCATTATCTCATCATGATATCATCATCATCTCATCGTGATATCATCATCTTATCATGATATCATCATCATCATCATCATCATCATCTCATCATGATATCATCATCATCTCATCGTGATATCATCATCATCTCATCATGATATCATCATCATCTCATCATGATATCATCATCATCATCTCATCATGATATCATCATCCTCTCATCATGATATCATCATCATCATCATCATCATCATCTCATCATGATATCATCATCATCTCATCATGATATCATCATCATCATCATCTCATCATGATATCATCATCATCTCATCATGATGTCATCATCATCTCATCATGATATCATCATCATCATCATCTCATCATGATATCATCATCATCATCATCATCTCACCATGATATCATCATCATCATCATCTCATCATGATGTCATCATCATCTTCTTATCATGATATCATCATCATCTCATCATGATATCATCATCATCATCATCTCATCATGATATCATCATCATCTCATCATGATATCATCATCGTCTCATCATGATATCATCATCATCTTCTTATCATGATATCATCATAATCTCATCATGATATCATCATCATCATCATATCATGATATCATCATCATCATTTCATCATGATATCATCATCATCATCATCATCATCATCTCATCATAATATCATCATCATCATTATCTCATCACGATATCATCATCATCTCATCACGATATCATCATCATCTCATCATGATATCATCATCATCTCATCATGATATCATCATCATCTCATCATGATATCATCATCATCATCTCATCATGATATCATCATCATCTCATCATGATATCATCATTATCATCATCTCATCATGATATCATCATCATCTCATCATGATATCATCATCATCTCATCATGATATCATCATCATTATCATCATCTCATCATGATATCATCATCATCTCATCATGATATCATCATTATCTCATCATGATATCATCATCATCTCATCATCATCATCATCTCATCATGATATCATCATCATCTCATCATCATCATCATCTCATCATGATATCATCATCATCTCATCATGATATCATCATCATCTCATCATGATATCATCATCATCTCATCATGATATCATCATCATAATCATCATCATCTCATCATGATATCATCATCATCTCATCATGATATCATCATCATCTCATCATGATATCATCATCATCTCATCATGATATCATCATCATAATCATCATCATCTCATCATGATATCATCATCATCTCATCATGATATCATCATCATCTCATCATGATATCATCATCTCATCATGATATCATAATCATCATCATCTCATCATGATATCATAATCATCATCATCTCATCATGATATCATCATCATCATCATCATCATCATCTCATCATGATATCATCATCATCTCATCATGATATCATCATCATAATCATCATCATCTCATCATGATATCATCATCATCTCATCATGATATCATCATCATCTCATCATGATATCATCATCATCTCATCATGATATCATCATTATCTCATCATGATATCATCATCATCATCTCATCATGATATCATAATCATCATCATCTCATCATGATATCATCATCATCATCATCATCATCATCTCATCATGATATCATCATCATCTCATCATGATATCATCATCATCATAATCATCATCATCTCATCATGATATCATCATTATCTCATCATGATATCATCATCATCTCATCTTGATATCATCATCTTATCATGATATCATCATCATCATCATCATCATCATCATCTCATCATGATATCATCATCATCTCATCGTGATATCATCATCATCTCATCATGATATCATCATCATCTCATCATGATATCATCATCATCATCTCATCATGATATCATCATCATCTCATCATGATATCATCATCATCATCATCATCATCATCATCTCATCATGATATCATCATCATCTCATCATGATATCATCATCATCATCATCTCATCATGATATCATCATCATCTCATCATGATGTCATCATCATCTCATCATGATATCATCATCATCATCATCATCTCATCATGATATCATCATCATCATCATCATCATCTCACCATGATATCATCATCATCATCATCTCATCATGATGTCATCATCATCTTCTTATCATGATATCATCATCATCTCATCATGATATCATCATCATCATCATCTCATCATGATATCATCATCATCTCATCATGATATCATCATCGTCTCATCATGATATCATCATCATCTTCTTATCATGATATCATCATAATCTCATCATGATATCATCATCATCATCATATCATGATATCATCATCATCATTTCATCATGATATCATCATCATCATCATCATCATCATCTCATCATAATATCATCATCATCATTATCTCATCACGATATCATCATCATCTCATCACGATATCATCATCATCTCATCATGATATCATCATCATCTCATCATGATATCATCATCATCATCTCATCATGATATCATCATCATCTCATCATGATATCATCATCATCTCATCATGATATCATCATCATCTCATCATCATCATCATCTCATCATGATATCATCATCATCTCATCATGATATCATCATCATCTCATCATGATATCATCATCATCTCATCATGATATCATCATCATAATCATCATCATCTCATCATGATATCATCATCATCTCATCATGATATCATCATCATCTCATCATGATATCATCATCTCATCATGATATCATAATCATCATCATCTCATCATGATATCATAATCATCATCATCTCATCATGATATCATCATCATCATCATCATCATCTCATCATGATATCATCATCATCTCATCATGATATCATCATCATAATCATCATCATCTCATCATGATATCATCATCATCTCATCATGATATCATCATCATCTCATCATGATATCATCATCATCTCATCATGATATCATCATAATCTCATCATGATATCATCATCATCATCTCATCATGATATCATAATCATCATCATCTCATCATCATCATCATCATCATCATCATCATCATCATCTCATCATGATATCATCATCATCTCATCATGATATCATCATCATCATAATCATCATCATCTCATCATGATATCATCATTATCTCATCATGATATCATCATCATCTCATCGTGATATCATCATCTTATCATGATATCATCATCATCATCATCATCATCATCATCTCATCATGATATCATCATCATCTCATCGTGATATCATCATCATCTCATCATGATATCATCATCATCTCATCATGATATCATCATCATCATCTCATCATGATATCATCATCATCATCTCATCATGATATCATCATCATCTCATCATGATATCATCATCATCTCATCATGATATCATCATCATCTAATCATGATATCATCATCATCTCATCATGATATCATCATCATCATCATCTCATCATGATATCATCATCATCTCATCATGATATCATCATCATCTCATCATGATATCATCATCATCTCATCATGATATCATCATCATCATCATCATCTCATCATGATATCATTTTCATCATCATCATCATCTCATCATGATATCATCATCATCTCATCATGATATCATCATCATCTCATCATGATATCATCATCATCATCTCATCATGATATCATCTCATCATGATATCATCATCATCTCATCATGATATCATCATCATCTCATCATGATAGCATCATCATCTCATCATGATATCATCATCATCTCATCATGATATCATCATCATCATCATTATCTCATCATGATATCATCATCATCTCATCATGATATCATCATCATCATATCATCATGATATCATCATCATCTCATCATGATATCATCATTATCTCATCATGATATCATCATCATCTCATCATGATATCATCATCATCTTATCATGATATCATCATCATCATCATCATCATCTCATCATGATATCATCATCATCTCATCATGATATCATCATTATCTCATCATGATATCATCATCATCTCATCATGATATCATCATCATCTTATCATGATATCATCATCATCATCATCATCATCATCTCATCATGATATCATCATCATATCATCATCATCTCATCATGATATCATCATCATATCATCATGATATCATCATCATCTCATCATGATAGCATCATCATCTCATCATGATATCATCATCATCTCATCATGATATCATCATCATCTCATCATGATATCATCATCATCTCATCATGATATCATCATCATCTCATCATGATATCATCATCATCTCATCATGATATCATCATCATCTCATCATGATATCATCATCATCATCTCATCATGATATCATTTTCATCATCATCTCATCATGATATCATCATCATCTCATCATGATATCATCATCATCTCATCATGATATCATCATCATCTAATCATGATATCATCATCATCATCATCATCATCTCATCATGATATCATCATCATCTCATCATGATATCATCATCATCATCTCATCATGATATCATCATCATCTAATCATGATATCATCATCATCTCATCATGATATCATCATCATCTCATCATGATATCATCATGACATCATATTCATCATCATCATGATATCATCATCATCATCTCATCATGATATCATCATCATCTCATCATGATATCATCATCATCATCATCTCATCATGAAATCATCATCATCATCATCATGAAATCATGATATCATCATCAACTCATCATTATATCATCATCATCTCATCATGATATCATCATCATCATCTCATCATGATACCATCATCATCATCTCATCATGATATCATCATCATCATCTCATCATGATATCATCATCATCATCATCTCATCATGATATCATCATCATCATCATCATCTCATCATGATATCATTTTCATCATCATCATCATCTCATCATGATATCATCATCATCTCATCATGATATCATCATCATCTCATCATGATATCATCATCATCATCTCATCATGATATCATCTCATCATGATATCATCATCATCTCATCATGATATCATCATCATCTCATCATGATAGCATCATCATCTCATCATGATATCATCATCATCTCATCATGATATCATCATCATCATCATTATCTCATCATGATATCATCATCATCTCATCATGATATCATCATCATCATCATCATATCATCATGATATCATCATCATCTCATCATGATATCATCATTATCTCATCATGATATCATCATCATCTCATCATGATATCATCATCATCTTATCATGATATCATCATCATCATCATCATCATCATCTCATCATGATATCATCATCATCTCATCATGATATCATCATTATCTCATCATGATATCATCATCATCTCATCATGATATCATCATCATCTTATCATGATATCATCATCATCATCATCATCATCATCTCATCATGATATCATCATCATATCATCATCATCTCATCATGATATCATCATCATATCATCATGATATCATCATCATCTCATCATGATAGCATCATCATCTCATCATGATATCATCATCATCTCATCATGATATCATCATCATCTCATCATGATATCATCATCATCTCATCATGATATCATCATCATCTCATCATGATATCATCATCATCTCATCATGATATCATCATCATCTCATCATGATATCATCATCATCATCTCATCATGATATCATTTTCATCATCATCTCATCATGATATCATCATCATCTCATCATGATATCATCATCATCTCATCATGATATCATCATCATCTAATCATGATATCATCATCATCATCATCATCATCTCATCATGATATCATCATCATCTCATCATGATATCATCATCATCATCTCATCATGATATCATCATCATCTAATCATGATATCATCATCATCTCATCATGATATCATCATCATCTCATCATGATATCATCATGATATCATCATCATCATCATCATGATATCATCATCATCATCTCATCATGATATCATCATCATCTCATCATGATATCATCATCATCATCATCTCATCATGAAATCATCATCATCATCATCATGAAATCATGATATCATCATCAACTCATCATTATATCATCATCATCTCATCATGATATCATCATCATCATCTCATCATGATACCATCATCATCATCTCATCATGATATCATCATCATCATCTCATCATGATATCATCATCATCATCATCTCATCATGATATCATCATCATCTCATCATGATATCATCATCATCATCATCATCTTATCATGATATCGTCATCATCATCATCTCATCATGATATCATCATCATCATCATCATCATCTCATCATGATATCATCATAATCTCATCATGATAGCATCATCATCTCATCATGATATCATCATCATCTCATCATGATATCATCATCATCATCATCATCTCATCATGATATCATCATCATCATCATCATCTCATCATGATATCATCATCATCATCATCTCATCATGATATCATCATCATCTCATCATGATATCATCATCATCTCATCATGATATCATCATCATCTCATCATGATATCATCATCATCTCATCATGATATCATCATCATCATCTCATCATGATATCATTTTCATCATCATCATCATCTCTTCATGATATCATCATCATCTCATCATGATATCATCATCATCTCATCATGATATCATCATCATCTTATCATGATATCATCATCATCATCATCTCATCATGATATCATCATCATCTCCTCATGATATCATCATCATCTCATCATGATATCATCATCATCTCATCATGATATCATCATCATCTCATTACGATATCATCATCATCTCATCATGATATCATCATCATAATCATCATCATCTCATCATGATATCATCATCATCTCATCATGATATCATCATCATCTCATCATGATATCATCATCTCATCATGATATCATAATCATCATCATCTCATCATGATATCATAATCATCATCATCTCATCATGATATCATCATCATCATCATCATCATCTCATCATGATATCATCATCATCTCATCATGATATCATCATCATAATCATCATCATCTCATCATGATATCATCATCATCTCATCATGATATCATCATCATCTCATCATGATATCATCATCATCTCATCATGATATCATCATCATCTCATCATGATATCATCATCATCATCTCATCATGATATCATAATCATCATCATCTCATCATGATATCATCATCATCATCATCATCATCATCATCATCATCATCTCATCATGATATCATCATCATCTCATCATGATATCATCATCATCATAATCATCATCATCTCATCATGATATCATCATTATCTCATCATGATATCATCATCATCTCATCGTGATATCATCATCTTATCATGATATCATCATCATCATCATCATCATCATCATCATCATCTCATCATGATATCATCATCATCTCATCGTGATATCATCATCATCTCATCATGATATCATCATCATCTCATCATGATATCATCATCATCATCTCATCATGATATCATCATCATCTCATCATGATATCATCATCATCATCATCATCATCATCTCATCATGATATCATCATCATCTCATCATGATATCATCATCATCATCATCTCATCATGATATCATCATCATCTCATCATGATGTCATCATCATCTCATCATGATATCATCATCATCATCATCTCATCATGATATCATCATCATCATCATCATCTCACCATGATATCATCATCATCATCATCTCATCATGATGTCATCATCATCTTCTTATCATGATATCATCATCATCTCATCATGATATCATCATCATCATCATCTCATCATGATATCATCATCATCTCATCATGATATCATCATCGTCTCATCATGATATCATCATCATCTTCTTATCATGATATCATCATAATCTCATCATGATATCATCATCATCATCATATCATGATATCATCATCATCATCTCATCATAATATCATCATCATCATCATCATCATCATCTCATCATAATATCATCATCATCATTATCTCATCACGATATCATCATCATCTCATCACGATATCATCATCATCTCATCATGATATCATCATCATCTCATCATGATATCATCATCATCATCTCATCATGATATCATCATCATCTCATCATGATATCATCATCATCATTATCATCATCTCATCATGATATCATCATCATCTCATCATGATATCATCATCATCTCATCATGATATCATCATCATTATCATCATCTCATCATGATATCATCATCATCTCATCATGATATCATCATTATCTCATCATGATATCATCATCATCTCATCATCATCATCATCTCATCATGATATCATCATCATCTCATCATCATCATCATCTCATCATCATCATCATCTCATCATGATATCATCATCATCTCATCATGATATCATCATCATCTCATCATGATATCATCATCATAATCATCATCATCTCATCATGATATCATCATCATCTCATCATGATATCATCATCATCTCATCATGATATCATCATCTCATCATGATATCATAATCATCATCATCTCATCATGATATCATAATCATCATCATCTCATCATGATATCATCATCATCATCATCATCATCATCTCATCATGATATCATCATCATCTCATCATGATATCATCATCATCTCATCATGATATCATCATCATAATCATCATCATCTCATCATGATATCATCATCATCTCATCATGATATCATCATCATCTCATCATGATATCATCATCATCTCATCATGATATCATCATAATCTCATCATGATATCATCATCATCATCTCATCATGATATCATAATCATCATCATCTCATCATGATATCATCATCATCATCATCATCATCTCATCATGATATCATCATCATCTCATCATGATATCATCATCATCATAATCATCATCATCTCATCATGATATCATCATTATCTCATCATGATATCATCATCATCTCATCTTGATATCATCATCTTATCATGATATCATCATCATCATCATCATCATCATCTCATCATGATATCATCATCATCTCATCGTGATATCATCATCATCTCATCATGATATCATCATCATCTCATCATGATATCATCATCATCATCTCATCATGATATCATCATCATCTCATCATGATATCATCATCATCATCATCATCATCATCTCATCATGATATCATCATCATCTCATCATGATATCATCATCATCTCATCATGATGTCATCATCATCTCATCATGATATCATCATCATCATCATCTCATCATGATATCATCATCATCATCATCATCTCACCATGATATCATCATCATCATCATCTCATCATGATGTCATCATCATCTTCTTATCATGATATCATCATCATCTCATCATGATATCATCATCATCATCATCTCATCATGATATCATCATCATCTCATCATGATATCATCATCGTCTCATCATGATATCATCATCATCTTCTTATCATGATATCATCATAATCTCATCATGATATCATCATCATCATCATATCATGATATCATCATCATCATTTCATCATGATATCATCATCATCATCATCATCATCTCATCATAATATCATCATCATCATTATCTCATCACGATATCATCATCATCTCATCACGATATCATCATCATCTCATCATGATATCATCATCATTTCATCATGATATCATCATCATCTCATCATGATATCATCATCATCATCTCATCATGATATCATCATCATCTCATCATGATATCATCATCATCATTATCATCATCTCATCATGATATCATCATCATCTCATCATGATATCATCATCATCTCATCATGATATCATCATCATTATCATCATCTCATCATGATATCATCATCATCTCATCATGATATCATCATTATCTCATCATGATATCATCATCATCTCATCATCATCATCATCTCATCATGATATCATCATCATCTCATCATCATCATCATCTCATCATGATATCATCATCATCTCATCATGATATCATCATCATCTCATCATGATATCATCATCATCTCATCATGATATCATCATCATAATCATCATCATCTCATCATGATATCATCATCATCTCATCATGATATCATCATCATCTCATCATGATATCATCATCTCATCATGATATCATAATCATCATCATCTCATCATGATATCATAATCATCATCATCTCATCATGATATCATCATCATCATCATCATCATCTCATCATGATATCATCATCATCTCATCATGATATCATAATCATAATCATCATCATCTCATCATGATATCATCATCATCTCATCATGATATCATCATCATCTCATCATGATATCATCATCATCTCATCATGATATCATCATAATCTCATCATGATATTATCATCATCATCTCATCATGATATCATAATCATCATCATCTCATCATGATATCATCATCATCATCATCATCATCTCATCATGATATCATCATCATCTCATCATGATATCATCATCATCATAATCATCATCATCTCATCATGATATCATCATTATCTCATCATGATATCATCATCATCTCATCGTGATATCATCATCTTATCATGATATCATCATCATCATCATCATCATCATCTCATCATGATATCATCATCATCTCATCGTGATATCATCATCATCTCATCATGATATCATCATCATCTCATCATGATATCATCATCATCATCTCATCATGATATCATTTTCATCATCATCTCATCATGATATCATCATCATCTCATCATGATATCATCATCATCTCATCATGATATCATCATCATCTAATCATGATATCATCATCATCTCATCATGATATCATCATCATCATCATCATCTCATCATGATATCATCATCATCTCATCATGATATCATCATCATCTCATCATGATATCATCATCATCTCATCATGATATCATCATCATCTCATCATGATATCATCATCATCATCATCATCTCATCATGATATCATTTTCATCATCATCATCATCTCATCATGATATCATCATCATCTCATCATGATATCATCATCATCTCATCATGATATCATCATCATCATCTCATCATGATATCATCTCATCATGATATCATCATCATCTCATCATGATATCATCATCATCTCATCATGATAGCATCATCATCTCATCATGATATCATCATCATCTCATCATGATATCATCATCATCATCATCATCTCATCATGATATCATCATCATCTCATCATGATATCATCATCATCATCATCATATCATCATGATATCATCATCATCTCATCATGATATCATCATTATCTCATCATGATATCATCATCATCTCATCATGATATCATCATCATCTTATCATGATATCATCATCATCATCATCATCATCATCATCATCATCTCATAATGATATCATCATCATCTCATCATGATATCATCATTATCTCATCATGATATCATCATCATCTCATCATGATATCATCATCATCTTATCATGATATCATCATCATCATCATCATCATCTCATCATGATATCATCATCATCTCATCATGATATCATCATCATATCATCATGATATCATCATCATCTCATCATGATAGCATCATCATCTCATCATGATATCATCATCATCTCATCATGATATCATCATCATCATCATCTCATCATGATATCATCATCATCTCATCATGATATCATCATCATCTCATCATGATATCATCATCATCTCATCATGATATCATCATCATCTCATCATGATATCATCATCATCTCATCATGATATCATCATCATCATCTCATCATGATATCATTTTCATCATCATCTCATCATGATATCATCATCATCTCATCATGATATCATCATCATCTCATCATGATATCATCATCATCTAATCATGATATCATCATCATCATCATCATCATCTCATCATGATATCATCATCATCTCATCATGATATCATCATCATCATCTCATCATGATATCATCATCATCTAATCATGATATCATCATCATCTCATCATGATATCATCATCATCTCATCATGATATCATCATGATATCATCATCATCTCATCATGATATCATCATCATCATCATCATGATATCATCATCATCATCTCATCATGATATCATCATGATATCATAATCATCTCATCATGATATCATCATCATCATCATCATGAAATCATGATATCATCATCAACTCATCATTATATCATCATCATCTCATCATGATATCATCATCATCATCTCATCATGATACCATCATCATCATCTCATCATGATATCATCATCATCATCTCATCATGATATCATCATCATCATCTCATCATGATATCATCATCATCTCATCATGATATCATCATCATCATCATCATCTTATCATGATATCGTCATCATCATCATCTCATCATGATATCATCATCATCATCATCATCATCTCATCATGATATCATCATCATCTCATCATGATAGCATCATCATCTCATCATGATATCATCATCATCTCATCTTGATATCATCATCATCATCATCATCTCATCATGATATCATCATCATCATCATCTCATCATGATATCATCATCATCTCATCATGATATCATCATCATCTCATCATGATATCATCATCATCTCATCATGATATCATCATCATCTCATCATGATATCATCATCATCTCATCATGATATCATCATCATCATCTCATCATGATATCATTTTCATCATCATCATCATCTCATCATGATATCATCATCATCTCATCATGATATCATCATCATCTCATCATGATATCATCATCATCTTATCATGATATCATCATCATCATCATCTCATCATGATATCATCATCATCTCATCATGATATCATCATCATCTCATCATGATATCATCATCATCATCTCATCATGATATCATCATCATCTCATCATGATATCATCATGATATCATCATCATCTCATCATCATCTCATCATGATATCATCATCATCATCATGATATCATCATCATCATCTCATCATGATATCATCATGACATCATCATCATCTCATGATGATATCATCATCATCATCATCTCATCATGAAATCATCATCATCATCATCATGAAATCATGTTATCATCATCAACTCATCATTATATCATCATCATCTCATCATGATATCATCATCATCATCTCATCATGATACCATCATCAACATCTCATCATGATATCATCATCACCATCTCATCATGATATCATCATCATCATCATCTCATCATGATATCATCATCATCTCATCATGATATCATCATCATCATCATCATCTTATCATGATATCGTCATCATCATCATCTCATCATGATATCATCATCATCTCATCATGATATCATCATCATCATCATCATCTTATCATGATATCGTCATCATCATCATCTCATCATGATATCATCATCATCATCATCTCATCATGATATCATCATCATTATCTCATCATGATATAATCATCATCTCATCATGATTTCATCATCATCTCATCATGATATCATCATCATCATCTTCTTATCATGATATCATCATCATCTCATCATGATATCATCATCATCTCATCATGATATCATCATCATCATCATCATCATCATCATCATCATCATCATCTCTTCATAATATCATCATCATCATCATCATCATCATCATCTCATCATGATATCATCATCATCTCATCATGATATCTTCATCATCATCATCTCATCATGATATCATCATCATCTCATCATGATATCATCATCATCATCTCATCATGATATCATCATCATCTCATCATGATATCATCATCATCTCATCATGATATCATCATCATCTTATCATGATATCATCATCATCATCATCAGCAACTCATCATGATATCATCATCATATCATCATCATCTCATCATGATATCATCATCATCTCATCATGATATCATCATCATCTCATCATGATAGCATCATCATCTCATCATGATATCATCATTATCTCATCATGATATCATCATCATCTCATCATGATAGCATCATCATCTCATCATGATGTCATCATCATCTCATCATGATATCATCATCATCATCATCATCTCATCATGATATCATTTTCATCATCATCATCATCATCATCTCATCATGATATCATCATCATCTCATCATGATATCATCATCATCTCATCATGATATCATCATCATCATCTCATCATGATATCATCTCATCATGATATCATCATCATCTCATCATGATATCATCATCATCTCATCATGATAGCATCATCATCTCATCATGATATCATCATCATCTCATCATGATATCATCATCATCATCATCATCATCATCATCATCTCATCATGATATCATCATCATCTCATCATGATATCATCATCATCATCATATCATCATGATATCATCATCATCTCATCATGATATCATCATTATCTCATCATGATATCATCATCATCTCATCATGATATCATCATCATCTTATCATGATATCATCATCATCATCATCATCTCATCATGATATCATCATCATCTTATCAAGATATCATCATCATCATCATCATCATCTCATCATGATATCATCATCATCTCATCATGATATCATCATTATCTCATCATGATATCATCATCATCTCATCATGATATCATCATCATCTTATCATGATATCATCATCATCATCATCATCATCATCTCATCATGATATCATCATCATATCATCATCATCTCATCATGATATCATCATCATCTCATCATGATATCATCATCATCTCATCATGATAGCATCATCATCTCATCATGATATCATCATCATCTCATCATGATATCATCATCATCTCATCATGATATCATCATCATCATCATCTCATCATGATATCATCATCATCTCATCATGATATCATCATCATCTCATCATGATAACATCATCATCTCATCATGATATCATCATCATCTCATCATGATATCATCATCATCATCTCATCATGATATCATTTTCATCATCATCATCATCTCATCATGATATCATCATCATCTCATCATGATATCATCATCATCTCATCATGATATCATCATCATCATCTCATCATGATATCATTTTCATCATCATCATCATCTCATCATGATATCATCATCATCTCATCATGATATCATCATCATCTCATCATGATATCATCTAATCATGATATCATCATCATCTCATCATGATATCATCATCATCATCTCATCATGATATCATCATCATCTAATCATGATATCATCATCATCTCATCATGATATCATCATCATCTCATCATGATATCATCATCATCATCTCATCATGATATCATCTCATCATGATATCATCATCATCTCATCATGATATCATCATCATCTCATCATGATAGCATCATCATCTCATCATGATATCATCATCATCTCATCATGATATCATCATCATCATCATCATCATCATCATCATCATCTCATCATGATATCATCATCATCTCATCATGATATCATCATCATCATCATCATCATCATATCATCATGATATCATCATCATCTCATCATGATATCATCATTATCTCATCATGATATCATCATCATCTCATCATGATATCATCATCATCTTATCATGATATCATCATCATCATCATCATCTCATCATGATATCATCATCATATCATCATCATCTCATCATGATATCATCATCATCTCATCATGATATCATCATCATCTCATCATGATAGCATCATCATCTCATCATGATATCATCATCATCTCATCATGATATCATCATCATCTCATCATGATATCATCATCATCATCATCTCATCATGATATCATCATCATCTCATCATGATATCATCATCATCATCATCTCATCATGATATCATCATCATCATCTCATCATGATATCATCATCATCTAATCATGATATCATCATCATCTCATCATGATATCATCATCATCTCATCATGATATCATCATGATATCATCATCATCTCATCATGATATCATCATCATCATCATCATGATATCATCATCATCATCTCATCATGATATCATCATGATATCATCATCATCTCATCATGATATCATCATCATCATCATCTCATCATGAAATCATCATCATCATCATCATGAAATCATGATATCATCATCAACTCATCATTATATCATCATCATCTCATCATGATATCATCATCATCATCTCATCATGATACCATCATCATCATCTCATCATGATATCATCATCATCATCTCATCATGATATCATCATCATCATCATCATCATCTCATCATGATATCATCATCATCTCATCATGATATCATCATCATCATCATCATCTTATCATGATATCGTCATCATCATCATCTCATCATGATATCATCATCATCATCATCATCTCATCATGATATCATCATCATCTCATCATGATATCATCATCATCATCATCATCTCATCATGATATCATCATCATCATCATCTCATCATGATATCATCATCATCTCATCATGATATCATCATCATCTCATCATGATATCATCATCATCTCATCATGATATCATCATCATCTCATCATGATATCATCATCATCTCATCATGATATCATCATCATCATCTCATCATGATATCATTTTCATCATCATCATCATCATCTCATCATGATATCATCATCATCTCATCATGATATCATCATCATCTCATCATGATATCATCATCATCTAATCATGATATCATCATCATCATCATCATCATCTCATCATGATATCATCATCATCTCATCATGATATCATAATCATCATCTCATCATGATATCATCATCATCTAATCATGATATCATCATCATCTCATCATGATATCATCATCATCTCATCATGATATCATCATCATGATATCATCATCATCATCTCATCATGATATCATCATGATATCATCATCATCTCATCATGATATCATCATCATCATCATCATCTCATCATGAAATCATCATCATCATCATCATGAAATCATGATATCATCATCAACTCATCATTATATCATCATCATCTCATCATGATATCATCATCATCATCTCATCATGATATCATCATCATCATCATCATCATCTCATCATGATATCATCATCATCTCATCATGATATCATCATCATCATCATCTCATCATGATATCGTCATCATCATCATCTCATCATGATATCATCATCATCATCATCATCATCATCTCATCATGATATCATCATCATCTCATCATGATATCATCATCATCATCATCATCATCTCATCATGATATCATCATCATCATCATCATCTCATCATCATCTCATCATCATCTCATCGTGATATCATCATCATCTCATCATGATATTATCATCATCATCATTTCATCATGATATCATCATCATCTCATCATGATATCATCATCATCATCTCATCATGATATCATCATCATCATCATCATCATCATCTCATCATGATATCATAATTATCTCATCATGATATCATCATCATCTCATCATGATATCATCATCATCATCATCATCATCATCTCATCATGATATCATAATTATCTCATAATGATATCATCATCATCTCATCATCATCTCATCATGATATTATCATCATCTCATCATGATATCATCATCATCTCATCATGATATCATCATCATCTCATCATGATATAATTATCATCATCATCTCATCATGATATCATCATCATCATCATCATCTCATCATGAAATCATCATCATCATCATCATCATCATCATCATCATCTCATCATCATCTCATCATGATATCATCATCATCTCATTATGATATCATCATCATCATCATCATCATCATCATCATCTCATCATGATATCATCATCATCATCATCTCATCATGATATCATCATCATCTCATCATCATCTAATCATGATATCATCATCATCATCATCTCATCATGATATCATCATCATCATCATCATCATTATCATCATCTCATCATGATATCATCATCATCTCATCATGATATCATCATTATCTCATCATGATATCATCATCATCTCATCATGATATCATCATCATCTCATCATGATATCATCATCATCTCATCATCATCATCATCTCATCATCATCATCATCTCATCATGATATCATCATCATCATCATCATCATCATCATCATCATCATCATCATCATCCCATCATGATATCCTCATCATCATCATCATGATATCATCATCATCATCATCATCATTATCTCATCATGATATCATCATCATCATCATCTCATCATGATATCATCATCATCATCATCATCATCATCTCATCATGATATCATCATCATCTCATCATGATATCATAATTATCTCATCATGATTTCATCATCATCATCATCATCATCATCATCATCATCTCATCATGATATCATCATCATCTCATCATGATATCATAATTATCTCATCATGATATCATCATCATCTCATCATGATGTCATCATCATCATCAGCTCATCATGATATCATCATCATCTCATCATGATATCATCATCATATCATCATGATATCATCATCATCTCATCATGATATCATCATCATCTCATCATGATATCATAATTATCTCATCATGATTTCATCATCATCATCATCATCATCATCATCATCATCTCATCATGATATCATCATCATCTCATCATGATATCATAATTATCTCATCATGATATCATCATCATCTCATCATGATGTCATCATCATCATCAGCTCATCATGATATCATCATCATCTCATCATGATATCATCATCATATCATCATGATATCATCATCATCTCATCATGATATCATCATCATCTCATCATGATATCATCATCATCTCATCATGATATCATCATCATCATCTTCTTATCATGATATCATCATCATCTCATCATGATATCATCATCATCTTCTTATCATGATATCATCATCATCTCATCATGATATCATCATCATCATCATCATCATCTCATCATGATATCATCATCATCTCATCATGATATCATCATCATCTTCTTATCATGATATCATCATCATCTCATCATGATATCATCATCATCATCATATCATGATATCATCATCATCATCTCATCATGATATCATCATCATCATCATCATCATCATCATCTCATCATAATATCATCATCATCATCATCTCATCACGATATCATCATCATCTCATCATGATATCATCATCATCATCATCTCATCATGATATCATCATCATCTCATCATGATATCATCATCATCATCTCATCATGATATCATCATAATCTCATCATAATATCATCATCATCATCATCATCATCTCATCATGATATCATCATCATCTCATCATGATATCATCATCATCTCATCATGATATCATCATCATCATCATTATCATCATCTCATCATGATATCATCATCATCTCATCATGATATCATCATCATCTCATCATCATCATCATCTCATCATGATATCATCATCATCTCATCATGATATCATCATCATCATCATCATCTCATCATGATATCATCATCATCATCATCATGATATCATCATCATCATCATCATCATCATCATCTCATCACGATATCATCATCATCATCATCATCATCTCATCATGATATCATCATCATCATCATCATCATCATCATCATCATCATCATCATCATCTCATCATGATATCATCATCATCTCATCATGATATCATAATTATCTCATCATAATATCATCATCATCATCATCATCATCTCATCATGATATCATCATCATCTCATCATGATATCATAATTATCTCATCATGATATCATCATCATCTCATCATGATATCATCATCATCATCATCATCATCATCATCATTATCTCATCATGATATCATCATCATCTCATCATGATATCATCATCATCATCACCTCATCATGATATCATCATCATCATCTCATCATGATATCATCATCAACATCATCTCATCATGATATCATCATCATCTCATCATGATATCATCATCATCATCTCATCATGATATCATCATCATCATCATCATCTCATCATGATATAATCATCTCATCATGATATCATCATCATCTCATCATGATATCATCATCATCTCATCATGATATAATCATCATCATCTCATCATGATATAATCATCATCATCATCTCATCATGACATCATCATCATCTCATCATGATATCATCATCATCTCATCATGATATCATCATCATCATCATCTCATCATGATATCATCATCATCTCATCATGATATCATCATCATCTCATCATCATCTAATCATGATATCATCATCATCATCATCTCATCATGATATCATCATCATCATCATCATCATCATTATCATCATCTCATCATGATATCATCATCATCTCATCATGATATCATCATTATCTCATCATGATATCATCATCATCTCATCATGATATCATCATCATCTCATCATGATATCATCATCATCTCATCATCATCATCATCTCATCATGATATCATCATCATCTCATCATGATATCATCATCATCATCATCATCATCATCATCATCATCATCCCATCATGATATCCTCATCATCATCATCATGATATCATCATCATCATCATCATCATTATCTCATCATGATATCATCATCATCATCATCTCATCATGATATCATCATCATCATCATCATCATCTCATCATGATATCATCATCATCTCATCATGATATCATAATTATCTCATCATGATTTCATCATCATCATCATCATCATCATCATCATCATCATCATCATCATCTCATCATGATATCATCATCATCTCATCATGATATCATAATTATCTCATCATGATATCATCATCATCTCATCATGATATCATCATCATCATCAGCTCATCATGATATCATCATCATCTCATCATGATATCATCATCATATCATCATCATCTCATCATGATATCATCATCATCTCATCATGATATCATCATCATCTCATCATGATAGCATCATCATCTCATCATGATATCATCATCATCTCATCATGATATCATCATCATCTCATCATGATATCATCATCATCATCATCTCATCATGATATCATCATCATCTCATCATGATATCATCATCATCTCATCATGATAACATCATCATCTCATCATGATATCATCATCATCTCATCATGATATCATCATCATCATCTCATCATGATATCATTTTCATCATCATCATCATCTCATCATGATATCATCATCATCTCATCATGATATCATCATCATCTCATCATGATATCATCATCATCATCTCATCATGATATCATTTTCATCATCATCATCATCTCATCATGATATCATCATCATCTCATCATGATATCATCATCATCTCATCATGATATCATCTAATCATGATATCATCATCATCTCATCATGATATCATCATCATCATCTCATCATGATATCATCATCATCTAATCATGATATCATCATCATCTCATCATGATATCATCATCATCTCATCATGATATCATCATCATCATCTCATCATGATATCATCTCATCATGATATCATCATCATCTCATCATGATATCATCATCATCTCATCATGATAGCATCATCATCTCATCATGATATCATCATCATCTCATCATGATATCATCATCATCATCATCATCATCATCATCATCATCTCATCATGATATCATCATCATCTCATCATGATATCATCATCATCATCATCATCATCATATCATCATGATATCATCATCATCTCATCATGATATCATCATTATCTCATCATGATATCATCATCATCTCATCATGATATCATCATCATCTTATCATGATATCATCATCATCATCATCATCTCATCATGATATCATCATCATATCATCATCATCTCATCATGATATCATCATCATCTCATCATGATATCATCATCATCTCATCATGATAGCATCATCATCTCATCATGATATCATCATCATCTCATCATGATATCATCATCATCTCATCATGATATCATCATCATCATCATCTCATCATGATATCATCATCATCTCATCATGATATCATCATCATCATCATCTCATCATGATATCATCATCATCATCTCATCATGATATCATCATCATCTAATCATGATATCATCATCATCTCATCATGATATCATCATCATCTCATCATGATATCATCATGATATCATCATCATCTCATCATGATATCATCATCATCATCATCATGATATCATCATCATCATCTCATCATGATATCATCATGATATCATCATCATCTCATCATGATATCATCATCATCATCATCTCATCATGAAATCATCATCATCATCATCATGAAATCATGATATCATCATCAACTCATCATTATATCATCATCATCTCATCATGATATCATCATCATCATCTCATCATGATACCATCATCATCATCTCATCATGATATCATCATCATCATCTCATCATGATATCATCATCATCATCATCATCATCTCATCATGATATCATCATCATCTCATCATGATATCATCATCATCATCATCATCTTATCATGATATCGTCATCATCATCATCTCATCATGATATCATCATCATCATCATCATCTCATCATGATATCATCATCATCTCATCATGATATCATCATCATCATCATCATCTCATCATGATATCATCATCATCATCATCTCATCATGATATCATCATCATCTCATCATGATATCATCATCATCTCATCATGATATCATCATCATCTCATCATGATATCATCATCATCTCATCATGATATCATCATCATCTCATCATGATATCATCATCATCATCTCATCATGATATCATTTTCATCATCATCATCATCATCTCATCATGATATCATCATCATCTCATCATGATATCATCATCATCTCATCATGATATCATCATCATCTAATCATGATATCATCATCATCATCATCATCATCTCATCATGATATCATCATCATCTCATCATGATATCATAATCATCATCTCATCATGATATCATCATCATCTAATCATGATATCATCATCATCTCATCATGATATCATCATCATCTCATCATGATATCATCATCATGATATCATCATCATCATCTCATCATGATATCATCATGATATCATCATCATCTCATCATGATATCATCATCATCATCATCATCTCATCATGAAATCATCATCATCATCATCATGAAATCATGATATCATCATCAACTCATCATTATATCATCATCATCTCATCATGATATCATCATCATCATCTCATCATGATATCATCATCATCATCATCATCATCTCATCATGATATCATCATCATCTCATCATGATATCATCATCATCATCATCTCATCATGATATCGTCATCATCATCATCTCATCATGATATCATCATCATCATCATCATCATCATCTCATCATGATATCATCATCATCTCATCATGATATCATCATCATCATCATCATCATCTCATCATGATATCATCATCATCATCATCATCTCATCATCATCTCATCATCATCTCATCGTGATATCATCATCATCTCATCATGATATTATCATCATCATCATTTCATCATGATATCATCATCATCTCATCATGATATCATCATCATCATCTCATCATGATATCATCATCATCATCATCATCATCATCTCATCATGATATCATAATTATCTCATCATGATATCATCATCATCTCATCATGATATCATCATCATCATCATCATCATCATCTCATCATGATATCATAATTATCTCATAATGATATCATCATCATCTCATCATCATCTCATCATGATATTATCATCATCTCATCATGATATCATCATCATCTCATCATGATATCATCATCATCTCATCATGATATAATTATCATCATCATCTCATCATGATATCATCATCATCATCATCATCTCATCATGAAATCATCATCATCATCATCATCATCATCATCATCATCTCATCATCATCTCATCATGATATCATCATCATCTCATTATGATATCATCATCATCATCATCATCATCATCATCTCATCATGATATCATCATCATCATCATCTCATCATGATATCATCATCATCTCATCATCATCTAATCATGATATCATCATCATCATCATCTCATCATGATATCATCATCATCATCATCATCATTATCATCATCTCATCATGATATCATCATCATCTCATCATGATATCATCATTATCTCATCATGATATCATCATCATCTCATCATGATATCATCATCATCTCATCATGATATCATCATCATCTCATCATCATCATCATCTCATCATCATCATCATCTCATCATGATATCATCATCATCATCATCATCATCATCATCATCATCATCATCATCATCCCATCATGATATCCTCATCATCATCATCATGATATCATCATCATCATCATCATCATTATCTCATCATGATATCATCATCATCATCTCATCATGATATCATCATCATCATCATCATCATCATCTCATCATGATATCATCATCATCTCATCATGATATCATAATTATCTCATCATGATTTCATCATCATCATCATCATCATCATCATCATCATCTCATCATGATATCATCATCATCTCATCATGATATCATAATTATCTCATCATGATATCATCATCATCTCATCATGATGTCATCATCATCATCAGCTCATCATGATATCATCATCATCTCATCATGATATCATCATCATATCATCATGATATCATCATCATCTCATCATGATATCATCATCATCTCATCATGATATCATAATTATCTCATCATGATTTCATCATCATCATCATCATCATCATCATCATCATCTCATCATGATATCATCATCATCTCATCATGATATCATAATTATCTCATCATGATATCATCATCATCTCATCATGATGTCATCATCATCATCAGCTCATCATGATATCATCATCATCTCATCATGATATCATCATCATATCATCATGATATCATCATCATCTCATCATGATATCATCATCATCTCATCATGATATCATCATCATCTCATCATGATATCATCATCATCATCTTCTTATCATGATATCATCATCATCTCATCATGATATCATCATCATCTTCTTATCATGATATCATCATCATCTCATCATGATATCATCATCATCATCATCATCATCTCATCATGATATCATCATCATCTCATCATGATATCATCATCATCTTCTTATCATGATATCATCATCATCTCATCATGATATCATCATCATCATCATATCATGATATCATCATCATCATCTCATCATGATATCATCATCATCATCATCATCATCATCATCTCATCATAATATCATCATCATCATCATCTCATCACGATATCATCATCATCTCATCATGATATCATCATCATCATCATCTCATCATGATATCATCATCATCTCATCATGATATCATCATCATCATCTCATCATGATATCATCATAATCTCATCATAATATCATCATCATCATCATCATCATCTCATCATGATATCATCATCATCTCATCATGATATCATCATCATCTCATCATGATATCATCATCATCATCATTATCATCATCTCATCATGATATCATCATCATCTCATCATGATATCATCATCATCTCATCATCATCATCATCTCATCATGATATCATCATCATCTCATCATGATATCATCATCATCATCATCATCTCATCATGATATCATCATCATCATCATCATGATATCATCATCATCATCATCATCATCATCATCTCATCACGATATCATCATCATCATCATCATCATCTCATCATGATATCATCATCATCATCATCATCATCATCATCATCATCATCATCATCATCTCATCATGATATCATCATCATCTCATCATGATATCATAATTATCTCATCATAATATCATCATCATCATCATCATCATCTCATCATGATATCATCATCATCTCATCATGATATCATAATTATCTCATCATGATATCATCATCATCTCATCATGATATCATCATCATCATCATCATCATCATCATCATTATCTCATCATGATATCATCATCATCTCATCATGATATCATCATCATCATCACCTCATCATGATATCATCATCATCATCTCATCATGATATCATCATCAACATCATCTCATCATGATATCATCATCATCTCATCATGATATCATCATCATCATCTCATCATGATATCATCATCATCATCATCATCTCATCATGATATAATCATCTCATCATGATATCATCATCATCTCATCATGATATCATCATCATCTCATCATGATATAATCATCATCATCTCATCATGATATAATCATCATCATCATCTCATCATGACATCATCATCATCTCATCATGATATCATCATCATCTCATCATGATATCATCATCATCATCATCTCATCATGATATCATCATCATCTCATCATGATATCATCATCATCTCATCATCATCTAATCATGATATCATCATCATCATCATCTCATCATGATATCATCATCATCATCATCATCATCATTATCATCATCTCATCATGATATCATCATCATCTCATCATGATATCATCATTATCTCATCATGATATCATCATCATCTCATCATGATATCATCATCATCTCATCATGATATCATCATCATCTCATCATCATCATCATCTCATCATGATATCATCATCATCTCATCATGATATCATCATCATCATCATCATCATCATCATCATCATCATCCCATCATGATATCCTCATCATCATCATCATGATATCATCATCATCATCATCATCATTATCTCATCATGATATCATCATCATCATCATCTCATCATGATATCATCATCATCATCATCATCATCTCATCATGATATCATCATCATCTCATCATGATATCATAATTATCTCATCATGATTTCATCATCATCATCATCATCATCATCATCATCATCATCATCATCATCATCTCATCATGATATCATCATCATCTCATCATGATATCATAATTATCTCATCATGATATCATCATCATCTCATCATGATATCATCATCATCATCAGCTCATCATGATATCATCATCATCTCATCATGATATCATCATCATATCATCATGATATCATCATCATCTCATCATGATATCATCATCATCTCATCATGATATCATCATCATCTCATCATGATATCATCATCATCATCTTCTTATCATGATATCATCATCATCTCATCATGATATCATCATCATCTCATCATGATATCATCATCATCTCATTAGGATATCATCATCATCATCATCATCATCTCATCATGATATCATCATCATCTCATCATGATATCATCATCATCTTCTTATCATGATATCATCATCATCTCATCATGATATCATCATCATCATCATATCATGATATCATCATCATCATCTCATCATGATATCATCATCATCATCATCATCATCTCATCATAATATCATCATCATCATCATCTCATCACGATATCATCATCATCTCATCATGATATCATCATCTCATCATGATATCATCATCATCTCATCATGATATCATCATCATCATCTCATCATGATATCATCATCATCTCATCATAATATCATCATCATCATCATCATCATCATCATCATCATCATCTCATCATGATATCATCATCATCTCATCATGATATCATCATCATCTCATCATGATATCATCATCATCTCATCATGATATCATCATCATCTCATCATCATCATCATCTCATCATGATATCATCATCATCTCATCATGATATCATCATCATCATCATCATCTCATCATGATATCCTCATCATCATCATCATGATATCATCATCATCATCATCTCATCACGATATCATCATCATCATCATCATCATCTCATCATGATATCATCATCATCATCATCATCATCATCATCATCATCTCATCATGATATCATCATCATCTCATCATGATATCATAATTATCTCATCATAATATCATCATCATCATCATCATCATCATCTCATCACGATATCATCATCATCATCATCATCATCTCATCATGATATCATCATCATCATCATCATCATCATCATCATCATCATCATCTCATCATGATATCATCATCATCTCATCATGATATCATAATTATCTCATCATAATATCATCATCATCATCATCATCATCATCTCATCATGATATCATCATCATCTCATCATGATATCATAATTATCTCATCATGATATCATCATCATCTCATCATGATATCATCATCATCATCATCATCATCATCATCATCATCATCATCTCATCATGATATCATCATCATCTCATCATGATATCATCATCATCATCACCTCATCATGATATCATCATCATCATCTCATCATGATATCATCATCAACATCATCTCATCATGATATCATCATCATCTCATCATGATATCATCATCATCATCTCATCATGATATCATCATCATCATCATCATCTCATCATGATATTATCATCTCATCATGATATCATCATCATCTCATCATGATATCATCATCATCATCTCATCATGATATAATCATCATCATCATCTCATCATGACATCATCATCATCTCATCATGATATCATCATCATCTCATCATGATATCATCATCATCATCATCTCATCATGATATCATCATCATCATCATCTCATCATGATATCATCATCATCATCATCTCATCATGATATCATCATCATCATCTCATCATGATATCATCATCATCTCATCATGATATCAACATCATCATCATCATCTCATCATGATATCATCATCATCTCATCATGATATCATCATCATCATCATCTCATCATGATATCATCATCATCTCAGTATGATATCATCATCATCTCATCATGATATCATCATCATCATCTCAGTATGATATCATCATCATCATCATCATCATCTCATCATGATATCATCATCATCTCATCATGATATCATCATCATCATCATCTCATCATGATATCATCATCATCATCTCATCATGATATCATCATCATCTCATCATGATATCATTATGATATCATCATGATCTCATCATGATATCATCATCATCATCTCATCATGATATCATCATCATCTCATCATGATATCAACATCATCATCATCTCATCATGATATCATCATCATCATCATGATATTATCATCATCATCATTTCATCATGATAACATCATCATCTCATCATGATATCATCATCATCTCATCATGATATCATCATCATCATCATCATCTCATCATGATATCCTCATCATCATCATCATGATATCATCATCATCATCATCATCATCATCATCATCTCATCACGATATCATCATCATCATCATCATCTCATCATGATATCATCATCATCATCATCATCATCATCATCATCATTATCATCTCATCATGATATCATCATCATCTCATCATGATATCATAATTATCTCATCATAATATCATCATCATCATCATCATCATCTCATCATGATATCATCATCATCTCATCATGATATCATAATTATCTCATCATGATATCATCATCATCTCATCATGATATCATCATCATCATCATCATCATCATCATCATCATCATCATCATCATCATCATCATCTCATCATGATATCATCATCATATCATCATGATATCATCATCATCATCACCTCATCATGATATCATCATCATCATCTCATCATGATATCATCATCAACATCATCTCATCATGATATCATCATCATCTCATCATGATATCATCATCATCATCTCATCATGATATCATCATCATCATCATCATCATCTCATCATTATATAATCATCTCATCATGATATCATCATCATCTCATCATGATATCATCATCATCATCTCATCATGATATAATCATCATCATCATCTCATCATGACATCATCATCATCTCATCATGATATCATCATCATCTCATCATGATATCATCATCATCATCATCTCATCATGATATCATCATCATCATCATCTCATCATGATATCATCATCATCATCATCTCATCATGATATCATCATCATCATCTCATCATGATATCATCATCATCTCATCATGATATCAACATCATCATCATCATCTCATCATGATATCATCATCATCTCATCATGATATCATCATCATCATCATCTCATCATGATATCATCATCATCTCAGTATGATATCATCATCATCTCATCATGATATCATCATCATCATCTCAGTATGATATCATCATCATCATCATCTCATCATGATATCATCATCATCTCATCATGATATCATCATCATCATCATCTCATCATGATATCATCATCATCATCTCATCATGATATCATCATCATCTCATCATGATATCATTATGATATCATCATGATCTCATCATGATATCATCATCATCATCTCATCATGATATCATCATCATCTCATCATGATATCAACATCATCATCATCTCATCATGATATCATCATCATCATCATGATATTATCATCATCATCATTTCATCATGATAACATCATCATCTCATCATGATATCATCATCATCATCTCATCATGATATCATCATCATCATCATCATCTCATCATGATATCATCATCATCTCATCATGATATCATCATCATCATCATGATATTATCATCATCATCATTTCATCATGATATCATCATCATCATCATCATCATCATCATCTCATCATGATATCATCATCATCTCATCATGATATCATCATCATCTCATCATGATATTATCATCATCATCATTTCATCATGATATCATCATCATCTCATCATTATATCATCATCATCTCATCATGATATCATCATCATCATCATCTCATCATGATATCATAATCATCATCATCTCATCATGATATCATCATCATCTCATCATGATATCATCATCATCTCATCATGATATCATCATCATCTCATCATGATATTATCATCATCATCATTTCATCATGATATCATCATCATCTCATCATTATATCATCATCATCTCATCATGATATCATCATCATCATCATCTCATCATGATATCATCATCATCATCATCTCATCATGATATCATCATCATCTCATCATGATATCATCATCATCATCTCATCATGATATCATCATCATCTCATCATGATATCATCATCATCATCATCTCATCATGATATCATCATCATCTCATCATGATATCATCATCATCTCATCATGATATCATCATCATCATAATCATCATCATCTCATCATGATATCATCATTATCTCATCATGATATCATCATCATCATAATCATCATGATATCATCATCATCATAATCATCATCTCATCATGATATCATCATTATCTCATCATCATCATCATCTCATCATGATATCATCATCATCATCTCATCATGATATCATCATCATCTCATCATGATATCATCATCATCATCATCTCATCATGATATCATCATTATCTCATCATCATCATCATCTCATCATGATATCATCATCATCATCTCATCATCTCATCATGATATCATCATCATCATCATCATCATCTCATCATGATATCATCATCATCATCTCATCATGATATCATCATCATCATCATCATCATCATCTCATCATGATATCATCATCTCATCATGATATCATCATCATGATATTATCATCATCATCATTTCATCATGATATCATCATCATTATCATCATCATCATCATGATATCATCATCTCATCATGATATCATCATCATCATCATCATCATCATCATCATCATGATATCATCATCTCATCATGATATCATCATCATGATATTATCATCATCATCATTTCATCATGATATCATCATCATCATCATCATCATCATCATCATCATGATATCATCATCTCATCATGATATCATCATCATCATGATATTATCATCTCATCATGATATCATCATCATCATCTCATCATGATATCATCATCATCATCATGATATTATCATCATCATCATTTCATCAAGATATCATCATCATCATCATCATCATCATCATCTCATCATGATATCATCATCATCTCATCATGATATCATCATCATCATCATCATCATCTCATCATGATATCATCATCATCTCATCATGATATCATCATCATCATGATATTATCATCATCATCATTTCATCATGATATCATCATCATCATCATCATCATCTCATCATGATATCATCATCATCTCATCATGATATCATCATCATCTCATCATGATATTATCATCATCATCATTTCATCATGATATCATCATCATCTCATCATGATATCATCATCATCTCATCATGATATCATCTCATCATGATATCATCATCATCCTCATCTCATCATGATATCATCATCATCATCATCTCATCATCATCTCATCATGATATCATCATCATCATCTCATTATGATATCATCATCATCTCATCATGATATCATCATCATCATCATGATATCATCATCATCTCATCTCGATATCATCATCATCTCATCACGATATCAACATCATTATCATCTCATAATATCATCATCTCATCATCATCTCATCATGATATCATCATCATCATCTCATTATGATATCATCATCATCTCATCATGATATCATCATCATCATCATGATATCATCATCATCTCATCTCGATATCATCATCATCTCATCATGATATCAACATCATTATCATCTCATAATATCATCATCATCATCATCATCTCATCATGATATCATCATCATCTCATCATGATATCATCATCATCATCATGATATTATCATCATCATCATTTCATCAAGATATCATCATCATCATCATCATCATCATCATCTCATCATGATATCGTCATCATCATCTCATCATGATATCATCATCATCATCATCATCATCTCATCATGATATCATCATTATCTCATCATGATATCATCATCATCATGATATTATCATCATCATCATTTCATCATGATATCATCATCATCATCATCATCATCTCATCATGATATCATCATCATCTCATCATGATATCATCATCATCTCATCATGATATTATCATCATCATCATTTCATCGTGATATCATCATCATCATCTCATCATGATATCATCATCATCATCTCATCATGATATCATCATCATCATCTCATCATGATATTATCATCATCATCATTTCATCATGATATCATCATCATCTCATCATGATATCATCATCATCATCTCATCATGATATCATCATCATCATCTCATCATGATATCATCATCATCTCATCATGATATCATCATCATCATCATGATATTATAATCATCATCATTTCATCATGATATCATCATAATCATCATCATCTCATCATGATATCATCATCATGATCATGATATCATCATCATCTCATCATGATATCATCATCATCTCATCATGATATCATCATCATCTCATCATGATATCATCATCATCATCATCATCATCATGATATCATCATTATCATCATCATCATCATCATCATCATCATCATCATCTCATCATGATATCATCATCATCTCATCATGATATCATCATCATCATGATATTATCATCATCATTTCATCATGATATCATCATCATCATCATCATCATCATCACCTCATCATGATATGATCATCATCATCATCATCTCATCATGATATCATCATCATCTTATCATGATATCATCATCATCATCATCTCATCATGATATCATCATCATCACCATCACCTCATCATGATATCATGATCATCATCATCATCATCTCTTCATGATATCATCATCATCTCATCATGATATCATCATCATCTCATCATGATATCATCATCATCTCATCATGACATCATCATCCTCTCATCATGATATCATCATCATCTCATCATGATATCATCATCATCTCATCATGATATCATCATAATCTCATCATCATCTCATCATGATATCATCATCATCTCATCATGATATCATCATAATCTCATCATGATATCATCATCATCTCATCATGATATCATTATCATCATCATCATAATCTCATAATGATATCATCATCATCTCATCATGATATCATCATCATCATCATCTCATCATGATATCATCATCATCATCATCTCATCACGATATCATCATCATCATCATCTCATCATGATATCATCATCATCTCATCATGATATCATCATCATCTCATCATGATATCATCATCATCATCATCTTCTTATCATGATATCATCATCATCTCATCATGATATCATCATCATCTCATCATGATATCATCATCATCTTATCATGATATCATCATCATCTCATCATGATATCATCATCATCATCATCATCATCACCTCATCATGATATCATCATCATCATCATCATCTCATCATGATATCATCATCATCATCATCATCTCATCATGATATCATCATCATCTCATCATGATATCATCATCATCATCTCATCATGATATCATCATCATCTCATCATGATATCATCATCATCTCATCATGATATCATCATCATCTCATCATGATATCATCATCATCATCATCTCATCATGATATCATCATCATCTCATCATGATATCATCATCATCATCTCATCATGATATCATCATCATCTCATCATGATATCATCATCATCTCATCATGATATCATCATCATCATAATCATCATCATCTCATCATGATATCATCATCATCATCTTATCATGATATCATCATCATCATCATCTCATCATGATATCATCATCATCTCATCATGATATCATCATCATCATCATCATCATCTCATCATGATATCATCATCATCTCATCATGATATCATCATCATCATCATCAATTCATCATGATATCATCATCATCATCATCTAATCATCATCATCTCATCATAATCATCATCATCTCATCATGATATCATCATCATCTCATCATGATATCATCATCATCTCATCATGATATCATCATCATCATCATCAATTCATCATGATATCATCATCATCATCATCTAATCATCATCATCTCATCATAATCATCATCATCTCATCATGATATCATCATCATCTCATCATGATATCATCATCATCTCATCATGATATCATCATCATCTCATCATGATATCATCATCATCTCATCATGAAATCATCATCATCTCATCATGATATATTCATCATCTCATCATGATATCATCATCATCTCATCATGATATCATCATCATCATCATCATCTCATCATGAAATCATCATCATGATCATGATATCATCATCATCATCATCATCATCATCATCATCTCATCATGAAATCATCATCATGATCATGATATCATCATCATCTCATCATGATATCATCATCATCATCATCATCATCATCATCATGATATCATCATCATCCTCATCTCATCATGATATCATCATCATCATCATCTCATCATCATCTCATCATGATATCATCATCATCATCTCATTATGATATCATCATCATCTCATCATGATATCATCATCATCATCATGATATCATCATCATCTCATCTCGATATCATCATCATCTCATCATGATATCAACATCATTATCATCTCATAATATCATCATCATCATCATCATCTCATCATGATATCATCATCATCTCATCATGATATCATCATCATCATCATGATATCATCATCATCATCACCTCATCATGATATCATCATCATCATCTCATCATGATATCATCATCAACATCATCTCATCATGATATCATCATCATCTCATCATGATATCATCATCATCATCTCATCATGATATCATCATCATCATCATCATCTCATCATGATATTATCATCTCATCATGATATCATCATCATCTCATCATGATATTATCATCATCATCTCATCATGATATCATCATCATCTCATCATGATATCATCATCATCATCTCATCATGATATAATCATCATCATCATCTCATCATGACATCATCATCTTCTCATCATGATATCATCATCATCTCATCATGATATCATCATCATCATCATCTCATCATGATATCATCATCATCATCATCTCATCATGATATCATCATCATCATCATCTCATCATGATATCATCATCATCATCTCATCATGATATCATCATCATCTCATCATGATATCAACATCATCATCATCATCTCATCATGATATCATCATCATCTCATCATGATATCATCATCATCATCATCTCATCATGATATCATCATCATCTCAGTATGATATCATCATCATCTCATCATGATATCATCATCATCATCTCAGTATGATATCATCATCATCATCATCATCATCTCATCATGATATCATCATCATCTCATCATGATATCATCATCATCATCATCTCATCATGATATCATCATCATCATCTCATCATGATATCATCATCATCTCATCATGATATCATTATGATATCATCATGATCTCATCATGATATCATCATCATCATCTCATCATGATATCATCATCATCTCATCATGATATCAACATCATCATCATCTCATCATGATATCATCATCATCATCATGATATTATCATCATCATCATTTCATCATGATAACATCATCATCTCATCATGATATCATCATCATCTCATCATGATATCATCATCATCATCATCATCTCATCATGATATCCTCATCATCATCATCATGATATCATCATCATCATCATCATCTCATCACGATATCATCATCATCATCATCATCTCATCATGATATCATCATCATCATCATCATCATCATCATCATCATCATCATCATCATCATCATCTCATCATGATATCATCATCATCTCATCATGATATCATAATTATCTCATCATAATATCATCATCATCATCATCATCTCATCATGATATCATCATCATCTCATCATGATATCATCATCATCTCATCATGATATCATAATTATCTCATCATAATATCATCATCATCATCATCATCTCATCATGATATCATCATCATCTCATCATGATATCATAATTATCTCATCATGATATCATCATCATCTCATCATGATATCATCATCATCATCATCATCATCATCATCATCATCATCATCATCATCATCTCATCATGATAACATCATCATATCATCATGATATCATCATCATCATCACCTCATCATGATATCATCATCATCATCTCATCATGATATCATCATCAACATCATCTCATCATGATATCATCATCATCTCATCATGATATCATCATCATCATCTCATCATGATATCATCATCATCATCATCATCTCATCATGATATAATCATCTCATCATGATATCATCATCATCTCATCATGATATCATCATCATCATCTCATCATGATATAATCATCATCATCATCATCTCATCATGACATCATCATCATCTCATCATGATATCATCATCATCTCATCATGATATCATCATCATCATCATCTCATCATGATATCATCATCATCATCATCTCATCATGATATCATCATCATCATCATCTCATCATGATATCATCATCATCATCTCATCATGATATCATCATCATCTCATCATGATATCAACATCATCATCATCATCTCATCATGATATCATCATCATCTCATCATGATATCATCATCATCTCATCATGATATCATCATCATCTCAGTATGATATCATCATCATCTCATCATGATATCATCATCATCATCTCAGTATGATATCATCATCATCATCATCTCATCATGATATCATCATCATCTCATCATGATATCATCATCATCATCATCATCTCATCATGATATCATCATCATCATCTCATCATGATATCATCATCATCTCATCATGATATCATTATGATATCATCATGATCTCATCATGATATCATCATCATCATCTCATCATGATATCATCATCATCTCATCATGATATCAACATCATCATCATCTCATCATGATATCATCATCATCATCATGATATTATCATCATCATCATTTCATCATGATAACATCATCATCTCATCATGATATCATCATCATCATCTCATCATGATATCCTCATCATCATCATCATGATATCATCATCATCATCATCATCATCATCATCTCATCACGATATCATCATCATCATCATCATCTCATCATGATATCATCATCATCATCATCATCATCATCATCATCATCATCTCATCATGATATCATCATCATCTCATCATGATATAATTATCTCATCATAATATCATCATCATCATCATCATCATCTCATCATGATATCATCATCATCTCATCATGATATCATAATTATCTCATCATGATATCATCATCATCTCATCATGATATCATCATCATCATCATCATCATCATCATCATCATCATCATCATCATCATCATCTCATCATGATATCATCATCATATCATCATGATATCATCATCATCATCACCTCATCATGATATCATCATCATCATCTCATCATGATATCATCATCAACATCATCTCATCATGATATCATCATCATCTCATCATGATATCATCATCATCATCACCTCATCATGATATCATCATCATCATCATCATCTCATCATGATATAATCATCTCATCATGATATCATCATCATCTCATCATGATATCATCATCATCATCTCATCATGATATAATCATCATCATCATCTCATCATGACATCATCATCATCTCATCATGATATCATCATCATCTCATCATGATATCATCATCATCATCATCTCATCATGATATCATCATCATCATCATCTCATCATGATATCATCATCATCTCATCATGATATCAACATCATCATCTCATCATGATATCATCATCATCTCATCATGATATCATCATCATCATCATCTCATCATGATATCATCATCATCTCAGTATGATATCATCATCATCTCATCATGATATCATCATCATCATCTCAGTATGATATCATCATCATCATCATCTCATCATGATATCATCATCATCTCATCATGATATCATCATCATCATCATCTCATCATGATATCATCATCATCATCTCATCATGATATCATCATCATCTCATCATGATATCATTATGATATCATCATGATCTCATCATGATATCATCATCATCATCTCATCATGATATCATCATCATCTCATCATGATATCAACATCATCATCATCTCATCATGATATCATCATCATCATCATGATATTATCATCATCATCATCATTTCATCATGATAACATCATCATCTCATCATGATATCATCATCATCATCATCTCATCATGATATCATCATCATCATCATCTCATCATGATATCATCATCATCTCATCATGATATCATCATCATCATCATGATATTATCATCATCATCATTTCATCATGATATCATCATCATCATCATCATCATCATCTCATCATGATATCATCATCATCTCATCATGATATCATCATCATCTCATCATGATATTATCATCATCATCATTTCATCATGATATCATCATCATCTCATCATTATATCATCATCATCTCATCATGATATCATCATCATCATCATCTCATCATGATATCATCATCATCATCATCTCATCATGATATCATCATCATCTCATCATGATATCATCATCATCTCATCATGATATCATCATCATCATCTCATCATGATATCATCATCATCTCATCATGATATCATCATCATCATCATCATCTCATCATGATATCATCATCATCTCATCATGATATCATCATCATCTCATCATGATATCATCATCATCATAATCATCATCATCTCATCATGATATCATCATTATCTCATCATGATATCATCATCATCATAATCATCATGATATCATCATCATCATAATCATCATCTCATCATGATATCATCATTATCTCATCATCATCATCATCTCATCATGATATCATCATCATCATCTCATCATGATATCATCATCATCTCATCATGATATCATCATCATCTCATCATGATATCATCATTATCTCATCATCATCATGATCTCATCATGATATCATCATCATCATCTCATCATGATATCATCATCATCATCATCATCATCATCTCATCATGATATCATCATCATCATCATCATCTCATCATGATATCATCATCATCATCTCATCATGATATCATCATCATCATCATCATCATCTCATCATGATATCATCATCATCATCATCATCATCATCATCTCATCATGATATTATCATCATCATCATTTCATCATGATATCATCATAATCATCATCATCTCATCATGATATCATCATCATGATCATGATATCATCATCATCTCATCATGATATCATGATCATCTCATCATGATATCATCATCATCTCATCATGATATCATCATCAACTCATCATGATATCATCATCATCATCATGATATTATCACCATCATCATTTCATCATGATATCATCATAATCATCATCATTTCATCATGATATCATCATAATCATCATCATCTCATCATGATATCATCATCATGATCATGATATCATCATCATCTCATCATGATATCATCATCATCTCATCATGATATCATCATCATCTCATCATGATATCATCATCATCTCATCATGATATCATCATCATCATCATGATATTATCATCATCATCATTTCATCATGATATCATCATAATCATCATCATCTCATCATGATATCATCATCATGATCATGATATCATCATCATCTCATCATAATATCATCATCATCTCATCATGATATCATCATCATCTCATCATGATATCATCATCATCATCATCATCATGATATCATCATCATCATCATCATCATCATCATCATGATATCATCATCTCATCATGATATCATCATCATGATATTATCATCATCATCATTTCATCATGATATCATCATCATTATCATCATCATCATCATGATATCATCATCTCATCATGATATCATCATCATCATCATCATCATCATCATGATATCATCATCTCATCATGATATCATCATCATGATATTATCATCATCATCATTTCATCATGATATCATCATCATCATCATCATCATCATCATCATCATCATCATGATATCATCATCTCATCATGATATCATCATCATCATCATCATGATATTATCATCTCATCATGATATCATCATCATCTCATCATGATATCATCATCATCATCATGATATTATCATCATCATCATCATTTCATCAAGATATCATCATCATCATCATCATCATCATCTCATCATGATATCATCATCATCTCATCATGATATCATCATCATCATCATCATCATCATCTCATCATGATATCATCATCATCTCATCATGATATCATCATCATCATGATATTATCATCATCATCATTTCATCATGATATCATCATCATCATCATCATCATCTCATCATGATATCATCATCATCTCATCATGATATCATCATCATCATGATATTATCATCATCATCATTTCATCATGATATCATCATCATCATCATCTCATCATGATATCATCATCATCTCATCATGATATCATCATCATCCTCATCTCATCATGATATCATCATCATCTCATCATGATATCATCATCATCCTCATCTCATCATGATATCATCATCATCATCATCTCATCATCATCTCATCATGATATCATCATCATCATCTCATTATGATATCATCATCATCTCATCATGATATCATCATCATCATCAAGATATCATCATCATCTCATCTCGATATCATCATCATCTCATCACGATATCAACATCATTATCATCTCATAATATCATCATCTCATCATCATCTCATCATGATATCATCATCATCATCTCATTATGATATCATCATCATCTCATCATGATATCATCATCATCATCATGATATCATCATCATCTCATCTCGATATCATCATCATCTCATCATGATATCAACATCATTATCATCTCATAATATCATCATCATCATCATCATCTCATCATGATATCATCATCATCTCATCATGATATCATCATCATCATCATGATATTATCATCATCATCATTTCATCAAGATATCATCATCATCATCATCATCATCATCATCATCATGATATCGTCATCATCATCTCATCATGATATCATCATCATCATCATCATCATCATCTCATCATGATATCATCATTATCTCATCATGATATCATCATCATCATGATATTATCATCATCATCATTTCATCATGATATCATCATCATCATCATCTCATCATGATATCATCATCATCTCATCATGATATCATCATCATCTCATCATGATATTATCATCATCATCATTTCATCATGATATCATCATCATCATCTCATCATGATATCATCATCATCATCTCATCATGATATCATCATCATCATCTCATCATGATATTATCATCATCATCATTTCATCATGATATCATCATCATCTCATCATGATATCATCATCATCATCTCATCATGATATCATCATCATCATCTCATCATGATATCATCATCATCTCATCATGATATCATCATCATCATCATGATATTATAATCATCATCATTTCATCATGATATCATCATAATCATCATCATCTCATCATGATATCATCATCATGATCATGATATCATCATCATCTCATCATGATATCATCATCATCTCATCATGATATCATCATCATCTCATCATGATATCATCATCATCATCATCATCATGATATCATCATTATCATCATCATCATCATCATCATCATCATCTCATCATGATATCATCATCATCTCATCATGATATCATCATCATCATGATATTATCATCATCATTTCATCATGATATCATCATCATCATCATCATCATCATCATCACCTCATCATGATATGATCATCATCATCATCATCTCATCATGATATCATCATCATCTTATCATGATATCATCATCATCATCATCTCATCATGATATCATCATCATCACCATCACCTCATCATGATATCATGATCATCATCATCATCATCTCTTCATGATATCATCATCATCTCATCATGATATCACCATCATCTCATCATGATATCATCATCATCTCATCATGATATCATCATCATCTCATCATGATATCATCATCATCTCATCATGATATCATCATAATCTCATCATCATCTCATCATGATATCATCATCATCTCATCATGATATCATCATAATCTCATCATGATATCATCATCATCTCATCATGATATCATTATCATCATCATCATAATCTCATAATGATATCATCATCATCATCTCATCATGATATCATCATCATCATCATCTCATCATGATATCATCATCATCATCATCATCATCTCATCACGATATCATCATCATCATCATCATCTCATCATGATATCATCATCATCTCATCATGATATCATCATCATCTCATCATGATATCATCATCATCATCATCTTCTTATCATGATATCATCATCATCTCATCATGATATCATCATCATCTCATCATGATATCATCATCATCTTATCATGATATCATCATCATCTCATCATGATATCATCATCATCATCATCATCATCACCTCATCATGATATCATCATCATCATCATCATCTCATAATGATATCATCATCATCATCATCATCTCATCATGATATCATCATCATCTCATCATGATATCATCATCATCATCTCATCATGATATCATCATCATCTCATCATGATATCATCATCATCTCATCATGATATCATCATCATCTCATCATGATATCATCATCATCATCATCTCATCATGATATCATCATCATCATCTCATCATGATATCATCATCATCTCATCATGATATCATCATCATCTCATCATGATATCATCATCATCATAATCATCATCATCTCATCATGATATCATCATTATCTCATCATGATATCATCATCATCTCATCATGATATCATCATCATCTTATCATGATATCATCATCATCATCATCATCTCATCATGATATCATCATCATCTCATCATGATATCATCATCATCATCATCATCATCTCATCATGATATCATCATCATCATCATCATCAATTCATCATGATATCATCATCATCATCATCTAATCATCATCATCTCATCATAATCATCATCATCTCATCATGATATCATCATCATCTCATCATGATATCATCATCATCTCATCATGATATCATCATCATCTCATCATGATATCATCATCATCTCATCATGAAATCATCATCATCTCATCATGATATATTCATCATCTCATCATGATATCATCATCATCTCATCATGATATCATCATCATCATCATCATCATCTCATCATGAAATCATCATCATGATCATGATATCATCATCATCATCATCATCATCATCATCTCATCATGAAATCATCATCATGATCATGATATCATCATCATCTCATCATGATATCATCATCATCATCATCATCATCATCATGATATCATCATCATCCTCATCTCATCATGATATCATCATCATCTCATCATCATCTCATCATGATATCATCATCATCATCTCATTATGATATCATCATCATCTCATCATGATATCATCATCATCATCATGATATCATCATCATCTCATCTCGATATCATCATCATCTCATCATGATATCAACATCATTATCATCTCATAATATCATCATCATCATCATCATCTCATCATGATATCATCATCATCTCATCATGATATCATCATCATCATCATGATATTATCATCATCATCATTTCATCAAGATATCATCATCATCATCATCATCTCATCATGATATCATCATCATCTCATCATGATATCATCATCATCATCATCATCATCTCATCATGATATCATCATCATCTCATCATGATATCATCATCATCATGATATTATCATCATCATCATTTCATCATGATATCATCATCATCATCATCATCATCTCATCATGATATCATCATCATCTCATCATGATATCATCATCATCTCATCATGATATTATCATCATCATCATTTCATCATGATATCATCATCATCATCATCATCATCTCATCATGATATCATCATCATCATCTCATCATGATATCATCATCATCATCTCATCATGATATTATCATCATCATCATTTCATCATGATATCATCATCATCTCATCATGATATCATCATCATCATCTCATCATGATATCATCATCATCATCTCATCATGATATCATCATCATCTCATCATGATATCATCATCATCATCATGATATTATAATCATCATCATTTCATCATGATATCATCATAATCATCATCATCTCATCATGATATCATCATCATGATCATGATATCATCATCATCTCATCATGATATCATCATCATCTCATCATGATATCATCATCATCTCATCATGATATCATCATCATCATCATCATCATGATATCATCATTATCATCATCATCATCATCATCATCATCATCATCATCATCATCTCATCATGATATCATCATCATCATCATCTCATCATGATATCATCATCATCATCATCATCATCTCATCACGATATCATCATCATCATCATCTCATCATGATATCATCATCATCTCATCATGATATCATCATCATCATCATCTTCTTATCATGATATCATCATCTCATCATGATATCATCATCATCTCATCATGATATCATCATCATCTTATCATGATATCATCATCATCTCATCATGATATCATCATCATCTCATCATGATATCATCATCTCATCATGATATCATCATCATCATCATCTTCTTATCATGATATCATCATCATCTCATCATGATATCATCATCATCTTATCATGATATCATCATCATCTTATCATGATATCATCATCATCTCATCATATCATCATCATCATCATCATCACCTCATCATGATATCATCATCATCATCATCATCTCATCATGATATCATCATCATCATCATCTCATCATGATATCATCATCATCTCATCATGATATCATCATCATCATCTCATCATGATATCATCATCATCATCTCATCATGATATCATCATCATCTCATCATGATATCATCATCATCTCATCATGATATCATCATCATCATCATCTCATCATGATATCATCATCATCTCATCATGATATCATCATCATCTCATCATGATATCATCATCATCTCATCATGATATCATCATCATCTCATCATGATATCATCATCATCATAATCATCATCATCTCATCATGATATCATCATTATCTCATCATGATATCATCATCATCTCATCATGATATCATCATCATCTTATCATGATATCATCATCATCATCATCATCATCTCATCATGATATCATCATCATCTCATCATGATATCATCATCATCATCATCATCATCATCTCATCATGATATCATCATCATCTCATCATGATATCATCATCATCATCATCAATTCATCATGATATCATCATCATCATCATCTCATCATGATATCATCATCATCATCATCATCATCTCATCATGATATCATCATCATCTCATCATGATATAATCATCATCATCATCATCATCTCATCATGATATCATCATCATCTCATCATGATATCATCATCATCATAATCATCATCATCTCATCATGATATCATCATTATCTCATCATGATATCATCCTCATCTCATCATGATATCATCATCATCATAATCATCATCATCTCATCATGATATCATCATTATCTCATCATCATCATCATCTCATCATGATATCATCATCATCATCTCATCATGATATCATCATCATCTCATCATATCATCATCATTATCATCATCTCATCATGATATCATCATTATCTCATCATCATCATCATCTCATCATGATATCATCATCATCATCTCATCATGATATCATCATCATCATCATCATCATCTCATCATGATATCATCATCATCATCATCTCATCATGATATCATCATCATCATCATCATCATCATCATCTCATCATGATATCATCATCATCATCTCATCATGATATCATCATCATCTCATCATGATATCATCATCATCATCATCATCATCATCATCATCTCATCATGATATCATCATCATCTTATCATGATATCATCATCATCTCATCATGATATCATCATCATCTCATCATGATATCATCATCATCATCATCATCATCATCATCATCATCATCTCATCATGATATCATCATCATCATCTCATCATGATATCATCATCATCTCATCATGATATCATCATCATCATCATCATCATCATCACCTCATCATGATATCATCATCATCATCATCTCATCATGATATCATCATCATCTCATCATAATATCATCATCATCTCATCATGATATCATCATCATCATCATCATCATCATCATCTCATCATGATATCATCATCATCTTATCATGATATCATCATCATCTCATCATGATATCATCATCATCTCATCATGATATCATCATCATCATCATCATCATGATATCATCATCTTCATGATATCATCATCATCATGATATCATCATCATCATGATATCATCATCATCATCATCATCATATCATCATCATAATATCATCATCATCATGATATCATCATCATCATGATATCATCATCATCACCATCACCTCATCATGATATTATGATCATCATCATCATCATCTCTTCATGATATCATCATCATCTCATCATGATATCATCATCATCATCATCTCATCATGATATCATCATCATCATCATCTCATCACGATATCATCATCATCATCATCATCTCATCATGATATCATCATCATCTCATCATGATATCATCATCATCTCATCATGATATCATCATCATCATCATCTTCTTATCATGATATCATCATCTCATCATGATATCATCATCATCTCATCATTATATCATCATCATCTTATCATGATATCATCATCATCTCATCATGATATCATCATCATCTCATCATGATATCATCATCATCTCATCATGATATCATCATCATCATCATCTTCTTATCATGATATCATCATCATCTCATCATGATATCATCATCATCTCATCATGATATCATCATCATCTTATCATGATATCATCATCATCTCATCATATCATCATCATCATCATCATCACCTCATCATGATATCATCATCATCATCATCATCTCATCATGATATCATCATCATCATCATCTCATCATGATATCATCATCATCTCATCATGATATCATCATCATCATCTCATTATGATATCATCATCATCATCTCATCATGATATCATCATCATCTCATCATGATATCATCATCATCTCATCATGATATCATCATCATCATCATCTCATCATGATATCATCATCATCTCATCATGATATCATCATCATCATCTCATCATGATATCATCATCATCTCATCATGATATCATCATCATCTCATCATGATATCATCATCATCATAATCATCATCATCTCATCATGATATCATCATTATCTCATCATGATATCATCATCATCTCATCATGATATCATCATCATCTTATCATGATATCATCATCATCATCATCATCATCTCATCATGATATCATCATCATCTCATCATGATATCATCATCATCATCATCATCATCATCTCATCATGATATCATCATCATCTCATCATGATATCATCATCATCATCATCAATTCATCATGATATCATCATCATCATCATCTCATCATGATATCATCATCATCATCATCATCATCTCATCATGATATCATCATCATCTCATCATGATATAATCATCATCATCATCATCATCTCATCATGATATCATCATCATCTCATCATGATATCATCATCATCATAATCATCATCATCTCATCATGATATCATCATTATCTCATCATGATATCATCCTCATCTCATCATGATATCATCATCATCATAATCATCATCATCTCATCATGATATCATCATTATCTCATCATCATCATCATCTCATCATGATATCATCATCATCATCTCATCATGATATCATCATCATCTCATCATATCATCATCATTATCATCATCTCATCATGATATCATCATTATCTCATCATCATCATCATCATCTCATCATGATATCATCATCATCATCTCATCATGATATCATCATCATCATCATCATCTCATAATGATATCATCATCATCATCATCTCATCATGATATCATCATCATCATCATCATCATCTCATCATGATATCATCATCATCATCTCATCATGATATCATCATCATCTCATCATGATATCATCATCATCATCATCATCATCACCTCATCATGATATCATCATCATCATCATCTCATCATGATATCATCATCATCTCATCATAATATCATCATCATCTCATCATGATATCATCATCATCATCATCATCATCATCTCATCATGATATCATCATCATCATCTCATCATGATATCATCATCATCTCATCATGATATCATCATCATCATCATCATCATCACCTCATCATGATATCATCATCATCATCATCTCATCATGATATCATCATCATCTCATCATAATATCATCATCATCTCATCATGATATCATCATCATCATCATCATCATCATCATCTCATCATGATATCATCATCATCTTATCATGATATCATCATCATCTCATCATGATATCATCATCATCTCATCATGATATCATCATCATCATCATCATCTCATCATAATATCATCATCATCATCATCACCTCATCATGATATCATCATCATCATCATCTCATCATGATATCATCATCATCATCTCATCATGATATCATCATCATCATCATCATCATCATCTTAACATGATATCATCATTATCATCATCATCTCATCATGATATCTTCAACATCTTATCATGATATCATCATCATCTCATCATGATATCATCATCATCATCATCTCATCATGATATCATCATCATCATCATCTCATCATGATATCATCATCATCATCATCTCATCATGATATCATCATCATCATCTCATCATGATATCATCATCATCTCATCATGATATCAACATCATCATCATCATCTCATCATGATATCATCATCATCTCATCATGATATCATCATCATCATCATCTCATCATGATATCATCATCATCTCAGTATGATATCATCATCATCTCATCATGATATCATCATCATCATCTCAGTATGATATCATCATCATCATCATCTCATCATGATATCATCATCATCTCATCATGATATCATCATCATCATCATCATCTCATCATGATATCATCATCATCATCTCATCATGATATCATCATCATCTCATCATGATATCATTATGATATCATCATGATCTCATCATGATATCATCATCATCATCTCATCATGATATCATCATCATCTCATCATGATATCAACATCATCATCATCTCATCATGATATCATCATCATCATCATGATATTATCATCATCATCATTTCATCATGATAACATCATCATCTCATCATGATATCATCATCATCATCTCATCATGATATCCTCATCATCATCATCATGATATCATCATCATCATCATCATCATCATCATCTCATCACGATATCATCATCATCATCATCATCTCATCATGATATCATCATCATCATCATCATCATCATCATCATCATCATCATCTCATCATGATATCATCATCATCTCATCATGATATAATTATCTCATCATAATATCATCATCATCATCATCATCATCTCATCATGATATCATCATCATCTCATCATGATATCATAATTATCTCATCATGATATCATCATCATCTCATCATGATATCATCATCATCATCATCATCATCATCATCATCATCATCATCATCTCATCATGATATCATCATCATATCATCATGATATCATCATCATCATCACCTCATCATGATATCATCATCATCATCTCATCATGATATCATCATCAACATCATCTCATCATGATATCATCATCATCTCATCATGATATCATCATCATCATCACCTCATCATGATATCATCATCATCATCATCATCTCATCATGATATAATCATCTCATCATGATATCATCATCATCTCATCATGATATCATCATCATCATCTCATCATGATATAATCATCATCATCATCTCATCATGACATCATCATCATCTCATCATGATATCATCATCATCTCATCATGATATCATCATCATCATCATCTCATCATGATATCATCATCATCATCATCTCATCATGATATCATCATCATCTCATCATGATATCAACATCATCATCTCATCATGATATCATCATCATCTCATCATGATATCATCATCATCATCATCTCATCATGATATCATCATCATCTCAGTATGATATCATCATCATCTCATCATGATATCATCATCATCATCTCAGTATGATATCATCATCATCATCATCTCATCATGATATCATCATCATCTCATCATGATATCATCATCATCATCATCTCATCATGATATCATCATCATCATCTCATCATGATATCATCATCATCTCATCATGATATCATTATGATATCATCATGATCTCATCATGATATCATCATCATCATCTCATCATGATATCATCATCATCTCATCATGATATCAACATCATCATCATCTCATCATGATATCATCATCATCATCATGATATTATCATCATCATCATCATTTCATCATGATAACATCATCATCTCATCATGATATCATCATCATCATCATCTCATCATGATATCATCATCATCATCATCTCATCATGATATCATCATCATCTCATCATGATATCATCATCATCATCATGATATTATCATCATCATCATTTCATCATGATATCATCATCATCATCATCATCATCATCTCATCATGATATCATCATCATCTCATCATGATATCATCATCATCTCATCATGATATTATCATCATCATCATTTCATCATGATATCATCATCATCTCATCATTATATCATCATCATCTCATCATGATATCATCATCATCATCATCTCATCATGATATCATCATCATCATCATCTCATCATGATATCATCATCATCTTATCATGATATCATCATCATCTCATCATGATATCATCATCATCATCTCATCATGATATCATCATCATCTCATCATGATATCATCATCATCTCATCATGATATCATCATCATCATCATCATCTCATCATGATATCATCATCATCTCATCATGATATCATCATCATCTCATCATGATATCATCATCATCATAATCATCATCATCTCATCATGATATCATCATTATCTCATCATGATATCATCATCATCATAATCATCATGATATCATCATCATCATAATCATCATCTCATCATGATATCATCATTATCTCATCATCATCATCATCTCATCATGATATCATCATCATCATCTCATCATGATATCATCATCATCTCATCATGATATCATCATCATCTCATCATGATATCATCATTATCTCATCATCATCATGATCTCATCATGATATCATCATCATCATCTCATCATGATATCATCATCATCATCATCATCATCATCTCATCATGATATCATCATCATCATCATCATCTCATCATGATATCATCATCATCATCTCATCATGATATCATCATCATCATCATCATCATCTCATCATGATATCATCATCATCATCATCATCATCATCTCATCATGATATTATCATCATCATCATTTCATCATGATATCATCATAATCATCATCATCTCATCATGATATCATCATCATGATCATGATATCATCATCATCTCATCATGATATCATGATCATCTCATCATGATATCATCATCATCTCATCATGATATCATCATCAACTCATCATGATATCATCATCATCATCATGATATTATCACCATCATCATTTCATCATGATATCATCATAATCATCATCATTTCATCATGATATCATCATAATCATCATCATCTCATCATGATATCATCATCATGATCATGATATCATCATCATCTCATCATGATATCATCATCATCTCATCATGATATCATCATCATCTCATCATGATATCATCATCATCTCATCATGATATCATCATCATCATCATGATATTATCATCATCATCATTTCATCATGATATCATCATAATCATCATCATCTCATCATGATATCATCATCATGATCATGATATCATCATCATCTCATCATAATATCATCATCATCTCATCATGATATCATCATCTCATCATGATATCATCATCATCATCATCATCATGATATCATCATCATCATCATCATCATCATCATCATGATATCATCATCTCATCATGATATCATCATCATGATATTATCATCATCATCATTTCATCATGATATCATCATCATTATCATCATCATCATCATGATATCATCATCTCATCATGATATCATCATCATCATCATCATCATCATCATGATATCATCATCTCATCATGATATCATCATCATGATATTATCATCATCATCATTTCATCATGATATCATCATCATCATCATCATCATCATCATCATCATCATCATCATGATATCATCATCTCATCATGATATCATCATCATCATCATCATGATATTATCATCTCATCATGATATCATCATCATCTCATCATGATATCATCATCATCATCATGATATTATCATCATCATCATCATTTCATCAAGATATCATCATCATCATCATCATCATCATCTCATCATGATATCATCATCATCTCATCATGATATCATCATCATCATCATCATCATCTCATCATGATATCATCATCATCTCATCATGATATCATCATCATCATGATATTATCATCATCATCATTTCATCATGATATCATCATCATCATCATCATCATCTCATCATGATATCATCATCATCTCATCATGATATCATCATCATCATGATATTATCATCATCATCATTTCATCATGATATCATCATCATCATCATCTCATCATGATATCATCATCATCTCATCATGATATCATCATCATCCTCATCTCATCATGATATCATCATCATCTCATCATGATATCATCATCATCCTCATCTCATCATGATATCATCATCATCATCATCTCATCATCATCTCATCATGATATCATCATCATCATCTCATTATGATATCATCATCATCTCATCATGATATCATCATCATCATCAAGATATCATCATCATCTCATCTCGATATCATCATCATCTCATCACGATATCAACATCATTATCATCTCATAATATCATCATCTCATCATCATCTCATCATGATATCATCATCATCATCTCATTATGATATCATCATCATCTCATCATGATATCATCATCATCATCATGATATCATCATCATCTCATCTCGATATCATCATCATCTCATCATGATATCAACATCATTATCATCTCATAATATCATCATCATCATCATCATCTCATCATGATATCATCATCATCTCATCATGATATCATCATCATCATCATGATATTATCATCATCATCATTTCATCAAGATATCATCATCATCATCATCATCATCATCATCATCATGATATCGTCATCATCATCTCATCATGATATCATCATCATCATCATCATCATCATCTCATCATGATATCATCATTATCTCATCATGATATCATCATCATCATGATATTATCATCATCATCATTTCATCATGATATCATCATCATCATCATCTCATCATGATATCATCATCATCTCATCATGATATCATCATCATCTCATCATGATATTATCATCATCATCATTTCATCATGATATCATCATCATCATCTCATCATGATATCATCATCATCATCTCATCATGATATCATCATCATCATCTCATCATGATATTATCATCATCATCATTTCATCATGATATCATCATCATCTCATCATGATATCATCATCATCATCTCATCATGATATCATCATCATCATCTCATCATGATATCATCATCATCTCATCATGATATCATCATCATCATCATGATATTATAATCATCATCATTTCATCATGATATCATCATAATCATCATCATCTCATCATGATATCATCATCATGATCATGATATCATCATCATCTCATCATGATATCATCATCATCTCATCATGATATCATCATCATCTCATCATGATATCATCATCATCATCATCATCATGATATCATCATTATCATCATCATCATCATCATCATCATCATCATCTCATCATGATATCATCATCATCTCATCATGATATCATCATCATCATGATATTATCATCATCATTTCATCATGATATCATCATCATCATCATCATCATCATCATCACCTCATCATGATATGATCATCATCATCATCATCTCATCATGATATCATCATCATCTTATCATGATATCATCATCATCATCATCTCATCATGATATCATCATCATCACCATCACCTCATCATGATATCATGATCATCATCATCATCATCTCTTCATGATATCATCATCATCTCATCATGATATCACCATCATCTCATCATGATATCATCATCATCTCATCATGATATCATCATCATCTCATCATGATATCATCATCATCTCATCATGATATCATCATCATCTCATCATGATATCATCATAATCTCATCATCATCTCATCATGATATCATCATCATCTCATCATGATATCATCATAATCTCATCATGATATCATCATCATCTCATCATGATATCATTATCATCATCATCATAATCTCATAATGATATCATCATCATCATCTCATCATGATATCATCATCATCATCATCTCATCATGATATCATCATCATCATCATCATCATCTCATCACGATATCATCATCATCATCATCATCTCATCATGATATCATCATCATCTCATCATGATATCATCATCATCTCATCATGATATCATCATCATCATCATCTTCTTATCATGATATCATCATCATCTCATCATGATATCATCATCATCTCATCATGATATCATCATCATCTTATCATGATATCATCATCATCTCATCATGATATCATCATCATCATCATCATCATCACCTCATCATGATATCATCATCATCATCATCATCTCATAATGATATCATCATCATCATCATCATCTCATCATGATATCATCATCATCTCATCATGATATCATCATCATCATCTCATCATGATATCATCATCATCTCATCATGATATCATCATCATCTCATCATGATATCATCATCATCTCATCATGATATCATCATCATCATCATCTCATCATGATATCATCATCATCTCATCATGATATCATCATCATCATCTCATCATGATATCATCATCATCTCATCATGATATCATCATCATCTCATCATGATATCATCATCATCATAATCATCATCATCTCATCATGATATCATCATTATCTCATCATGATATCATCATCATCTCATCATGATATCATCATCATCTTATCATGATATCATCATCATCATCATCATCTCATCATGATATCATCATCATCTCATCATGATATCATCATCATCATCATCATCATCTCATCATGATATCATCATCATCATCATCATCAATTCATCATGATATCATCATCATCATCATCTAATCATCATCATCTCATCATAATCATCATCATCTCATCATGATATCATCATCATCTCATCATGATATCATCATCATCTCATCATGATATCATCATCATCTCATCATGATATCATCATCATCTCATCATGAAATCATCATCATCTCATCATGATATATTCATCATCTCATCATGATATCATCATCATCTCATCATGATATCATCATCATCATCATCATCATCTCATCATGAAATCATCATCATGATCATGATATCATCATCATCATCATCATCATCATCATCTCATCATGAAATCATCATCATGATCATGATATCATCATCATCTCATCATGATATCATCATCATCATCATCATCATCATCATGATATCATCATCATCCTCATCTCATCATGATATCATCATCATCTCATCATCATCTCATCATGATATCATCATCATCATCTCATTATGATATCATCATCATCTCATCATGATATCATCATCATCATCATGATATCATCATCATCTCATCTCGATATCATCATCATCTCATCATGATATCAACATCATTATCATCTCATAATATCATCATCATCATCATCATCTCATCATGATATCATCATCATCTCATCATGATATCATCATCATCATCATGATATTATCATCATCATCATTTCATCAAGATATCATCATCATCATCATCATCTCATCATGATATCATCATCATCTCATCATGATATCATCATCATCATCATCATCATCTCATCATGATATCATCATCATCTCATCATGATATCATCATCATCATGATATTATCATCATCATCATTTCATCATGATATCATCATCATCATCATCATCATCATCTCATCATGATATCATCATCATCTCATCATGATATCATCATCATCTCATCATGATATTATCATCATCATCATTTCATCATGATATCATCATCATCATCATCATCATCTCATCATGATATCATCATCATCATCTCATCATGATATCATCATCATCATCTCATCATGATATTATCATCATCATCATTTCATCATGATATCATCATCATCTCATCATGATATCATCATCATCATCTCATCATGATATCATCATCATCATCTCATCATGATATCATCATCATCTCATCATGATATCATCATCATCATCATGATATTATAATCATCATCATTTCATCATGATATCATCATAATCATCATCATCTCATCATGATATCATCATCATGATCATGATATCATCATCATCTCATCATGATATCATCATCATCTCATCATGATATCATCATCATCTCATCATGATATCATCATCATCATCATCATCATGATATCATCATTATCATCATCATCATCATCATCATCATCATCATCATCATCATCATCTCATCATGATATCATCATCATCATCATCTCATCATGATATCATCATCATCATCATCATCATCTCATCACGATATCATCATCATCATCATCTCATCATGATATCATCATCATCTCATCATGATATCATCATCATCATCATCTTCTTATCATGATATCATCATCTCATCATGATATCATCATCATCTCATCATGATATCATCATCATCTTATCATGATATCATCATCATCTCATCATGATATCATCATCATCTCATCATGATATCATCATCATCTCATCATGATATCATCATCATCATCATCTTCTTATCATGATATCATCATCATCTCATCATGATATCATCATCATCTTATCATGATATCATCATCATCTTATCATGATATCATCATCATCTCATCATATCATCATCATCATCATCATCACCTCATCATGATATCATCATCATCATCATCATCTCATCATGATATCATCATCATCATCATCTCATCATGATATCATCATCATCTCATCATGATATCATCATCATCATCTCATCATGATATCATCATCATCATCTCATCATGATATCATCATCATCTCATCATGATATCATCATCATCTCATCATGATATCATCATCATCATCATCTCATCATGATATCATCATCATCTCATCATGATATCATCATCATCTCATCATGATATCATCATCATCTCATCATGATATCATCATCATCTCATCATGATATCATCATCATCATAATCATCATCATCTCATCATGATATCATCATTATCTCATCATGATATCATCATCATCTCATCATGATATCATCATCATCTTATCATGATATCATCATCATCATCATCATCATCTCATCATGATATCATCATCATCTCATCATGATATCATCATCATCATCATCATCATCATCTCATCATGATATCATCATCATCTCATCATGATATCATCATCATCATCATCAATTCATCATGATATCATCATCATCATCATCTCATCATGATATCATCATCATCATCATCATCATCTCATCATGATATCATCATCATCTCATCATGATATAATCATCATCATCATCATCATCTCATCATGATATCATCATCATCTCATCATGATATCATCATCATCATAATCATCATCATCTCATCATGATATCATCATTATCTCATCATGATATCATCCTCATCTCATCATGATATCATCATCATCATAATCATCATCATCTCATCATGATATCATCATTATCTCATCATCATCATCATCTCATCATGATATCATCATCATCATCTCATCATGATATCATCATCATCTCATCATATCATCATCATTATCATCATCTCATCATGATATCATCATTATCTCATCATCATCATCATCTCATCATGATATCATCATCATCATCTCATCATGATATCATCATCATCATCATCATCATCTCATCATGATATCATCATCATCATCATCTCATCATGATATCATCATCATCATCATCATCATCATCATCTCATCATGATATCATCATCATCATCTCATCATGATATCATCATCATCTCATCATGATATCATCATCATCATCATCATCATCATCATCATCTCATCATGATATCATCATCATCTTATCATGATATCATCATCATCTCATCATGATATCATCATCATCTCATCATGATATCATCATCATCATCATCATCATCATCATCATCATCATCTCATCATGATATCATCATCATCATCTCATCATGATATCATCATCATCTCATCATGATATCATCATCATCATCATCATCATCATCACCTCATCATGATATCATCATCATCATCATCTCATCATGATATCATCATCATCTCATCATAATATCATCATCATCTCATCATGATATCATCATCATCATCATCATCATCATCATCTCATCATGATATCATCATCATCTTATCATGATATCATCATCATCTCATCATGATATCATCATCATCTCATCATGATATCATCATCATCATCATCATCATGATATCATCATCTTCATGATATCATCATCATCATGATATCATCATCATCATGATATCATCATCATCATCATCATCATATCATCATCATAATATCATCATCATCATGATATCATCATCATCATGATATCATCATCATCACCATCACCTCATCATGATATTATGATCATCATCATCATCATCTCTTCATGATATCATCATCATCTCATCATGATATCATCATCATCATCATCTCATCATGATATCATCATCATCATCATCTCATCACGATATCATCATCATCATCATCATCTCATCATGATATCATCATCATCTCATCATGATATCATCATCATCTCATCATGATATCATCATCATCATCATCTTCTTATCATGATATCATCATCTCATCATGATATCATCATCATCTTATCATGATATCATCATCATCTCATCATGATATCATCATCATCTCATCATGATATCATCATCATCATCATCATCATGATATCATCATCTTCATGATATCATCATCATCATGATATCATCATCATCATGATATCATCATCATCATCATCATCATATCATCATCATAATATCATCATCATCATGATATCATCATCATCATGATATCATCATCATCACCATCACCTCATCATGATATTATGATCATCATCATCATCATCTCTTCATGATATCATCATCATCTCATCATGATATCATCATCATCATCATCTCATCATGATATCATCATCATCATCATCTCATCACGATATCATCATCATCATCATCATCTCATCATGATATCATCATCATCTCATCATGATATCATCATCATCTCATCATGATATCATCATCATCATCATCTTCTTATCATGATATCATCATCTCATCATGATATCATCATCATCTCATCATTATATCATCATCATCTTATCATGATATCATCATCATCTCATCATGATATCATCATCATCTCATCATGATATCATCATCATCTCATCATGATATCATCATCATCATCATCTTCTTATCATGATATCATCATCATCTCATCATGATATCATCATCATCTCATCATGATATCATCATCATCTTATCATGATATCATCATCATCTCATCATATCATCATCATCATCATCATCATCACCTCATCATGATATCATCATCATCATCATCATCTCATCATGATATCATCATCATCATCATCTCATCATGATATCATCATCATCTCATCATGATATCATCATCATCATCTCATTATGATATCATCATCATCATCTCATCATGATATCATCATCATCTCATCATGATATCATCATCATCTCATCATGATATCATCATCATCATCATCTCATCATGATATCATCATCATCTCATCATGATATCATCATCATCATCTCATCATGATATCATCATCATCTCATCATGATATCATCATCATCTCATCATGATATCATCATCATCATAATCATCATCATCTCATCATGATATCATCATTATCTCATCATGATATCATCATCATCTCATCATGATATCATCATCATCTTATCATGATATCATCATCATCATCATCATCATCTCATCATGATATCATCATCATCTCATCATGATATCATCATCATCATCATCATCATCATCTCATCATGATATCATCATCATCTCATCATGATATCATCATCATCATCATCAATTCATCATGATATCATCATCATCATCATCTCATCATGATATCATCATCATCATCATCATCATCTCATCATGATATCATCATCATCTCATCATGATATAATCATCATCATCATCATCATCTCATCATGATATCATCATCATCTCATCATGATATCATCATCATCATAATCATCATCATCTCATCATGATATCATCATTATCTCATCATGATATCATCCTCATCTCATCATGATATCATCATCATCATAATCATCATCATCTCATCATGATATCATCATTATCTCATCATCATCATCATCTCATCATGATATCATCATCATCATCTCATCATGATATCATCATCATCTCATCATATCATCATCATTATCATCATCTCATCATGATATCATCATTATCTCATCATCATCATCTCATCATGATATCATCATCATCATCTCATCATGATATCATCATCATCATCATCATCATCATCTCATCATGATATCATCATCATCATCATCTCATCATGATATCATCATCATCATCATCATCATCTCATCATGATATCATCATCATCATCTCATCATGATATCATCATCATCTCATCATGATATCATCATCATCATCATCATCATCACCTCATCATGATATCATCATCATCATCATCTCATCATGATATCATCATCATCTCATCATAATATCATCATCATCTCATCATGATATCATCATCATCATCATCATCATCATCTCATCATGATATCATCATCATCATCTCATCATGATATCATCATCATCTCATCATGATATCATCATCATCATCATCATCATCACCTCATCATGATATCATCATCATCATCATCTCATCATGATATCATCATCATCTCATCATAATATCATCATCATCTCATCATGATATCATCATCATCATCATCATCATCATCATCTCATCATGATATCATCATCATCTTATCATGATATCATCATCATCTCATCATGATATCATCATCATCTCATCATGATATCATCATCATCATCATCATCTCATCATAATATCATCATCATCATCATCACCTCATCATGATATCATCATCATCATCATCTCATCATGATATCATCATCATCATCTCATCATGATATCATCATCATCATCATCATCATCATCTTAACATGATATCATCATTATCATCATCATCTCATCATGATATCTTCAACATCTTATCATGATATCATCATCATCTCATCATGATATCAACATCATCTCATCATGATATCATCATCATCATCATCATCTCATCATAATATCATCATCATCATCATCATCACCTCATCATGATATCATCATCATCATCATCATCTCATCATGATATCATCATCATCATCTCATCATGATATCATCATCATCATCATCATCATCATCTTAACATGATATCATCATTATCATCATCATCTCATCATGATATCATCATCATAATCTCATCATGATATCATCATCATCATCTCATCATAATATCATCATCATCATCATCATCATCTCATCATGATATCATCATCATCTCATCATGATATCATCATCATCATCATCTCATCATGATATCATCATCATCATCATCTCATCATGATATCATCATCATCATCATCATCATCTCATCCTGATATCATCATCATCTCATCATGATATCATCATCATCTCATCATGATATCATCATCATCTCATCATGATATCATCATCATCTCATCATGATATCACGATATCATCATCATCATCATCATCATCATCATCATCATCATCTCATCATGAAATCATCATCATCTCATCATGATATCATCATCATCTCATCATGATATCATCATCATCTCATCGTGATATCATCATCATCATCTCATCATGAAATCATCATCATGATCATGATATCATCATCATCATCATCATCATCATCTCATAATGAAATCATCATCATGATCATGATATCATCATCATCTCATCATGATATCATCATCATCTCATAATGATATCATCATCATCATTATCATCATCATCATCATCATCATCATCATCATCATCATCATCATCATCATGATATCATCATCATCATCATCATCATGATATCATCATCTCATCATGACATCATCATCATCATCATCTCATCATATCATCATCATCATCTCATCATGATATCATCATCATCTCATCATGATATCATCATCATCTCATCATGATATCATCATCATCATCGTCTAATCATGATATCATCATCATCTCATCATGATATCATCATCATCATCATCATCATCATCATCATCATCATAATCATCATCTCATCATGATATCATCATCATCTCATCATGATATCATCATCATCTCATTATGATATCATCATCATCTCATCATGATATCATCATCATCATCATCATCATCTCATCATAATATCATCATCATCTCATCATGATATCGTCATCATCATCTCATCATGATATCATCATCATCATCTCATCATGATATCGTCATCATCATCATCTCATCATGATATCGTCATCATCATCATCATCTCATCATGATATCATCATCATCTCATCATGATATCATCATCATCTCATCATGATATCATCATCATCATCATCATCATCTCATCATGATATCATCATCATCTCATCATAATATCATCATCATCTCATCATGATATCATCATCATCTCATCATGATATCATCATCATCATCTCATCATGATATCATCATCATCTCATCATGATATCATCATCATCATCATCATCATCATCATCATCATAATCATCATCTCATCATGATATCATCATCATCTCATCATGATATCATCATCATTTCATTATGATATCATCATCATCTCATCATGATATCATCATCATCATCATCATCATCATCTCATCATGATATCATCATCATCTCATCATGATATCATCATCATCATCTCATCATGATATCATCATCATCATCATCTCATCATGATATCGTCATCATCATCATCTCATCATGATATCGTCATCATCATCATCTCATCATGATATCATCATCATCTCATCATGATATCATCATCATCATCATCTCATCATGATATCATCATCATCATCATCATCATCATCATGATATCATCATCATCTCATCATGATATCATCATCATCCTCATCTCATCATGATATCATCATCATCATCATCATCTCATCATCATCTCATCATAATATCATCATCATCATCATCTCATTATGATATCATCATCATCTCATCATGATATCATCATCATCATCATCATCATCATGATATCATCATCATCTCATCCCGATATCATCATCATCTCATCATGATATCAACATCATCATCATCTCATCATGTTATCATCATCATCTCATCATGATATCATCATCTTAATCATCATCATCTCATCATGATATCATCATCTTAATCATCATCATCTCATCATGATATGTAGAAAGGGGGATAGATTCTAGCGCTAGAATCTGTAACAGAGCTGCACCAGCCTGTGTGAATCTCTGCGTGCACACAAAAAGACAAACAAGATAAAATAACGAAAAAGGGTGGTAGGTGCGCTCTGTAAACCTCACCAAAAGAAAAGGCAAAAAAAAAAAAGCAATGGGGTATTGATAATTGCCTGAAAGGATGTTCTTAAGCAGATATCATGATGTTCATCCAATTACATGTGTAAAAAAGAGAACAAGAAAACATAGCACAATACTGCTGCAAAAAATAGTGATATGTACAGGATATGTCTTTGCACTCACAAAACTTTCAGATAGACAGGCTCATCTGTTGTAGGTAGTTGCACCTTCTCCCTCTTCCTCCAGTGTATGACGTTGTTCAGTAGGAAAAAGATACAAACGGGAGGTGTAAATGGTAAATGTAAACAATTTTAATATAAAAAAACAGTAGTACCTTACATGTACTATACTGGAACAACAGCTCCACGATGTCTTCCAGGATGTAAAATAGATATAGCATAAAAATAGATAAAATAAATAAAAGTCCAAAGTTAGCCAGAGGTGGCTGGTCCTGAAAAGTACAGTACACGCACGCAGATATCATCATAATCTCATCATGATATCATCATCATCATCATCATCATCATCATCATCATCATCATCATCATCATCATCATCTCATCATGATATCATCATCATCTCATCATGATATCATCATCATCATCTCATCATGATATCATCATCATCATCATCATCATCATCATCTCATCATCATCTCATCATGATATCATCATCATCTCATTATGATATCATCATCATCTCATCATGATATCATCATCATCATCATCATCATCATCTCATCATGATATCATCATCATCTCATCATGATATCATCATCATCATCTCATCATGATATCATCATCATCATCATCTCATCATCATCTCATCATGATATCATCATCATCTCATCATGATATCATCATCATCTCATCATGATATCATCATCATCATCATCTCATCATGATATCATCATCATCATCATCTCATCATGATATCATCATCATCTCATCATGATATCATCATCTCATCATGATATCATCATCATCTCATCATGATATCATCATCATCATCATCATCATCATCATCATCTGATCATGATATCATCATCATTTCATCATGATATCATCATCATCTCATCATGATATCATCATCTTAATCATCATCATCTCATCATGATATCATCATCATCTCAGTATGATATCATCATCTCATCATGATATCATCATCATCATCATCATCTCATCATGATATCATCATCATCTCATCATGATATCATCATAATCTCATCATGATATCATCATCATCTCATCATGATATCAACATCATCATCATCATCTGATCATGATATCATCATCATCTGATCATGATATCATCATCATCTCATCATGATATCATCATCATCTCATCATGATATCATCATCTTAATCATCATCATCTCATCATGATATCATCATCATCTCAGTATGATATCATCATCTCATCATGATATCATCATCATCATCATCATCTCATCATGATATCATCATCATCTCATCATGATATCATCATCATCTCATCATGATATCATCATCATCTCATCATCATCTCATCATGATATCATCATCATCATCATCATCATCATCTCATCATGATATCATCATCATCTCAGTATGATATCATCATCTCATCATGATATCATCATCATCATCATCATCTCATCATGATATCATCATCATCATGATATCATCATCATCTCATCATATCATCATCATCTCATTATGATATCATCATGATCTCATCATGATATCATCATATCATCATCATCTCATCATGATATCATCATGATATCATCATCATCTCATTATGATATCATCATCATTATCATCATCATCTCATCATAATCATCATCATCTCATCATGATATCATCATAATCTCATCATGATATCATCATCATCTCATCATGATATCATCATCATCATCATCATCTCATCATGATATCATCATCATCATCATCATCATCTCATCATGATATCATCATCTTAATCATCATCATCTCATCATGATATCATTATCATCATCATCTCATCATGATATCATCATCATCTCATTATGATATCATCATCATCTCATCATGATATCATCATCATCATCATCATCATGATATCATCATCATCTCATCTCGATATCATCATCATCTCATCATGATATCAACATCATCATCATCTCATCATGTTATCATCATCATCTCATCATGATATCATCATCATCATCATCATCTCATCATGATATCATCATCATCATCATCATCATCTCATCATGATATCATCATCTTAATCATCATCATCTCATCATGATATCATTATCATCATCATCTCATCATGATATCATCATCATCTCATTATGATATCATCATCATCTCATCATGATATCATCATCATCATCATCATCATGATATCATCATCATCTCATCTCGATATCATCATCATCTCATCATGATATCAACATCATCATCATCTCATCATGATATCATCATCATCATCATCATCTCATCATGATATCATCATCATCATCATCATCATCTCATCATGATATCATCATCTTAATCATCATCATCTCATCATGATATCATTATCATCATCATCTCATCATGATATCATCATCATCTCATTATGATATCATCATCATCTCATCATGATATCATCATCATCATCATCATCATGATATCATCATCATCTCATCTCGATATCATCATCATCTCATCATGATATCAACATCATCATCATCTCATCATGTTATCATCATCATCTCATCATGATATCATCATCTTAATCATCATCATCTCATTATGATATCATCATCATCTCATTATGATATCATCATTATCTCATTATGATATCATCATCTTCTCATCATGATATCATCATCATCTCATCATGATATCATCATCATCATCTCATCATGATATCATCATCATCTCATTATGATATCATCATCATCTCATCATGATATCATCATCTTCTCATCATGATATCATCATCATCTCATCATGATATCATCATCATCATCATCATCATCTCATCATGATATCATCATCATCATCATCATCATCTCATCATGATATCATCATCATCTCATCATGATATCATCATCATCATCGTCTAATCATGATATCATCATCATCTCATCATGATATCATCATCATCTCATCATAATATCATCATCATCTCATCATGATAACATCATCATCTCATCATGATATCATCATCATCTCATCATGATATCATCATCATCTCATCATGATATCATCATCATCATCTCATCATGATATCAACATCATCATCATCATCTCATCATGATATCATCATCATCATCTCATCATGATATCAACATCATCATCATCATCTCATCATGATATCATCATCATCTCATCATGATATCATCATCTTAATTATCATCATCTCATCATGATATCATCATCATCTCAGTATGATATCATCATCTCATCATGATATCATCATCATCATCTCATCATGATATCATCATCATCTCATCATGATATCATCATCATCATCATCTAATCATGATATCATCATCATCATCATCTCATCATCATCTCATCATGATATCATCATCATCATCATCATCTCATCATGATATCATCATCATCTCATCATCATCTCATCATGATATCATCATCATCTCAGTATGATATCATCATCTCATCATGATATCATCAACATCATCATCATCATCATCATCATCTCATCATGATATCATCATCATCTCATCATCATCTCATCATATCACCATCATCTCATTATGATATCATCATGATCTCATCATGATATCATCATCATCTCATCATGATATCATCATCACCATCATCATCCTCATCATCTCATCATGATATCATCATCATCTCATCATCATCTCATCATATCATCATCATCTCATTATGATATCATCATGATCTCATCATGATATCATCATCATCATCATCATCATCATCATCATCATCATCTCATCATGATATCATCATCATCTCATCATGCTATTATCATCATCATCATCTCATCATGATATCATCATCATCTCATCGTGATATCATCATCATCATCATCATCATCATCATCTCATCATGATATCATCATCATCATCATCATCTCAACATCATATCATCATTATCTCATCATGATATCATCATCATCATCATCTCATCATGATATCATCATCATCTCATCGTGATATCATCATCATCATCTCATCATGATATCATCATCATCATCATCATCATCATCTCATCATGATATCATCATCATAATCATCATCATCTCATCATAATCATCATCATCTCATCATGATATCATCATCATCTCATCATGATATCATCATCATCTCATCATGATATCATCATCATCTCATCATGAAATCATCATCATCTCATCATGATATATTCATCATCTCATCATGATATCATCATCATCTCATCATGATATCATCATCATCATCATCATCTCATCATGAAATCATCATCATGATCATGATATCATCATCATCATCATCATCATCATCATCTCATCATGAAATCATCATCATGATCATGATATCATCATCATCTCATCATGATATCATCATCATCATCATCATCATCATGATATCATCATCATCCTCATCTCATCATGATATCATCATCATCATCATCTCATCATCATCTCATCATGATATCATCATCATCATCATCTCATTATGATATCATCATCATCTCATCATGATATCATCATCATCATCATGATATCATCATCATCTCATCTCGATATCATCATCATCTCATCATGATATCAACATCATTATCATCTCATAATAACATCATCATCATCATCATCTCATCATGATATCATCATCATCTCATCATGATATCATCATCATCTCATCATGATATCATCATCATCTCGTCATGATATCATCATCATCTCATCATGATATCATCATCACCATAATCTCATCATGATATCATCATCATCATCATCTCATCATGAAATCATCATCATCATCATCTCATCATGATATCATCATCATCATCATCATCTCATCATGATATCATCATCATCATCATCTCATCATGATATCATCATCTCATCATGACATCATCATCATCATCATCTCATCATATCATCATCATCATCATCATCTCATCATGATATCATCATCATCATCATCTCATCATGATATCATCATCTCATCATGACATCATCATCATCATCATCTCATCATATCATCATCATCATCATCATCTCATCATGATATCATCATCATCTCATCATGATATCATCATCATCTCATCATGATATCATCATCACCATCATCTCATCATGATATCATCATCATCATCATCTCATCATGAAATCATCATCATCATCATCATCTCATCATGATATCATCATCATCATCATCTCATCATGATATCATCATCATCATCATCTCATCATGATATCATCATCATCTCAGTATGATATCATCATCTCATCATGATATCATCATCATCATCTCATCATGATATCATCATCATCTCATCATGATATCATCATCATCATCATCATCTAATCATGATATCATCATCATCATCATCTCATCATCATCTCATCATGATATCATCATCATCTCATCATCATCTCATCATGATATCAGCATCATCATCTCAGTATGATATCATCATCTCATCATGATATCATCATCATCATCATCATCATCATCTCATCATGATATCATCATCATCTCATCATCATCTCATCATATCATCATCATCTCATTATGATATCATCATGATCTCATCATGATATCATCATCATCATCATCATCATCTCATCATGATATCATCATCATCTCATCATGCTATTATCATCATCATCATCTCATCATGATATCATCATCATCTCATCGTGATATCATCATCATCATCTCATCATGATATCATCATCATCATCATCATCTCAACATCATATCATCATCATCTCATCATGATATCATCATCATCATCATCATCTCATCATGATATCATCATCATCTCATCGTGATATCATCATCATCATCATCATCTCATCATGATATCATCATCATCATCTCAACATCATATCATCATCATCTCATCATGATATCATCATCATCATCATCATCATCTCATCATGATATCATCATCATAATCATCATCATCTCATCATAATCATCATCATCTCATCATGAAATCATCATCATCTCATCATGATATCATCATCATCTCATCATGATATCATCATCATCATCATCATCATCATCATCATCTCATCATGATATCATCATCATCTCATCATGATATCATCATCATCTCTTCATGATATCATCATCATCATCATCATCATCATCATCATCATCATCTCATCATGAAATCATCATCATCTCATCATGATATCATCATCTCATCATGATATCATCATCATCTCATCATGATATCATCATCATCATCATCATCTCATCATGAAATCATCATCATGATCATGATATCATCATCATCATCATCATCATCATCTCATCATGAAATCATCATCATGATCATGATATCATCATCATCTCATCATGATATCATCATCATCTCATCATGATATCATCATCATCATCATCATGATATCATCATCATCATCATCATCATCATCATCATCATGATATCATCATCTCATCATGACATCATCATCATCATCATCTCATCATATCATCATCATCATCATCATCATCATCATCTCATCATGATATCATCATCATCTCATCATGATATCATCATCATCTCATCATGATATCATCATCATCTCATCATGATATCATCATCATCATCATCTCATCATGAAATCATCATCATCATCATCTCATCATGATATCATCATGATATCATCATCATCATCTCATCATGATATCATCATCATCATCTCATCATGATATCATCATCATCTCAGTATGATATCATCATCTCATCATGATATCATCATCATCATCTCATCATGATATCATCATCATCTCATCATGATATCATCATCATCTCATCATGATATCATCATCATCATCATCTAATCATGATATCATCATCATCATCATCTCATCATCATCTCATCATGATATCATCATCATCTCATTATCATCTCATCATGATATCATCATCATCTCAGTATGATATCATCATCTCATCATGATATCATCATCATCATCATCATCATCATCATCTCATCATGATATCATCATCATCTCATCATCATCTCATCATATCACCATCATCTCATTATGATATCATCATGATCTCATCATGATATCATCATCATCATCATCATCATCATCATCATCTCATCATGATATCATCATCATCTCATCATCATCTCATCATATCATCATCATCTCATTATGATATCATCATGATCTCATCATGATATCATCATCATCATCATCATCATCTTCATCATCATCATCATCTCATCATGATATCATCATCTCATCATGCTATTATCATCATCATCATCATCTCATCATGATATCATCATCATCTCATCGTGATATCATCATCATCATCATCATCATCATCTCATCATGATATCATCATCATCATCATCATCTCAACATCATATCATCATCATCTCATCATGATATCATCATCATAATCATCATCTCATCATGATATCATCATCATAATCATCATCATCTCATCATAATCATCATCATCTCATCATGATATCATCATCATCTCATCATGATATCATCATCATCTCATCATGATATCATCATCATCTCATCATGATATCATCATCATCATCATCATCATCATCATCATCATCATCTCATCATGAAATCATCATCATCTCATCATGATATCATCATCATCTCATTATCATCTCATCATGATATCATCATCATCTCAGTATGATATCATCATCTCATCATGATATCATCATCATCATCATCATCATCATCATCATCTCATCATGATATCATCATCATCTCATCATCATCTCATCATATCACCATCATCTCATTATGATATCATCATGATCTCATCATGATATCATCATCATCATCATCATCATCATCATCATCTCATCATGATATCATCATCATCTCATCATCATCTCATCATATCATCATCATCTCATTATGATATCATCATGATCTCATCATGATATCATCATCATCATCATCTTCATCATCATCATCATCTCATCATGATATCATCATCTCATCATGCTATTATCATCATCATCATCATCTCATCATGATATCATCATCATCTCATCGTGATATCATCATCATCATCATCATCATCTCATCATGATATCATCATCATCATCATCATCTCAACATCATATCATCATCATCTCATCATGATATCATCATCATCATCATCATCTCATCATGATATCATCATCATAATCATCATCATCTCATCATAATCATCATCATCTCATCATGATATCATCATCATCTCATCATGATATCATCATCATCTCATCATGATATCATCATCATCATCATCATCATCATCATCTCATCATGAAATCATCATCATCTCATCATGATATCATCATCATCTCATCATGATATCATCATCATCTCATCATGATATCATCATCATCATCATCATCTCATCATGAAATCATCATCATGATCATGATATCATCATCATCATCATCATCATCATCATCTCATCATGAAATCATCATCATGATCATGATATCATCATCATCTCATCGTAATATCATCATCATCTCATCATGATATCATCATCATCATCATCATCATCATGATATCATCATCATCATCATCATCATCATGATATCATCATCTCATCATGACATCATCATCATCATCATCTCATCATATCATCATCATCATCTCATCATGATATCATCATCATCTCATCATGATATCATCATCATATCATCATGATATCATCATCATCATCATCATCTCATCATGATATCATCATCATCATCTCATCATGAAATCATCATCATCATCATCTCATCATGATATCATCATCATCTCATCATGATATCATCATCATCTCATCATGATATCATCATCTCATCATGATATCATCATCATCTCATCATGATATCATTATCATCATCATCATCATCATCATCTCATCATGATATCATCATCATCTCATCATGATATCATCATCATCATCATCATCATCATCTCATCATGATATCATCATCATCTCATCATGATATCATCATCATCATCATCATCTCATCATGATATCATCATCATCATCATCATCATCATCTCATCATGATATCATCATCATCTCATCATGATATCATCATCATCTCATCATGATATCATCATCTCATCGTGATATCATAATCATCTCATCATGATATCATCATCATCTCATCATGATATCATTATCATCATCATCATCATCTCATCATGATATCATCATCATCTCATCATGATATCATCATCATCACATCATGATATCATCATCATCATCATCTCATCATGATATCATCATCATCATCACCTCATCATGATATCATCATCATCATCATCATCATCATCATCATCATCATCATCTCATCATGAAATCATCATCATCTCATCATGATATCATCATCATCTCATCATGATATCATCATCATCTCATCATGATATCATCATCATCATCATCATCTCATCATGAAATCATCATCATGATCATGATATCATCATCATCATCATCATCATCTCATCATGAAATCATCATCATCTCATCATGATATCATCATCATCTCATCATGATATCATCATCATCTCATCATGATATCATCATCTCATCGTGATATCATAATCATCTCATCATGATATCATCATCATCTCATCATGATATCATTATCATCATCATCATCATCTCATCATGATATCATCATCATCTCATCATGATATCATCATCATCACATCATGATATCATCATCATCATCATCTCATCATGATATCATCATCATCATCACCTCATCATGATATCATCATCATCATCATCATCATCATCATCATCATCATCATCATCTCATCATGAAATCATCATCATCTCATCATGATATCATCATCATCTCATCATGATATCATCATCATCTCATCATGATATCATCATCATCATCATCATGAAATCATCATCATGATCATGATATCATCATCATCTCATCATGATATCATCATCATCTCATCATGATATCATCATCTTAATCATCATCATCTCATCATGATATCATCATCATCTCAGTATGATATCATCATCTCATCATGATATCATCATCATCATCATCATCATCATCTCATCATGATATCATCATCATCATCTCATCATGATATCATCATCATCTCATCATGATATCATCATCATCTCATCAACATCTCATCATGATATCATCATCATCATCATCATCTCATCATGATATCATCATCATCTCAGTATGATATCATCATCTCATCATGATATCATCATCATCATCATCATCATCTCATCATGATATCATCATCATCATCATCTCATCATCATCTCATCATATCATCATCATCTCATTATGATATCATCATGATCTCATCATGATATCATCATATCATCATCATCTCATCATGATATCATCATGATATCATCATCATCTCATTATGATATCATCATCATTATCATCATGATATCATCATCATCATAATCATCTCATCATGATATCATCATCATCTCATTATGATATCATCATCATCTCATCATGATATCATCATCTTAATCATCATCATCATCATCATGATATCATCATCATCATCATCATCATCTCATCATGATATCATCATCTTAATCATCATCATCTCATCATGATATCATCATCATCATCATCATCTCATCATGATATCATCATCATCTCATTATGATATCATCATCATCTCATCATGATATCATCATCATCATCATCATCATGATATCATCATCATCTCATCTCGATATCATCATCATCTCATCATGATATCAACATCATCATCATCTCATCATGTTATCATCATCATCTCATCATGATATCATCATCTTAATCATCAACATCTCATCATGATATCATCATCATCTCATTATGATATCATCATCATCTCATTATGATATCATCATCTTCTCATCATGATATCATCATCATCTCATCATGATATCATCATCATCATCATCTCATCATGATATCATCATCATCTCATCATGATATCATCATCTTAATTATCATCATCTCATCATGATATCATCATCATCTCAGTATGATATCATCATCTCATCATGATATCATCATCATCATCTCATCATGATATCATCATCATCTCATCATGATATCATCATCATCATCATCTAATCATGATATCATCATCATCATCATCATCTCATCATCATCTCATCATGATATCATCATCATCTCATCATCATCTCATCATGATATCATCATCATCTCTGTATGATATCATCATCTCATCATGATATCATCAACATCATCATCATCATCATCATCATCTCATCATGATATCATCATCATCTCATCATCATCTCATCATATCACCATCATCTCATTATGATATCATCATGATCTCATCATGATATCATCATCATCTCATCATGATATCATCATCATCATCATCATCCTCATCATCTCATCATGATATCATCATCATCTCATCATCATCTCATCATATCATCATCATCTCATTATGATATCATCATGATCTCATCATGATATCATCATCATCATCATCATCATCATCATCATCATCATCATCATCATCATCTCATCATGATATCATCATCATCTCATCATGCTATTATCATCATCATCATCTCATCATGATATCATCATCATCTCATCGTGATATCATCATCATCATCATCATCATCTCATCATGATATCATCATCATCATCATCATCTCAACATCATATCATCATCATCTCATCATGATATCATCATCATCATCATCATCATCTCATCATGATATCATCATCATCTCATCATGATATCATCATCATCATCATCATCTCATCATGATATCATCATCATCTCATCGTGATATCATCATCATCATCATCATCATCATCATCTCATCATGATATCATCATCATCATCATCATCATCTCATCATGATATCATCATCATAATCATCATCATCTCATCATAATCATCATCATCTCATCATGATATCATCATCATCTCATCATGATATCATCATCATCATCATCATCTCATCATAATCATCATCATCTCATCATGATATCATCATCATCTCATCATGATATCATCATCATCATCATCATCATTATCTCATCATGATATCATCATCATCTCATCATGATATCATCATCATCATCATCATCATCATCTCATCATGAAATCATCATCATGATCATAATATCATCATCATCATCATCATCTCATCATGAAATCATCATCATGATCATGATATCATCATCATCTCATCATGATATCATCATCATCTCATCATGATATCATCATGATATCATCATCATCTCATCATGATATCATCATCATCTCATCATGATATCATCATCATCATCATCATCATCATCATCATCATCATCATCATCATCATCATCTCATCATGATATCATCATCATCTCATCATGATATCATCATCATCATCTCATCATGATATCATCATCATCATCATCATCATCATCATCATCATCTCATCATGAAATCATCATCATCTCATCATGATATCATCATCTCATCATGATATCATCATCATCTCATCATGATATCATCATCATCATCATCATCATCATCTCATCATGAAATCATCATCATGATCATGATATCATCATCATCATCATCATCATCATCATCATCATCATCATCATCATCTCATCATGAAATCATCATCATGATCATGATATCATCATCATCTCATCATGATATCATCATCATCTCATCATGATATCATCATCATCATCATCATGATATCATCATCATCATCATCATCATCATCATCATGATATCATCATCTCATCATGACATCATCATCATCATCTTCTCATCATATCATCATCATCATCATCATCATCATCATCATCATCATCATCTCATCATGATATCATCATATCATCATCATCTCATCATGATATCATCATGATATCATCATCATCTCATCATGATATCATCATCATCTCATCATGATATCATCATCATCATCATCATCATCATCTCATCATGATATCATCATCATCTCATCATGATATCATCATCATCATCTCATCATGATATCATCATCATCATCATCATCATCATCATCATCATCTCATCATGAAATCATCATCATCTCATCATGATATCATCATCTCATCATGATATCATCATCATCTCATCATGATATCATCATCATCATCATCATCATCATCTCATCATGAAATCATCATCATGATCATGATATCATCATCATCATCATCATCATCATCATCATCTCATCATGAAATCATCATCATGATCATGATATCATCATCATCTCATCATGATATCATCATCATCTCATCATGATATCATCATCATCATCATCATGATATCATCATCATCATCATCATCATCATGATATCATCATCTCATCATGACATCATCATCATCATCTTCTCATCATATCATCATCATCATCATCATCATCATCATCATCATCATCATCTCATCATGATATCATCATATCATCATCATCTCATCATGATATCATCATGATATCATCATCATCTCATTATGATATCATCATCATTATCATCATGATATCATCATATCATCATCATCATCATCATCATCTCATCATGATATCATCATCTTAATCATCATCATCTCATCATGATATCATCATCATCATCATCATCATCATCATCTCATCATGATATCATCATCATCTCATTATGATATCATCATCATCTCATCATGATATCATCATCATCATCATCATCATCATCATCATGATATCATCATCATCTCATCTCGATATCATCATCATCTCATCATGATATCAACATCATCATCATCTCATCATGTTATCATCATCATCTCATCATGATATCATCATCTTAATCATCATCATCTCATCATGATATCATCATCATCTCATTATGATATCATCATCATCTCATTATGATATCATCATCTTCTCATCATGATATCATCATCATCTCATCATGATATCATCATCATCATCTCATCATGATATCATCATCATCTCATTATGATATCATCATCATCTCATCATGATATCATCATCTTCTCATCATGATATCATCATCATCTCATCATGATATCATCATCATCATCATCATCTCATCATGATATCATCATCATCATCATCATCATCTCATCATGATATCATCATCATCTCATCATGATATCATCATCATCTCATCATGATATCATCATCATCATCGTCTAATCATGATATCATCATCATCATCATCATCATCATCTCATCATGATATCATCATCATCTCATCATAATATCATCATCATCTCATCATGATATCATCATCATCATCTCATCATGATATCATCATCATCTCATCATGATATCATCATCTTAATTATCATCATCTCATCATGATATCATCATCATCTCAGTATGATATCATCATCTCATCATGATATCATCATCATCATCTCATCATGATATCATCATCATCTCATCATGATATCATCATCATCATCATCTAATCATGATATCATCATCATCATCATCATCTCATCATCATCTCATCATGATATCATCATCATCTCATCATCATCTCATCATGATATCATCATCATCTCAGTATGATATCATCATCTCATCATGATATCATCAACATCATCATCATCATCATCATCATCTCATCATGATATCATCATCATCTCATCATCATCTCATCATATCACCATCATCTCATTATGATATCATCATGATCTCATCATGATATCATCATCATCATCATCATCATCATCATCATCATCATCATCATCATCATCATCATCTCATCATGATATCATCATCATCTCATCATGCTATTATCATCATCATCATCTCATCATGATATCATCATCATCTCATCGTGATATCATCATCATCATCATCATCATCTCATCATGATATCATCATCATCATCATCATCTCAACATCATATCATCATCATCTCATCATGATATCATCATCATCATCATCATCTCATCATGATATCATCATCATCTCATCGTGATATCATCATCATAATCATCATCATCTCATCATGATATCATCATCATCATCATCATCATCTCATCATGATATCATCATCATCTCATCATGATATCATCATCATCTCATCTCGATATCATCATCATCTCATCATGATATCATCATCATCATCTCATCATGATATCATCTCATCATGATATCATCATCATCTCATCATGATATCATCATCATCTCATCATGATAGCATCATCATCTCATCATGATATCATCATCATCTCATCATGATATCATCATCATCATCATCATCATCATCATCATCATCATCTCATCATGATATCATCATCATCTCATCATGATATCATCATCATCATCATCATCATATCATCATGATATCATCATCATCTCATCATGATATCATCATTATCTCATCATGATATCATCATCATCTCATCATGATATCATCATCATCTTATCATGATATCATCATCATCATCATCATCTCATCATGATATCATCATCATCTTATCAAGATATCATCATCATCATCATCATCATCTCATCATGATATCATCATCATCTCATCATGATATCATCATTATCTCATCATGATATCATCATCATCTCATCATGATATCATCATCATCTTATCATGATATCATCATCATCATCATCATCATCATCTCATCATGATATCATCATCATATCATCATCATCTCATCATGATATCATCATCATCTCATCATGATATCATCATCATCTCATCATGATAGCATCATCATCTCATCATGATATCATCATCATCTCATCATGATATCATCATCATCTCATCATGATATCATCATCATCATCTCATCATGATATCATCATCATCTCATCATGATATCATCATCATCTCATCATGATATCATCATCATCTCATCATGATATCATCATCATCTCATCATGATATCATCATCATCATCTCATCATGATATCATTTTCATCATCATCATCATCTCATCATGATATCATCATCATCTCATCATGATATCATCATCATCTCATCATGATATCATCTAATCATGATATCATCATCATCTCATCATGATATCATCATCATCATCTCATCATGATATCATCATCATCTAATCATGATATCATCATCATCTCATCATGATATCATCATCATCTCATCATGATATCATCATCATCATCTCATCATGATATCATCTCATCATGATATCATCATCATCTCATCATGATAGCATCATCATCTCATCATGATATCATCATCATCTCATCATGATATCATCATCATCATCATCATCATCATCATCATCATCATCTCATCATGATATCATCATCATCTCATCATGATATCATCATCATCATCATCATATCATCATGATATCATCATCATCTCATCATGATATCATCATTATCTCATCATGATATCATCATCATCTCATCATGATATCATCATCATCTTATCATGATATCATCATCATCATCATCATCATCATCTCATCATGATATCATCATCATATCATCATCATCTCATCATGATATCATCATCATCTCATCATGATATCATCATCATCTCATCATGATATCATCATCATCTCATCATGATATCATCTAATCATGATATCATCATCATCTCATCATGATATCATCATCATCATCTCATCATGATATCATCATCATCTAATCATGATATCATCATCATCTCATCATGATATCATCATCATCTCATCATGATATCATCATCATCATCTCATCATGATATCATCTCATCATGATATCATCATCATCTCATCATGATAGCATCATCATCTCATCATGATATCATCATCATCATCATCATCATCATCATCATCTCATCATGATATCATCATCATCTCATCATGATATCATCATCATCATCATCATCATATCATCATGATATCATCATCATCTCATCATGATATCATCATTATCTCATCATGATATCATCATCATCTCATCATGATATCATCATCATCTTATCATGATATCATCATCATCATCATCATCATCATCTCATCATGATATCATCATCATATCATCATCATCTCATCATGATATCATCATCATCTCATCATGATATCATCATCATCTCATCATGATAGCATCATCATCTCATCATGATATCATCATCATCTCATCATGATATCATCATCATCATCATCTCATCATGATATCATCACCATCATCTCATCATGATATCATCATCATCATCTCATCATGATATCATCATCATCTAATAATGATATCATCATCATCTCATCATGATATCATCATCATCTCATCATGATATCATCATGATATCATCATCATCTCATCATGATATCATCATCATCATCATCATGAAATCATGATATCATCATCATCATCATCTCATCATGATATCATCATCATCTCATCATGATATCATCATCATCTCATCATGATATCATCATCATCTCATCATGATATCATCATCATCTCATCATGATATCATCATCATCTCATCATGATATCATCATCATCATCTCATCATGATTTCATTTTCATCATCATCATCATCTCATCATGATATCATCATCATCATCATCTCATCATGATATCATCATCATCATCATCATCTCATCATGATATCATCATCATCATCATCTCATCATGATATCATCATCATCTCATCATGATATCATAATCATCATCTCATCATGATATCATCATCATCTAATCATGATATCATCATCATCTCATCATGATATCATCATCATCTCATCATGATATCATCATCATGATATCATCATCATCATCTCATCATGATATCATCATGATATCATCATCATCTCATCATGATATCATCATCATCATCATCTCATCATGAAATCATCATCATCATCATCATGAAATCATGATATCATCATCAACTCATCATTATATCATCATCATCTCATCATGATATCATCATCATCATCTCATCATGATACCATCATCATCATCTCATCATGATATCATCATCATCATCTCATCATGATATCATCATCATCATCATCTCATCATGATATCATCATCATCTCATCATGATATCATCATCATCATCATCTTATCATGATACCATCATCATCATCTCATCATGATATCATCATCATCATCATCATCATCTCATCATGATATCATCATCATCTCATCATGATATCATCATCATCTCATCATGATACCATCATCATCTCATCATGATATCATCATCATCATCTCATCATGATTTCATTTTCATCATCATCATCATCTCATCATGATATCATCATCATCATCATCTCATCATGATATCATCATCATCATCATCATCTCATCATGATATCATCATCATCATCATCTCATCATGATATCATCATCATCTCATCATGATATCATAATCATCATCTCATCATGATATCATCATCATCTAATCATGATATCATCATCATCTCATCATGATATCATCATCATCTCATCATGATATCATCATCATGATATCATCATCATCATCTCATCATGATATCATCATGATATCATCATCATCTCATCATGATATCATCATCATCATCATCTCATCATGAAATCATCATCATCATCATCATGAAATCATGATATCATCATCAACTCATCATTATATCATCATCATCTCATCATGATATCATCATCATCATCTCATCATGATACCATCATCATCATCTCATCATGATATCATCATCATCATCTCATCATGATATCATCATCATCATCATCTCATCATGATATCATCATCATCTCATCATGATATCATCATCATCATCATCTTATCATGATACCATCATCATCATCTCATCATGATATCATCATCATCATCATCATCATCTCATCATGATATCATCATCATCTCATCATGATATCATCATCATCATCATCTCATCATGATATCGTCATCATCATCATCTCATCATGATATCATCATCATGATATCATCATCATCTCAGTATGATATCATCATCTCATCATGATATCATCATCATCATCATCATCATCATCATCATCTCATCATGATATCATCATCATCATCTCATCATGATATCATCATCATCTCATCATGATATCATCATCTCATCAACATCTCATCATGATATCATCATCATCATCATCATCTCATCATGATATCATCATCATCTCAGTATGATATCATCATCTCATCATGATATCATCATCATCATCATCATCATCATCTCATCATGATATCATCATCATCTCATCATGATATCATCATCATCTCATCATGATATCATCATCATCTCATCAACATCTCATCATGATATCATCATCATCATCATCATCTCATCATGATATCATCATCATCTCAGTATGATATCATCATCTCATCATGATATCATCATCATCATCATCATCATCATCATCATCTCATCATGATATCATCATCATCATCATCTCATCATCATCTCATCATATCATCATCATCTCATTATGATATCATCATGATCTCATCATGATATCATCATATCATCATCATCTCATCATGATATCATCATGATATCATCATCATCTCATTATGATATCATCATCATTATCATCATGATATCATCATCATCATAATCATCTCATCATGATATCATCATCATCTCATTATGATATCATCATCATCTCATCATGATATCATCATCATCATCATCATCATCATCATGATATCATCATCATCATCATCATCTCATCATGATATCATCATCTTAATCATCATCATCTCATCATGATATCATCATCATCATCATCATCTCATCATGATATCATCATCATCTCATTATGATATCATCATCATCTCATCATGATATCATCATCATCATCATCATCATCATCATGATATCATCATCATCTCATCTCGATATCATCATCATCTCATCATGATATCAACATCATCATCATCTCATCATGTTATCATCATCATCTCATCATGATATCATCATCTTAATCATCATCATCTCATCATGATATCATCATCATCTCATTATGATATCATCATCATCTCATTATGATATCATCATCTTCTCATCATGATATCATCATCATCTCATCATGATATCATCATCATCATCTCATCATGATATCATCATCATCTCATTATGATATCATCATCATCTCATCATGATATCATCATCTTCTCATCATGATATCATCATCATCTCATCATGATATCATCATCATCATCATCATCATCTCATCATGATATCATCATCATCATCATCATCTCATCATGATATCATCATCATCTCATCATGATATCATCATCATCTCATCATGATATCATCATCATCATCGTCTAATCATGATATCATCATCATCATCATCATCATCTCATCATGATATCATCATCATCTCATCATAATATCATCATCATCTCATCATGATATCATCATCATCTCATCATGATATCATCATCATCTCATCATGATATCATCATCATCTCATCATGATATCATCATCTTAATTATCATCATCTCATCATGATATCATCATCATCTCAGTATGATATCATCATCTCATCATGATATCATCATCATCATCTCATCATGATATCATCATCATCTCATCATGATATCATCATCATCATCATCTAATCATGATATCATCATCATCATCATCATCTCATCATCATCTCATCATGATATCATCATCATCTCATCATCATCTCATCATGATATCATCATCATCTCTGTATGATATCATCATCTCATCATGATATCATCAACATCATCATCATCATCATCATCATCTCATCATGATATCATCATCATCTCATCATCATCTCATCATATCACCATCATCTCATTATGATATCATCATGATCTCATCATGATATCATCATCATCTCATCATGATATCATCATCATCATCATCATCCTCATCATCTCATCATGATATCATCATCATCTCATCATCATCTCATCATATCATCATCATCTCATTATGATATCATCATGATCTCATCATGATATCATCATCATCATCATCATCATCATCATCATCATCATCATCATCATCATCATCTCATCATGATATCATCATCATCTCATCATGCTATTATCATCATCATCATCTCATCATGATATCATCATCATCTCATCGTGATATCATCATCATCATCATCATCATCTCATCATGATATCATCATCATCATCATCATCTCAACATCATATCATCATCATCTCATCATGATATCATCATCATCATCATCATCTCATCATGATATCATCATCATCTCATCGTGATATCATCATCATCATCATCATCTCATCATGATATCATCATCATCATCATCATCATCTCATCATGATATCATCATCATAATCATCATCATCTCATCATAATCATCATCATCTCATCATGATATCATCATCATCTCATCATGATATCATCATCATCATCATCATCATCATCATCTCATCATAATCATCATCATCTCATCATGATATCATCATCATCTCATCATGATATCATCATCATCATCATCATCATTATCTCATCATGATATCATCATCATCTCATCATCATCATCATCATCATCTCATCATGAAATCATCATCATGATCATAATATCATCATCATCATCATCATCATCTCATCATGAAATCATCATCATGATCATGATATCATCATCATCTCATCATGATATCATCATCATCTCATCATGATATCATCATGATATCATCATCATCTCATCATGATATCATCATCATCTCATCATGATATCATCATCATCATCATCATCATCATCATCATCATCATCATCATCATCTCATCATGATATCATCATCATCTCATCATGATATCATCATCATCATCTCATCATGATATCATCATCATCATCATCATCATCATCTCATCATGAAATCATCATCATCTCATCATGATATCATCATCTCATCATGATATCATCATCATCTCATCATGATATCATCATCATCATCATCATCATCATCTCATCATGAAATCATCATCATGATCATGATATCATCATCATCATCATCATCATCATCATCATCATCATCATCATCATCATCATCTCATCATGAAATCATCATCATGATCATGATATCATCATCATCTCATCATGATATCATCATCATCTCATCATGATATCATCATCATCATCATCATGATATCATCATCATCATCATCATCATCATCATGATATCATCATCTCATCATGACATCATCATCATCATCTTCTCATCATATCATCATCATCATCATCATCATCATCATCATCATCTCATCATGATATCATCATATCATCATCATCTCATCATGATATCATCATGATATCATCATCATCTCATCATGATATCATCATGATCTCATCATGATATCATCATCATCATCATCATCATCATCATCATCATCATCTCATCATGATATCATCATCATCTCATCATGATATCATCATCATCATCTCATCATGATATCATCATCATCATCATCATCATCATCATCATCATCATCTCATCATGAAATCATCATCATCTCATCATGATATCATCATCTCATCATGATATCATCATCATCTCATCATGATATCATCATCATCATCATCATCATCATCATCTCATCATGAAATCATCATCATGATCATGATATCATCATCATCATCATCATCATCATCATCATCTCATCATGAAATCATCATCATGATCATGATATCATCATCATCTCATCATGATATCATCATCATCTCATCATGATATCATCATCATCATCATCATGATATCATCATCATCATCATCATCATCATCATCATGATATCATCATCTCATCATGACATCATCATCATCATCTTCTCATCATATCATCATCATCATCATCATCATCATCATCTCATCATGATATCATCATATCATCATCATCTCATCATGATATCATCATGATATCATCATCATCTCATTATGATATCATCATCATTATCATCATGATATCATCATATCATCATCATCATCATCATCATCTCATCATGATATCATCATCTTAATCATCATCATCTCATCATGATATCATCATCATCATCATCATCATCATCATCATCTCATCATGATATCATCATCATCTCATTATGATATCATCATCATCTCATCATGATATCATCATCATCATCATCATCATCATCATGATATCATCATCATCTCATCTCGATATCATCATCATCTCATCATGATATCAACATCATCATCATCTCATCATGTTATCATCATCATCTCATCATGATATCATCATCTTAATCATCATCATCTCATCATGATATCATCATCATCTCATTATGATATCATCATCATCTCATTATGATATCATCATCTTCTCATCATGATATCATCATCATCTCATCATGATATCATCATCATCATCTCATCATGATATCATCATCATCTCATTATGATATCATCATCATCTCATCATGATATCATCATCTTCTCATCATGATATCATCATCATCTCATCATGATATCATCATCATCATCATCATCATCTCATCATGATATCATCATCATCATCATCATCTCATCATGATATCATCATCATCTCATCATGATATCATCATCATCTCATCATGATATCATCATCATCATCGTCTAATCATGATATCATCATCATCATCATCATCATCTCATCATGATATCATCATCATCTCATCATGATATCATCATCATCTCATCATGATATCATCATCATCATCTCATCATGATATCATCATCATCTCATCATGATATCATCATCTTAATTATCATCATCTCATCATGATATCATCATCATCTCAGTATGATATCATCATCTCATCATGATATCATCATCATCATCTCATCATGATATCATCATCATCTCATCATGATATCATCATCATCATCATCTAATCATGATATCATCATCATCATCATCATCTCATCATCATCTCATCATGATATCATCATCATCTCATCATCATCTCATCATGATATCATCATCATCTCAGTATGATATCATCATCTCATCATGATATCATCAACATCATCATCATCATCATCATCATCTCATCATGATATCATCATCATCTCATCATCATCTCATCATATCACCATCATCTCATTATGATATCATCATGATCTCATCATGATATCATCATCATCATCATCATCATCATCATCATCTCATCATGATATCATCATCATCTCATCATGCTATTATCATCATCATCATCTCATCATGATATCATCATCATCTCATCGTGATATCATCATCATCATCATCATCATCATCATCTCATCATGATATCATCATCATCATCATCATCTCAACATCATATCATCATCATCTCATCATGATATCATCATCATCATCATCATCTCATCATGATATCATCATCATCTCATCGTGATATCATCATCATCATCATCATCATCATCTCATCATGATATCATCATCATCATCATCATCATCTCATCATGATATCATCATCATAATCATCATCATCTCATCATAATCATCATCATCTCATCATGATATCATCATCATCTCATCATGATATCATCATCATCATCATCATCATCTCATCATAATCATCATCATCTCATCATGATATCATCATCATCTCATCATGATATCATCATCATCATCATCATCATCATCTCATCATGATATCATCATCATCTCATCATGATATCATCATCATCATCATCATCATCTCATCATGAAATCATCATCATGATCATAATATCATCATCATCATCATCATCATCTCATCATGAAATCATCATCATGATCATGATATCATCATCATCTCATCATGATATCATCATCATCTCATCATGATATCATCATGATATCATCATCATCTCATCATGATATCATCATCATCATCATCATCATCATCATCATCATCTCATCATGATATCATCATCATCTCATCATGATATCATCATCATCATCTCATCATGATATCATCATCATCATCATCATCATCATCATCATCTCATCATGAAATCATCATCATCTCATCATGATATCATCATCTCATCATGATATCATCATCATCTCATCATGATATCATCATTATCATCATCATCATCATCATCTCATCATGATATCATCATCATCTCATCATGATATCATCATCATCTCATCATGATATCATCATCATCTCATCAACATCTCATCATGATATCATCATCATCATCATCATCTCATCATGATATCATCATCATCTCAGTATATCATCATCTCATCATGATATCATCATCATCATCATCATCATCATCTCATCATGATATCATCATCATCATCATCTCATCATCATCTCATCATATCATCATCATCTCATTATGATATCATCATGATCTCATCATGATATCATCATATCATCATCATCTCATCATGATATCATCATGATATCATCATCATCTCATTATGATATCATCATCATTATCATCATGATATCATCATCATCATAATCATCTCATCATGATATCATCATCATCTCATTATGATATCATCATCATCTCATCATGATATCATCATCATCATCATCATCATCATCATGATATCATCATCATCATCATCATCTCATCATGATATCATCATCTTAATCATCATCATCTCATCATGATATCATCATCATCATCATCATCTCATCATGATATCATCATCATCTCATTATGATATCATCATCATCTCATCATGATATCATCATCATCATCATCATCATCATGATATCATCATCATCTCATCTCGATATCATCATCATCTCATCATGATATCAACATCATCATCATCTCATCATGTTATCATCATCATCTCATCATGATATCATCATCTTAATCATCATCATCTCATCATGATATCATCATCATCTCATTATGATATCATCATCATCTCATTATGATATCATCATCTTCTCATCATGATATCATCATCATCTCATCATGATATCATCATCATCATCATCTCATCATGATATCATCATCATCTCATTATGATATCATCATCATCTCATCATGATATCATCATCTTCTCATCATGATATCATCATCATCTCATCATGATATCATCATCATCATCATCATCATCATCTCATCATGATATCATCATCATCATCATCATCTCATCATGATATCATCATCATCTCATCATGATATCATCATCATCTCATCATGATATCATCATCATCATCGTCTAATCATGATATCATCATCATCATCATCATCATCTCATCATGATATCATCATCATCTCATCATAATATCATCATCATCTCATCATCATCTCATCATGATATCATCATCATCATCTCATCATGATATCATCATCATCTCATCATGATATCATCATCTTAATTATCATCATCTCATCATGATATCATCATCATCTCAGTATGATATCATCATCTCATCATGATATCATCATCATCATCTCATCATGATATCATCATCAACTCATCATGATATCATCATCATCATCATCATCTAATCATGATATCATCATCATCATCATCATCTCATCATCATCTCATCATGATATCATCATCATCTCATCATCATCTCATCATGATATCATCATCATCTCTGTATGATATCATCATCTCATCATGATATCATCAACATCATCATCATCATCATCATCATCTCATCATGATATCATCATCATCTCATCATCATCTCATCATATCACCATCATCTCATTATGATATCATCATGATCTCATCATGATATCATCATCATCTCATCATGATATCATCATCATCATCATCATCCTCATCATCTCATCATGATATCATCATCATCTCATCATCATCTCATCATATCATCATCATCTCATTATGATATCATCATGATCTCATCATGATATCATCATCATCATCATCATCATCATCATCATCATCATCTCATCATGATATCATCATCATCTCATCATGCTATTATCATCATCATCATCTCATCATGATATCATCATCATCTCATCGTGATATCATCATCATCATCATCATCATCTCATCATGATATCATCATCATCATCATCATCTCAACATCATATCATCATCATCTCATCATGATATCATCATCATCATCATCATCTCATCATGATATCATCATCATCTCATCGTGATATCATCATCATCATCATCATCATCTCATCATGATATCATCATCATCATCATCATCATCTCATCATGATATCATCATCATAATCATCATCATCTCATCATAATCATCATCATCTCATCATGATATCATCATCATCTCATCATGATATCATCATCATCATCATCATCATCATCATCTCATCATAATCATCATCATCTCATCATGATATCATCATCATCTCATCATGATATCATCATCATCATCATCATCATTATCTCATCATGATATCATCATCATCTCATCATGATATCATCATCATCATCATCTCATCATGAAATCATCATCATGATCATAATATCATCATCATCATCATCATCATCATCATCTCATCATGAAATCATCATCATGATCATGATATCATCATCATCTCATCATGATATCATCATCATCTCATCATGATATCATCATGATATCATCATCATCTCATCATGATATCATCATCATCTCATCATGATATCATCATCATCATCATCTCATCATGATATCATCATCATCTCATCATGATATCATCATCATCATCATCATCTCATCATGATATCATCATCATCTCATCATGATATCATCATCATCATCATCATCTCATCATGATATCATCATCATCATCATCTCATCATGATATCATCATCATCTCATCATGATATCATCATCATCTCATCATGATATCATCATCATCTCATCATGATATCATTATCATCATCATCATCATCTCATCATGATATCATCATCATCTCATCATGATATCATCATCATCTCATCATGATATCATCATCATCATCATCATCTCATCATGATATCATCATCATCATCATCATCACCTCATCATGATATCATCATCATCATCATCATCATCATCATCATCATCATCTCATCATGAAATCATCATCATCTCATCATGATATCATCATCATCTCATCATGATATCATCATCATCTCATCGTGATATCATCATCATCATCATCATCATCATCATCATCACCTCATCATGATATCATCATCATCATCATCATCATCATCATCATCATCTCATCATGAAATCATCATCATCTCATCATGATATCATCATCATCTCATCATGATATCATCATCATCTCATCGTGATATCATCATCATCATCATCATCATCTCATCATGAAATCATCATCATGATCATGATATCATCATCATCATCATCATCATCTCATCATGAAATCATCATCATGATCATGATATCATCATCATCATGATCATGATATCATCATCATCTCATCATGATATCATCATCATCTCATCATGATATCATCATCATCATCATCATCATCATCATCATCATCATCATCATCATGATATCATCATCATCATCATCATCATGATATCATCATCTCATCATGACATCATCATCATCATCATCATCATCTCATCATATCATCATCATCATCTCATGATGATATCATCATCATCTCATCATGATATCATCATCATCTCATCATGATATCATCATCATCATCATCATCATCATCATCTCATCATGATATCATCATCATCATCTCATCATGAAATCATCATCATCATCATCTCATCATGATATCATCATCATCATCATCTCATCATGATATCATCATCATCATCATCATCATATCATCATTATATAATCATCATCATCATCTCATCATGATATCATCATCATCTCATCATGATATCATAATAATCTCATCATGATATCATCATCATCTCATCATGATATCATCATCATCTCATCATGATATCATCATCATCATCACATCATCATGATATCACCATCATCTCATCATGATATCATCATCATCTCATCATGATATCATCATCATCTCATTATGATATCATCATCATCATCATCATCATCATCATCTCTTCATGATATCATCATCATAATCTCATCATGATATCATCATCATCTCATCATAATATCATCATCATCATCATCATCATCATCATCATCTCATCATGATATCATCATCATCTCATCATGATATCATCATCATCATCTCATCATGATATCATCATCATCATCATCATCATCTCATCATGATATCATCATCATCTCATCATGATATCATCATTATGTCATCATGATATCATCATCATCTCATCATGATATCATCATCATCATCATCTCATCATGATATCATTATCATCATCATAATCACCTCATCATGATATCATCATCATCATCATCATCATCATCATCATCTCATCATGATATCATCATCATCTCATCTTGATATCATCATCATCTCATCATGATATCATGACTATCTCATCATGATATCATCATCATCTCATTATGATATCATCATCATCTCATCATGATATCATCATCATCTCATCATGATATCATCATCTCATCATGATATCATCATCATCATCATCTCATCATGATATCATCATCATCTCATCATGATATCATCATCTCATCATGATATCATCATCATCATCTCATCATGATATCATTATCATCATCATCATCATCATCTCATCATGATATCATCATCATCTCATCATGATATCATCATCATCATCATCATCTCATCATGATATCATCATCATCTCATCATGATATCATCAGCATCATCATCATCTCATCATGATATCATCATCATCATCATCATCATCATCATCTCATCATGATATCATCATCATCTCATCATGATATCATCATCATCTCATCATGATATCATCATCTCATCGTGATATCATCATCATCTCATCATGATATCATCATCATCTCATCATGATATCATTATCATCATCATCATCATCATCATCTCATCATGATATCATCATCATCTCATCATGATATCATCATCATCTCATCGTGATATCATCATCATCATCATCTCATCATGATATCATCATCATCATCATCATCACCTCATCATGATATCATCATCATCATCATCATCATCATCATCATCATCATCATCATCATCATCATCATCATCATCATCATCTCATCATGATATCATCATCATCTCATCATGATATCATCATCATCTCATCATGATATCATCATCATCTCATCATGATATCATCATCTCATCATGATATTATCATCATCATCATCATCTCATCATGATATCATCATCATCTCATCATGATATCATCATCATCTCATCATGATATCATCATCATCTCATCATGATATCATTATCATCATCATCATCATCATCATCATCTCATCATGATATCATCATCATCTCATCATGATATCATCATCATCATCTCATCATGATATCATCATCATCATCTCATCATGATATCATCATCATCTCATCATGATATCATCATCATCTCATCATGATATCATTATCATCATCATCGTCATCATCATCATCATCATCTCATCATGATATCATCATCATCTCATCATGATATCATCATCATCATCTCATCATGATATCATCATCATCATCATCATCTCATCATGATATCATCATCATCTCATCATGATATCATCATCTCATCGTGATATCATCATCATCTCATCATGATATCATCATCATCTCATCATGATATCATTATCATCATCATCATCTCATCATGATATCATCATCATCTCATCATGATATCATCATCATCTCATCATGATATCATCATCATCATCATCATCTCATCATGATATCATCATCATCATCATCTCATCATGATATCATCATCATCATCATCATCATCATCATCATCTCATCATGAAATCATCATCATCTCATCATGATATCATCATCATCTCATCATGATATCATCATCATCTCATCGTGATATCATCATCATCATCATCATCATCATCATCATCACCTCATCATGATATCATCATCATCATCATCATCATCATCATCATCATCTCATCATGAAATCATCATCATCTCATCATGATATCATCATCATCTCATCATGATATCATCATCATCTCATCGTGATATCATCATCATCATCATCATCATCTCATCATGAAATCATCATCATGATCATGATATCATCATCATCATCATCATCATCATCTCATCATGAAATCATCATCATGATCATGATATCATCATCATCATGATCATGATATCATCATCATCTCATCATGATATCATCATCATCTCATCATGATATCATCATCATCATCATCATCATCATCATCATCATCATCATCATCATCATGATATCATCATCATCATCATCATCATGATATCATCATCTCATCATGACATCATCATCATCATCATCATCATCTCATCATATCATCATCATCATCTCATGATGATATCATCATCATCTCATCATGATATCATCATCATCTCATCATGATATCATCATCATCATCATCATCATCATCTCATCATGATATCATCATCATCATCTCATCATGAAATCATCATCATCATCATCTCATCATGATATCATCATCATCATCATCTCATCATGATATCATCATCATCATCATCATCTCATCATTATATCATCATCATCATCATCTCATCATGATATCATCATCATCTCATCATGATATCATAATAATCTCATCATGATATCATCATCATCTCATCATGATATCATCATCATCTCATCATGATATCATCATCATCATCATCACATCATCATGATATCACCATCATCTCATCATGAAATCATCATCATCTCATCATGATATCATCATCATCTCATTATGATATCATCATCATCATCTCATCATGATATCATCATCATCATCATCATCATCTCATCATGATATCATCATCATCTCATCATGATATCATCATTATGTCATCATGATATCATCATCATCTCATCATGATATCATCATCATCATCATCTCATCATGATATCATTATCATCATCATAATCACCTCATCATGATATCATCATCATCATCATCATCATCATCATCATCTCATCATGATATCATCATCATCTCATCTTGATATCATCATCATCTCATCATGATATCATGACTATCTCATCATGATATCATCATCATCTCATCATGATATCATCATCATCTCATCATGATATCATCATCTCATCATGATATCATCATCATCATCATCTCATCATGATATCATCATCATCTCATCATGATATCATCATCATCTCATCATGATATCATCATCTCATCATGATATCATCATCATCATCTCATCATGATATCATTATCATCATCATCATCATCATCTCATCATGATATCATCATCATCTCATCATGATATCATCATCATCATCATCATCTCATCATGATATCATCATCATCTCATCATGATATCATCAGCATCATCATCATCTCATCATGATATCATCATCATCATCATCATCATCATCATCATCATCATCATCTCATCATGATATCATCATCATCTCATCATGATATCATCATCATCTCATCATGATATCATCATCTCATCGTGATATCATCATCATCTCATCATGATATCATCATCATCTCATCATGATATCATTATCATCATCATCATCATCATCATCTCATCATGATATCATCATCATCTCATCATGATATCATCATCATCTCATCGTGATATCATCATCATCATCATCTCATCATGATATCATCATCATCATCATCATCACCTCATCATGATATCATCATCATCATCATCATCATCATCATCATCTCATCATGATATCATCATCATCTCATCATGATATCATCATCATCTCATCATGATATCATCATCATCTCATCATGATATCATCATCTCATAATGATATTATCATCATCATCATCATCTCATCATGATATCATCATCATCTCATCATGATATCATCATCATCTCATCATGATATCATCATCATCTCATCATGATATCATCATCATCTCATCATGATATCATTATCATCATCATCATCATCATCATCATCATCTCATCATGATATCATCATCATCTCATCATGATATCATTATCATCATCATCATCATCATCATCATCATCTCATCATGATATCATCATCATCTCATCATGATATCATCATCATCATCTCATCATGATATCATCATCATCATCATCATCTCATCATGATATCATCATCATCTCATCATGATATCATCATCTCATCGTGATATCATCATCATCTCATCGTGATATCATCATCATCTCATCATGATATCATTATCATCATCATCATCTCATCATGATATCATCATCATCTCATCATGATATCATCATCATCTCATCATGATATCATCATCATCATCATCATCTCATCATGATATCATCATCATCATCATCATCTCATCATGATATCATCATCATCATCATCATCATCATCATCTCATCATGATATCATCATCATTTCATCATGATATCATCATCATCATCATCTCATCATGATATCATTATCATCATCATCATCTCAGTATGATATCATCATCTCATCATGATATCATCATCATCATCTCATCATGATATCATCATCATCATCATCATCTCATCATCATCTCATCATGTCATCATCATCTCATTATGATATCATCATGATCTCATCATGATATCATCATATCATCATCATCTCATCATGACATCATCATGATATCATCATCATCTCATCATGATATCATCATCATAATCATCATCATCTCATCATAATCATCATCATATCATCATGATATCATCATCATCTCATCATGATATCATCATCATCTCATCATGATATCATCATCATCTCATCATGATATCATCATCATCATCATCATCATCATCATCATCATCTCATCATGATATCATCATCATCATCATCTCATCATGATATCATCATCATCTCATCATGATATCATCATCATCATCATCTCATCATGATATCATTATCATCATCATCATCATCATCTCATCATGATATCATCATCATCTCATCATGATATCATCATCATCTCATCATGATATCATCATCATCATCATCATCATCATCATCTCATCATGATATCATAATCATCATCATCATCTCATCATGATATCATCATCATCTCATAATTATATCATCATCATCTCATCATGATATCATCATCATCTCATCATGATATCATCATCATCTTATCATGATATCATCATCTCATCGTGATATCATCATCATCTCATCATGATATCATCATCATCTCATCATGATATCATTATCATCATCATCATCATCATCTCATCATGATATCATCATCATCTCATCATGATATCATCATCATCTCATCGTGATATCATCATCATCATCATCTCATCATGATATCATCATCATCATCATCATCACCTCATCATGATATCATCATCATCATCATCATCATCATCATCATCATCATCATCATCATCATCATCATCATCTCATCATGATATCATCATCATCTCATCATGATATCATCATCATCTCATCATGATATCATCATCTCATCATGATATTATCATCATCATCATCATCTCATCATGATATCATCATCATCTCATCATGATATCATCATCATCTCATCATGATATCATCATCATCTCATCATGATATCATTATCATCATCATCATCATCATCATCATCATCTCATCATGATATCATCATCATCTCATCATGATATCATCATCATCATCTCATCATGATATCATCATCATCATCATCATCTCATCATGATATCATCATCATCTCATCATGATATCATCATCTCATCGTGATATCATTATCATCATCATCATCTCATCATGATATCATCATCATCTCATCATGATATCATCATCATCTCATCATGATATCATCATCATCATCATCATCTCATCATGATATCATCATCATCATCATCATCTCATCATGATATCATCATCATCATCATCATCATCATCATCATCTCATCATGATATCATCATCATCTCATCATGATATCATCATCATCATCATCTCATCATGATATCATTATCATCATCATCATCTCAGTATGATATCATCATCATCATCATCTCATCATCATCTCATCATATCATCATCATCTCATTATGATATCATCATGATCTCATCATGATATCATCATATCATCATCATCTCATCATGATATCATCATCATAATCATCATCATCTCATCATAATCATCATCATATCATCATGATATCATCATCATCTCATCATGATATCATCATCATCTCATCATGATATCATCATCATCTCATCATGATATCATCATCATCATCATCATCATCATCATCATCATCATCTCATCATGATATCATCATCATCATCATCTCATCATGATATCATCATCATCTCATCATGATATCATCATCATCATCATCTCATCATGATATCATTATCATCATCATCATCATCATCTCATCATGATATCATCATCATCTCATCATGATATCATCATCATCTCATCATGATATCATCATCATCATCATCATCATCATCTCATCATGATATCATAATCATCATCATCATCTCATCATGATATCATCATCATCTCATAATTATATCATCATCATCTCATCATGATATCATCATCATCATCATCATCATCATCATCATCATCTCATCATGATATCATCATCATCTCATCATGATATCATCATCATCTCATCATGATATCGTCATCATCATCATCTCATCATGATATCATCATCATCATCATCATGATATCATCATCATCATCATCATCATCATCTCATCATGATATCATCATCATCACCATCATCATCATCATCTCATCATGATATCATCATCATCATCATCATCATCTCATCATGATATCATCATCAACATCATCTCATCATGATATCGTCATCATCATCATCTCATCATGATATCATCATCATCATCATCATGATATCATCATCATCATCATCATCATCATCATCTCATCATGATATCATCATCATCATCATCATCATCATCTCATCATGATATCATCATCATCATCATCATCATCATCTCATCATGATATCATTATCATCATCTCATCATGATATCGTCATCATCATCATCTCATCATGATATCGTCATCATCATCATCTCATCATGATATCATCATCATCATCATCATCATCATCTCATCATGATATCATCATCATCTCATCATGATATCATCATCATCTCATCTCGATATCATCATCATCTCATCATGATATCGTCATCATCATCATCTCATCATGATATCGTCATCATCATCATCTCATCATGATATCATCATCATCATCATCATCATCTCATCATGATATCATCATCATCTCATCATGATATCATCATCATCTCATCTCGATATCATCATCATCTCATCATGATATCAACATCATCATCATCTCATCATGTTATCATCATCATCTCATCATGATATCATCATCTTAATCATCATCATCTCATCATGATATCATCATCACCTCATTATGATATCATCATCATCTCATCATGATATCATCATCATCATCATCATCATCATCATCATAATCATCATCTCATCATGATATCATCATCATCTCATCATGATATCATCATCATCTCATTATGATATCATCATCATCTCATCATGATACCATCATCATCATCATCATCATCATCTCATCATGATATCATTATCATCATCATCTCATCATGATATCATCATCATCATCTCATCATGATATCGTCATCATCATCATCTCATCATGATATCGTCATCATCATCATCATCTCATCATGATATCATCATCATCTCATCATGATATCATCATCATCATCATCTCATCATGAAATCATCATCATGATCATGATATCATCATCATCATCATCATCATCTCATCATGAAATCATGATCATGATCATGATATCATCATCATCTCATCATAATATCATCATCATCATCATCATCATCATCATCATCATCATCATGATATCATCATCATCATCATCATCATGATATCATCATCTCATCATGACATCATCATCATCATCTCATCATATCATCATCATCATCTCATCATGATATCATCATCATCTCATCATGATATCATCATCATATCATCATGATATCATCATCATCATCTCATCATGATATCATCATCATCATCATCTCATCATGAAATCATCATCATCATCATCTCATCATGATATCATCATGATATCATCATCATCATCATCTCATCATGATATCATCATCATCATCATCTCATCATTATATCATCATCATCATCATCTCATCATGATATCATCATCATCTCATCATGATATCATAATAATCTCATCATGATATCGTCATCATCTCATCATGATATCATCATCATCTCATCATGATATCATCATCATCATCACATCATCATGATATCATCATCATCTCATCATGATATCATCATCATCTCATCATATCATCATCATCTCATTATGATATCATCATCATCATCATCATCATCTCATCATGATATCATCATCATAATCTCATCATGATATCATCATCATCATCTCATCATAATATCATCATCATCATCATCATCTCATCATGATATCATCATCATCTCATCATGATATCATCATCATCATCATCTCATCATGATATCATCATTATCATCATCATCTCATCATGATATCATCATCATCATCATCATCATCTCATCCTGATATCATCATCATCTCATCATGATATCATCATCATCTCATCATGATATCATCATCATCTCATCATGATATCATCATCATCATCATCATCATCATCATCATCATCATCATGATATCATCATCATCATCATCATCATCATCTCATCCTGATATCATCATCATCTCATCATGATATCATCATCATCTCATCATGATATCATCATCATCTCATCATGATATCATCATCATCTCATCATGATATCATCATCATCATCATCATCATCATCATCATCTCATCATGAAATCATCATCATCTCATCATGATATCATCATCATCTCATCATGATATCATCATCATCTCATCGTGATATCATCATCATCATCATCATCTCATCATGAAATCATCATCATGATCATGATATCATCATCATCATCATCATCATCATCATCTCATCATGAAATCATCATCATCTCATCATGAAATCATCATCATGATCATGATATCATCATCATCTCATCATGATATCATCATCATCATCATCATCATCATCATCATCATCATCATCATCATGATATCATCATCATCTCATCATGATATCATCATCATCATCATCATCTCATCATGATATCATCATCATCTCATCATGATATCATCATCATCATCATCATCTCATCATGATATCATCATCATCATCATCATCTCATCATGATATCATCATCATCTCATCATGATATCATCATCTCATCGTGATATCATCATCATCTCATCATGATATCATCATCATCTCATCATGATATCATTATCATCATCATCATCATCTCATCATGATATCATCATCATCTCATCATGATATCATCATCATCTCATCATGATATCATCATCATCATCATCTCATCATGATATCATCATCATCATCATCATCATCACCTCATCATGATATCATCATCATCATCATCATCATCATCATCATCATCATCATCATCATCTCATCATGAAATCATCATCATCTCATCATGATATCATCATCATCTCATCATGATATCATCATCATCTCATCATGATATCATCATCATCATCATCATCATCATCATCATCATCATCATCATCATCATGATATCATCATCATCATCATCATCATCATGATATCATCATCTCATCATGACATCATCATCATCATCATCATCTCATCATATCATCATCATCATCTCATGATGATATCATCATCATCTCATCATGATATCATCATCATCTCATCATGATATCATCATCATCATCATCATCATCATCTCATCATGATATCATCATCATCATCTCATCATGAAATCATCATCATCATCATCTCATCATGATATCATCATCATCATCATCTCATCATGATATCATCATCATCATCATCATCTCATCATTATATCATCATCATCATCATCTCATCATGATATCATCACCATCTCATCATGATATCATAATAATCTCATCATGATATCATCATCATCTCATCATGATATCATCATCATCTCATCATGATATCATCATCATCATCACATCATCATGATATCATCATCATCTCATCATGATATCATCATCATCTCATCATGATATCATCATCATCTCATTATGATATCATCATCATCATCATCATCATCATCTCTTCATGATATCATCATCATAATCATATCATGATATCATCATCATCTCATCATAATATCATCATCATCATCATCATCTCATCATGATATCATCATCATCTCATCATGATATCATCATCATCATCTCATCATGATATCATCATCATCATCATCATCATCTCATCATGATATCATCATCATCATCATCTCATCATGATATCATTATCATCATCATCATCACCTCATCATGATATCATCATCATCATCATCATCTCATCATGATATCATCATCATCTCATCTTGATATCATCATCATCTCATCATGATATCATGACTATCTCATCATGATATCATCATCATCATCTCATTATGATATCATCATCATCTCATCATGATATCATCATCATATCATCATGATATCATCATCTCATCATGATATCATCATCATCATCATCTCATCATGATATCATCATCATCATCTCATCATGATATCATCATCATCTCATCATGATATCATCATCTCATCATGATATCATCATCATCATCTCATCATGATATCATTATCATCATCATCATCATCATCTCATCATGATATCATCATCATCTCATCATGATATCATCATCATCTCATCTCGATATCATCATCATCTCATCATGATATCAACATCATCATCATCTCATCATGTTATCATCATCATCTCATCATGATATCATCATCTTAATCATCATCATCTCATCATGATATCATCATCACCTCATTATGATATCATCATCATCTCATCATGATATCATCATCATCATCATCATCATCATCATAATCATCATCTCATCATGATATCATCATCATCTCATCATGATATCATCATCATCTCATTATGATATCATCATCATCTCATCATGATACCATCATCATCATCATCATTATCATCTCATCATGATATCATTATCATCATCATCTCATCATGATATCATCATCATCATCTCATCATGATATCGTCATCATCATCATCTCATCATGATATCGTCATCATCATCATCATCTCATCATGATATCATCATCATCTCATCATGATATCATCATCATCATCATCTCATCATGAAATCATCATCATGATCATGATATCATCATCATCATCATCATCATCTCATCATGAAATCATGATCATGATCATGATATCATCATCATCTCATCATAATATCATCATCATCATCATCATCATCATCATCATCATCATGATATCATCATCATCATCATCATCATGATATCATCATCTCATCATGACATCATCATCATCATCTCATCATATCATCATCATCATCTCATCATGATATCATCATCATCTCATCATGATATCATCATCATATCATCATGATATCATCATCATCATCTCATCATGATATCATCATCATCATCATCTCATCATGAAATCATCATCATCATCATCTCATCATGATATCATCATGATATCATCATCATCATCATCTCATCATGATATCATCATCATCATCATCTCATCATTATATCATCATCATCATCATCTCATCATGATATCATCATCATCTCATCATGATATCATAATAATCTCATCATGATATCGTCATCATCTCATCATGATATCATCATCATCTCATCATGATATCATCATCATCATCACATCATCATGATATCATCATCATCTCATCATGATATCATCATCATCTCATCATATCATCATCATCTCATTATGATATCATCATCATCATCATCATCATCTCATCATGATATCATCATCATAATCTCATCATGATATCATCATCATCATCTCATCATAATATCATCATCATCATCATCATCATCATCTCATCATGATATCATCATCATCTCATCATGATATCATCATCATCATCATCATCTCATCATGATATCATCATTATCATCATCATCTCATCATGATATCATCATCATCATCATCATCATCTCATCCTGATATCATCATCATCTCATCATGATATCATCATCATCTCATCATGATATCATCATCATCTCATCATGATATCATCATCATCTCATCATGATATCATCATCATCATCATCATCATCATCATCATCATCATGATATCATCATCATCATCATCATCATCTCATCCTGATATCATCATCATCTCATCATGATATCATCATCATCTCATCATGATATCATCATCATCTCATCATGATATCATCATCATCTCATCGTGATATCATCATCATCATCATCATCTCATCATGAAATCATCATCATGATCATGATATCATCATCATCATCATCATCATCATCTCATCATGAAATCATCATCATGATCATGATATCATCATCATCATGATCATGATATCATCATCATCTCATCATGATATCATCATCATCATCATCATCATCATCATCATCATCATCATCATCATCATCATCATGATATCATCATCATCTCATCATGATATCATCATCATCATCATCATCTCATCATGATATCATCATCATCTCATCATGATATCATCATCATCATCATCATCTCATCATGATATCATCATCATCATCATCATCATCATCATGATATCATCATCATCTCATCATGATATCATCATCATCATCATCATCTCATCATCATCTCATCATGATATCATCATCATCTCATCATGATATCATTATCATCATCATCATCATCTCATCATGATATCATCATCATCTCATCATGATATCATCATCATCTCATCATGATATCATCATCATCATCATCTCATCATGATATCATCATCATCATCATCATCATCACCTCATCATGATATCATCATCATCATCATCATCATCATCATCATCATCATCTCATCATGAAATCATCATCATCTCATCATGATATCATCATCATCTCATCATGATATCATCATCATCTCATCATGATATCATCATCATCATCATCATCATCATCATCATCATCATCATCATCATCATGATATCATCATCATCATCATCATCATCATGATATCATCATCTCATCATGACATCATCATCATCATCATCATCTCATCATATCATCATCATCATCTCATGATGATATCATCATCATCTCATCATGATATCATCATCATCTCATCATGATATCATCATCATCATCATCATCATCATCTCATCATGATATCATCATCATCATCTCATCATGAAATCATCATCATCATCATCTCATCATGATATCATCATCATCATCATCTCATCATGATATCATCATCATCATCATCATCTCATCATTATATCATCATCATCATCATCTCATCATGATATCATCACCATCTCATCATGATATCATAATAATCTCATCATGATATCATCATCATCTCATCATGATATCATCATCATCTCATCATGATATCATCATCATCATCACATCATCATGATATCATCATCATCTCTTCATGATATCATCATCATCTCATCATGATATCATCATCATCTCATTATGATATCATCATCATCATCATCATCATCATCTCTTCATGATATCATCATCATAATCATATCATGATATCATCATCATCTCATCATAATATCATCATCATCATCATCATCTCATCATGATATCATCATCATCTCATCATGATATCATCATCATCATCTCATCATGATATCATCATCATCATCATCATCATCTCATCATGATATCATCATCATCTCATCATGATATCATCATTATGTCATCATGATATCATCATCTCATCATGATATCATCATCATCATCATCTCATCATGATATCATTATCATCATCATCATCACCTCATCATGATATCATCATCATCATCATCATCATCATCTCATCATGATATCATCATCATCTCATCTTGATATCATCATCATCTCATCATGATATCATGACTATCTCATCATGATATCATCATCATCATCTCATTATGATATCATCATCATCTCATCATGATATCATCATCATATCATCATGATATCATCATCTCATCATGATATCATCATCATCATCATCTCATCATGATATCATCATCATCATCTCATCATGATATCATCATCATCTCATCATGATATCATCATCTCATCATGATATCATCATCATCATCTCATCATGATATCATTATCATCATCATCATCATCATCTCATCATGATATCATCATCATCTCATCATGATATCATCATCATCATCATCATCTCATCATGATATCATCATCATCTCATCATGATATCATCATCATCATCATCATCATCATCTCATCATGATATCATAATCATCATCATCATCTCATCATGATATCATCATCATCTCATAATTATATCATCATCATCTCATCATGATATCATCATCATCATCATCATCATCATCATCATCTCATCATGATATCATCATCTCATCATGATATCATCATCATCTCATCATGATATCATCATCATCATCATCATCATCATCATCATCATCATCATGATATCATCATCATCATCATCATCATCTCATCCTGATATCATCATCATCTCATCATGATATCATCATCATCTCATCATGATATCATCATCATCTCATCATGATATCATCATCATCTCATCATGATATCATCATCATCATCATCATCATCATCATCATCTCATCATGAAATCATCATCATCTCATCATGATATCATCATCATCTCATCATGATATCATCATCATCTCATCGTGATATCATCATCATCATCATCATCTCATCATGAAATCATCATCATGATCATGATATCATCATCATCATCATCATCATCATCATCTCATCATGAAATCATCATCATGATCATGATATCATCATCATCATGATCATGATATCATCATCATCTCATCATGATATCATCATCATCTCATCATGATATCATCATCATCATCATCATCATCATCATCATCATCATCATCATCATCATCATGATATCATCATCATCATCATCATCATCTCATCATATCATCATCATCATCATCATCTCATCATGATATCATCATCATCTCATCATGATATCATCATCATCTCATCATGATATCATCATCTCATCATGATATCATCATCATCATCTCATCATGATATCATTATCATCATCATCATCATCATCTCATCATGATATCATCATCATCTCATCATGATATCATCATCATCATCATCATCTCATCATGATATCATCATCATCTCATCATGATATCATCATCATCATCATCATCTCATCATGATATCATCATCATCATCATCATCTCATCATGATATCATCATCATCTCATCATGATATCATCATCTCATCGTGATATCATCATCATCTCATCATGATATCATCATCTCATCGTGATATCATCATCATCTCATCATGATATCATCATCATCTCATCATGATATCATTATCATCATCATCATCATCTCATCATGATATCATCATCATCTCATCATGATATCATCATCATCTCATCATGATATCATCATCATCATCATCTCATCATGATATCATCATCATCATCATCATCATCACCTCATCATGATATCATCATCATCATCATCATCATCATCATCATCATCATCATCATCATCATCTCATCATGAAATCATCATCATCTCATCATGATATCATCATCATCTCATCATGATATCATCATCATCTCATCATGATATCATCATCATCATCATCATCATCATCATCATCATCATCATCATCATCATGATATCATCATCATCATCATCATCATCATGATATCATCATCTCATCATGACATCATCATCATCATCATCATCTCATCATATCATCATCATCATCTCATGATGATATCATCATCATCTCATCATGATATCATCATCATCTCATCATGATATCATCATCATCATCATCATCATCATCTCATCATGATATCATCATCATCATCTCATCATGAAATCATCATCATCATCATCTCATCATGATATCATCATCATCATCATCTCATCATGATATCATCATCATCATCATCATCTCATCATTATATCATCATCATCTCATCATGATATCATCACCATCTCATCATGATATCATAATAATCTCATCATGATATCATCATCATCTCATCATGATATCATCATCATCTCATCATGATATCATCATCATCATCACATCATCATGATATCATCATCATCTCATCATGATATCATCATCATCTCATCATGATATCATCATCATCTCATTATGATATCATCATCATCATCATCATCATCATCTCTTCATGATATCATCATCATAATCATATCATGATATCATCATCATCTCATCATAATATCATCATCATCATCATCATCTCATCATGATATCATCATCATCTCATCATGATATCATCATCATCATCTCATCATGATATCATCATCATCATCATCATCATCTCATCATGATATCATCATCATCTCATCATGATATCATCATTATGTCATCATGATATCATCATCTCATCATGATATCATCATCGTCATCATCTCATCATGATATCATTATCATCATCATCATCACCTCATCATGATATCATCATCATCATCATCATCATCATCTCATCATGATATCATCATCATCTCATCTTGATATCATCATCATCTCATCATGATATCATGACTATCTCATCATGATATCATCATCATCATCTCATTATGATATCATCATCATCTCATCATGATATCATCATCATATCATCATGATATCATCATCTCATCATGATATCATCATCATCATCATCTCATCATGATATCATCATCATCATCTCATCATGATATCATCATCATCTCATCATGATATCATCATCTCATCATGATATCATCATCATCATCTCATCATGATATCATTATCATCATCATCATCATCATCTCATCATGATATCATCATCATCTCATCATGATATCATCATCATCATCATCATCTCATCATGATATCATCATCATCTCATCATGATATCATCATCATCATCATCATCATCTCATCATGATATCATAATCATCATCATCATCTCATCATGATATCATCATCATCTCATAATTATATCATCATCATCTCATCATGATATCATCATCATCATCATCATCATCATCATCATCTCATCATGATATCATCATCTCATCATGATATCATCATCATCTCATCATGATATCGTCATCATCATCATCTCATCATGATATCATCATCATCATCATCATGATATCATCATCATCATCATCATCATCATCATCTCATCATGATATCATCATCATCACCATCATCATCATCATCTCATCATGATATCATCATCATCATCATCATCTCATCATGATATCATCATCAACATCATCTCATCATGATATCGTCATCATCATCATCTCATCATGATATCATCATCATCATCATCATGATATCATCATCATCATCATCATCATCATCTCATCATGATATCATCATCATCATCATCTCATCATGATATCATCATCATCATCATCATCATCATCTCATCATGATATCATTATCATCATCTCATCATGATATCGTCATCATCATCATCTCATCATGATATCGTCATCATCATCATCTCATCATGATATCATCATCATCATCATCATCATCTCATCATGATATCATCATCATCTCATCATGATATCATCATCATCTCATCTCGATATCATCATCATCTCATCATGATATCGTCATCATCATCATCTCATCATGATATCGTCATCATCATCATCTCATCATGATATCATCATCATCATCATCATCATCTCATCATGATATCATCATCATCTCATCATGATATCATCATCATCTCATCTCGATATCATCATCATCTCATCATGATATCAACATCATCATCATCTCATCATGTTATCATCATCATCTCATCATGATATCATCATCTTAATCATCATCATCTCATCATGATATCATCATCACCTCATTATGATATCATCATCATCTCATCATGATATCATCATCATCATCATCATCATCATCATCATAATCATCATCTCATCATGATATCATCATCATCTCATTATGATATCATCATCATCTCATCATGATACCATCATCATCATCATCATCATCATCTCATCATGATATCATTATCATCATCATCTCATCATGATATCATCATCATCATCTCATCATGATATCGTCATCATCATCATCTCATCATGATATCGTCATCATCATCATCATCTCATCATGATATCATCATCATCTCATCATGATATCATCATCATCATCATCTCATCATGAAATCATCATCATGATCATGATATCATCATCATCATCATCATCATCTCTTCATGATATCATCATCATAATCATATCATGATATCATCATCATCTCATCATAATATCATCATCATCATCATCATCTCATCATGATATCATCATCATCTCATCATGATATCATCATCATCATCTCATCATGATATCATCATCATCATCATCATCATCTCATCATGATATCATCATCATCTCATCATGATATCATCATTATGTCATCATGATATCATCATCTCATCATGATATCATCATCATCATCATCTCATCATGATATCATTATCATCATCATCATCACCTCATCATGATATCATCATCATCATCATCATCATCATCATCATCTCATCATGATATCATCATCATCTCATCTTGATATCATCATCATCTCATCATGATATCATGACTATCTCATCATGATATCATCATCATCTCATTATGATATCATCATCATCTCATCATGATATCATCATCATATCATCATGATATCATCATCTCATCATGATATCATCATCATCATCATCTCATCATGATATCATCATCATCATCTCATCATGATATCATCATCATCTCATCATGATATCATCATCTCATCATGATATCATCATCATCATCTCATCATGATATCATTATCATCATCATCATCATCATCTCATCATGATATCATCATCATCTCATCATGATATCATCATCATCATCATCATCTCATCATGATATCATCATCATCTCATCATGATATCATCATCATCATCATCATCATCATCTCATCATGATATCATAATCATCATCATCATCTCATCATGATATCATCATCATCTCATAATTATATCATCATCATCTCATCATGATATCATCATCATCATCATCATCATCATCATCTCATTATGATATCATCATCTCATCATGATATCATCATCATCTCATCATGATATCGTCATCATCATCATCTCATCATGATATCATCATCATCATCATCATGATATCATCATCATCATCATCATCATCATCTCATCATGATATCATCATCATCACCATCATCATCATCATCTCATCATGATATCATCATCATCATCATCATCATCTCATCATGATATCATCATCAACATCATCTCATCATGATATCGTCATCATCATCATCTCATCATGATATCATCATCATCATCATCATGATATCATCATCATCATCATCATCATCATCTCATCATGATATCATCATCATCATCATCATCTCATCATGATATCATCATCATCATCATCATCATCATCTCATCATGATATCATTATCATCATCTCATCATGATATCGTCATCATCATCATCTCATCATGATATCGTCATCATCATCATCTCATCATGATATCATCATCATCATCATCATCATCTCATCATGATATCATCATCATCTCATCATGATATCATCATCATCTCATCTCGATATCATCATCATCTCATCATGATATCGTCATCATCATCATCTCATCATGATATCGTCATCATCATCTTCTCATCATGATATCATCATCATCATCATCATCATCTCATCATGATATCATCATCATCTCATCATGATATCATCATCATCTCATCTCGATATCATCATCATCTCATCATGATATCAACATCATCATCATCTCATCATGTTATCATCATCATCTCATCATGATATCATCATCTTAATCATCATCATCTCATCATGATATCATCATCACCTCATTATGATATCATCATCATCTCATCATGATATCATCATCATCATCATCATCATCATCATCATCATAATCATCATCTCATCATGATATCATCATCATCTCATCATGATATCATCATCATCTCATTATGATATCATCATCATCTCATCATGATACCATCATCATCATCATCATCATCATCTCATCATGATATCATTATCATCATCATCTCATCATGATATCATCATCATCATCTCATCATGATATCGTCATCATCATCATCTCATCATGATATCGTCATCATCATCATCATCTCATCATGATATCATCATCATCTCATCATGATATCATCATCATCATCATCTCATCATGAAATCATCATCATGATCATGATATCATCATCATCATCATCATCATCTCATCATGAAATCATCATCATGATCATGATATCATCATCATCTCATCATAATATCATCATCATCATCATCATCATCATCATCATCATGATATCATCATCATCATCATCATCATGATATCATCATCTCATCATGACATCATCATCATCATCTCATCATATCATCATCATCATCTCATCATGATATCATCATCATCTCATCATGATATCATCATCATATCATCATGATATCATCATCATCATCTCATCATGATATCATCATCATCATCATCTCATCATGAAATCATCATCATCATCATCTCATCATGATATCATCATGATATCATCATCATCATCATCTCATCATGATATCATCATCATCATCATCTCATCATTATATCATCATCATCATCATCTCATCATGATATCATCATCATCTCATCATGATATCATAATAATCTCATCATGATATCGTCATCATCTCATCATGATATCATCATCATCTCATCATGATATCATCATCATCATCACATCATCATGATATCATCATCATCTCATCATGATATCATCATCATCTCATCATATCATCATCATCTCATTATGATATCATCATCATCATCATCATCATCTCATCATGATATCATCATCATAATCTCATCATGATATCATCATCATCATCTCATCATAATATCATCATCATCATCATCATCATCATCTCATCATGATATCATCATCATCTCATCATGATATCATCATCATCATCATCTCATCATGATATCATCATTATCATCATCATCTCATCATGATATCATCATTATCATCATCATCTCATCATGATATCATCATCATCATCATCATCATCTCATCCTGATATCATCATCATCTCATCATGATATCATCATCATCTCATCATGATATCATCATCATCTCATCATGATATCATCATCATCTCATCATGATATCATCATCATCATCATCATCATCATCATCATCATCATCATCATCATCATGATATCATCATCATCATCATCATCATCATCTCATCCTGATATCATCATCATCTCATCATGATATCATCATCATCTCATCATGATATCATCATCATCTCATCATGATATCATCATCATCTCATCATGATATCATCATCATCATCATCATCATCATCATCTCATCATGAAATCATCATCATCTCATCATGATATCATCATCATCTCATCATGATATCATCATCATCATCATCATCATCTCATCATGATATCATCATCATCATCATCATCATCATCTCATCATGATATCATCATCATCATCATCATCATCATCTCATCATGATATCATTATCATCATCTCATCATGATATCGTCATCATCATCATCTCATCATGATATCGTCATCATCATCATCTCATCATGATATCATCATCATCATCATCATCATCTCATCATGATATCATCATCATCTCATCATGATATCATCATCATCTCATCTCGATATCATCATCATCTCATCATGATATCGTCATCATCATCATCTCATCATGATATCGTCATCATCATCATCTCATCATGATATCATCATCATCATCATCATCATCATCTCATCATGATATCATCATCATCTCATCATGATATCATCATCATCTCATCTCGATATCATCATCATCTCATCATGATATCAACATCATCATCATCTCATCATGTTATCATCATCATCTCATCATGATATCATCATCTTAATCATCATCATCTCATCATGATATCATCATCACCTCATTATGATATCATCATCATCTCATCATGATATCATCATCATCATCATCATCATCATCATCATCATAATCATCATCTCATCATGATATCATCATCATCTCATCATGATATCATCATCATCTCATTATGATATCATCATCATCTCATCATGATACCATCATCATCATCATCATCATCATCTCATCATGATATCATTATCATCATCATCTCATCATGATATCATCATCATCATCTCATCATGATATCGTCATCATCATCATCTCATCATGATATCGTCATCATCATCATCATCTCATCATGATATCATCATCATCTCATCATGATATCATCATCATCATCATCTCATCATGAAATCATCATCATGATCATGATATCATCATCATCATCATCATCATCTCATCATGAAATCATCATCATGATCATGATATCATCATCATCTCATCATAATATCATCATCATCATCATCATCATCATCATCATCATGATATCATCATCATCATCATCATCATGATATCATCATCTCATCATGACATCATCATCATCATCTCATCATATCATCATCATCATCTCATCATGATATCATCATCATCTCATCATGATATCATCATCATATCATCATGATATCATCATCATCATCTCATCATGATATCATCATCATCATCATCTCATCATGAAATCATCATCATCATCATCTCATCATGATATCATCATGATATCATCATCATCATCATCTCATCATGATATCATCATCATCATCATCTCATCATTATATCATCATCATCATCATCTCATCATGATATCATCATCATCTCATCATGATATCATAATAATCTCATCATGATATCGTCATCATCTCATCATGATATCATCATCATCTCATCATGATATCATCATCATCATCACATCATCATGATATCATCATCATCTCATCATGATATCATCATCATCTCATCATATCATCATCATCTCATTATGATATCATCATCATCATCATCATCATCTCATCATGATATCATCATCATAATCTCATCATGATATCATCATCATCATCTCATCATAATATCATCATCATCATCATCATCATCATCTCATCATGATATCATCATCATCTCATCATGATATCATCATCATCATCATCTCATCATGATATCATCATTATCATCATCATCTCATCATGATATCATCATTATCATCATCATCTCATCATGATATCATCATCATCATCATCATCATCTCATCCTGATATCATCATCATCTCATCATGATATCATCATCATCTCATCATGATATCATCATCATCTCATCATGATATCATCATCATCTCATCATGATATCATCATCATCATCATCATCATCATCATCATCATCATCATCATCATGATATCATCATCATCATCATCATCATCATCTCATCCTGATATCATCATCATCTCATCATGATATCATCATCATCTCATCATGATATCATCATCATCTCATCATGATATCATCATCATCTCATCATGATATCATCATCATCATCATCATCATCATCATCTCATCATGAAATCATCATCATCTCATCATGATATCATCATCATCTCATCATGATATCATCATCATCATCATCATCATCTCATCATGATATCATCATCATCATCATCATCATCATCTCATCATGATATCATCATCATCATCATCATCATCATCTCATCATGATATCATTATCATCATCTCATCATGATATCGTCATCATCATCATCTCATCATGATATCGTCATCATCATCATCTCATCATGATATCATCATCATCATCATCATCATCTCATCATGATATCATCATCATCTCATCATGATATCATCATCATCTCATCTCGATATCATCATCATCTCATCATGATATCGTCATCATCATCATCTCATCATGATATCGTCATCATCATCATCTCATCATGATATCATCATCATCATCATCATCTCATCATGATATCATCATCATCTCATCATGATATCATCATCATCTCATCTCGATATCATCATCATCTCATCATGATATCAACATCATCATCATCTCATCATGTTATCATCATCATCTCATCATGATATCATCATCTTAATCATCATCATCTCATCATGATATCATCATCACCTCATTATGATATCATCATCATCTCATCATGATATCATCATCATCATCATCATCATCATCATCATAATCATCATCTCATCATGATATCATCATCATCTCATCATGATATCATCATCATCATCATTATGATATCATCATCATCTCATCATGATACCATCATCATCATCATCATCATCATCTCATCATGATATCATTATCATCATCATCTCATCATGATATCATCATCATCTCATCATGATATCGTCATCATCATCATCTCATCATGATATCGTCATCATCATCATCATCTCATCATGATATCATCATCATCTCATCATGATATCATCATCATCATCATCTCATCATGAAATCATCATCATGATCATGATATCATCATCATCATCATCATCATCTCATCATGAAATCATCATCATGATCATGATATCATCATCATCTCATCATAATATCATCATCATCATCATCATCATCATCATAATCATCATCATGATATCATCATCATCATCATCATCATGATATCATCATCTCATCATGACATCATCATCATCATCTCATCATATCATCATCATCATCTCATCATGATATCATCATCATCTCATCATGATATCATCATCATATCATCATGATATCATCATCATCATCTCATCATGATATCATCATCATCATCATCTCATCATGAAATCATCATCATCATCATCTCATCATGATATCATCATGATATCATCATCATCATCATCTCATCATGATATCATCATCATCATCATCATCTCATCATTATATCATCATCATCATCATCTCATCATGATATCATCATCATCTCATCATGATATCATAATAATCTCATCATGATATCGTCATCATCTCATCATGATATCATCATCATCTCATCATGATATCATCATCATCATCACATCATCATGATATCATCATCATCTCATCATGATATCATCATCATCTCATCATATCATCATCATCTCATTATGATATCATCATCATCATCATCATCATCATCTCATCATGATATCATCATCATAATCTCATCATGATATCATCATTATCATCTCATCATAATATCATCATCATCATCATCATCTCATCATGATATCATCATCATCTCATCATGATATCATCATCATCATCATCTCATCATGATATCATCATTATCATCATCATCTCATCATGATATCATCATCATCATCATCATCTCATCCTGATATCATCATCATCTCATCATGATATCATCATCATCTCATCATGATATCATCATCATCTCATCATGATATCATCATCATCTCATCATGATATCATCATCATCATCATCATCATCATCATCATCATCATCATCATCATGATATCATCATCATCATCATCATCATCATCTCATCCTGATATCATCATCATCTCATCATGATATCATCATCATCTCATCATGATATCATCATCATCTCATCATGATATCATCATCATCTCATCATGATATCATCATCATCTCATCATGATATCATCATCATCATCATCATCATCATCATCATCATCATCATCATCTCATCATGAAATCATCATCATCTCATCATGATATCATCATCATCTCATCGTGATATCATCATCATCATCATCATCTCATCATGAAATCATCATCATGATCATGATATCATCATCATCATCATCATCATCATCATCATCATCTCATCATGAAATCATCATCATGATCATGATATCATCATCATCATGATCATGATATCATCATCATCTCATCATGATATCATCATCATCTCATCATGATATCATCATCATCATCATCATCATCATCATCATCATCATCATCATCATCATGATATCATCATCATCATCATCATCATCATCATCATCTCATCATATCATCATCATCATCATCATCATCTCATCATGATATCATCATCATCTCATCATGATATCATCATCATCTCATCATGATATCATCATCTCATCATGATATCATCATCATCATCTCATCATGATATCATTATCATCATCATCATCATCATCATCTCATCATGATATCATCATCATCTCATCATGATATCATCATCATCATCATCATCTCATCATGATATCATCATCATCTCATCATGATATCATCATCATCATCATCATCTCATCATGATATCATCATCATCATCATCATCTCATCATGATATCATCATCATCTCATCATGATATCATCATCTCATCGTGATATCATCATCATCTCATCATGATATCATCATCATCTCATCATGATATCATTATCATCATCATCATCATCTCATCATGATATCATCATCATCTCATCATGATATCATCATCATCTCATCATGATATCATCATCATCATCATCTCATCATGATATCATCATCATCATCATCATCACCTCATCATGATATCATCATCATCATCATCATCATCATCATCATCATCATCATCATCATCTCATCATGAAATCATCATCATCTCATCATGATATCATCATCATCTCATCATGATATCATCATCATCTCATCATGATATCATCATCATCATCATCATCATCATCATCATCATCATCATCATGATATCATCATCATCATCATCATCATCATGATATCATCATCTCATCATGACATCATCATCATCATCATCATCTCATCATATCATCATCATCATCTCATGATGATATCATCATCATCTCATCATGATATCATCATCATCTCATCATGATATCATCATCATCATCATCATCATCATCTCATCATGATATCATCATCATCATCTCATCATGAAATCATCATCATCATCATCTCATCATGATATCATCAACATCATCATCTCATCATGATATCATCATCATCATCATCATCTCATCATTATATCATCATCATCATCATCTCATCATGATATCATCATCATCTCATCATGATATCATAATAATCTCATCATGATATCATCATCATCTCATCATGATATCATCATCATCTCATCATGATATCATCATCATCATCACATCATCATGATATCATCATCATCTCATCATGATATCATCATCATCTCATCATGATATCATCATCATCTCATTATGATATCATCATCATCATCATCATCATCATCATCATCTCTTCATGATATCATCATCATAATCATATCATGATATCATCATCATCTCATCATAATATCATCATCATCATCATCATCTCATCATGATATCATCATCATCTCATCATGATATCATCATCATCATCTCATCATGATATCATCATCATCATCATCATCATCTCATCATGATATCATCATCATCTCATCATGATATCATCATTATGTCATTATGATATCATCATCTCATCATGATATCATCATCATCATCATCTCATCATGATATCATTATCATCATCATCATCACCTCATCATGATATCATCATCATCATCATCATCATCATCTCATCATGATATCATCATCATCTCATCTTGATATCATCATCATCTCATCATGATATCATGACTATCTCATCATGATATCATCATCATCTCATTATGATATCATCATCATCTCATCATGATATCATCATCATCATCTCATCATGATATCATTATCATCATCATCATCATCATCTCATCATGATATCATCATCATCTCATCATGATATCATCATCATCATCATCATCTCATCATGATATCATCATCATCTCATCATGATATCATCAGCATCATCATCATCTCATCATGATATCATCATCATCATCATCATCATCATCATCATCATCATCATCTCATCATGATATCATCATCATCTCATCATGATATCATCATCATCTCATCATGATATCATCATCTCATCGTGATATCATCATCATCTCATCATGATATCATCATCATCTCATCATGATATCATTATCATCATCATCATCATCATCTCATCATGATATCATCATCATCTCATCATGATATCATCATCATCTCATCGTGATATCATCATCATCATCATCTCATCATGATATCATCATCTCATCGTGATATCATCATCATCTCATCATGATATCATCATCATCTCATCATGATATCATTATCATCATCATCATCATTATCTCATCATGATATCATCATCATCTCATCATGATATCATCATCATCTCATCGTGATATCATCATCATCATCATCTCATCATGATATCATCATCATCATCATCATCACCTCATCATGATATCATCATCATCATCATCATCATGATATCATCATCATCTCATCATGATATCATCATCATCTCATCATGATATCATCATCATCTCATCATGATATCATCATCTCATCATGATATTATCATCATCATCATCATCTCATCATGATATCATCATCATCTCATCATGATATCATCATCATCTCATCATGATATCATCATCATCTCATCATGATATCATTATCATCATCATCATCATCATCATCTCATCATGATATCATCATCATCTCATCATGATATAATCATCATCATCTCATCATGATATCATCATCATCATCATCATCTCATCATGATATCATCATCATCTCATCATGATATCATCATCTCATCGTGATATCATCATCATCATCTCATCATGATATCATCATCATCTCATCATGATATCATTATCATCATCATCATCTCATCATGATATCATCATCATCTCATCATGATATCATCATCATCTCATCATGATATCATCATCATCATCTTCATCTCATCATGATATCATCATCATCATCATCATCTCATCATGATATCATCATCATCATCATCATCATCATCTCATCATGATATCATCATCATCTCATCATGATATCATCATCATCATCATCTCATCATGATATCATTATCATCATCATCATCTCAGTATGATATCATCATCTCATCATGATATCATCATCATCATCTCATCATGATATCATCATCATCATCATCTCATCATCATCTCATCATATCATCATCATCTCATTATGATATCATCATGATCTCATCATGATATCATCATATCATCATCATCTCATCATGACATCATCATGATATCATCATCATCTCATCATGATATCATCATCATAATCATCATCATCTCATCATAATCATCATCATATCATCATGATATCATCATCATCATCATCTCATCATGATATCATCATCATAATCTCATCATGATATCATCATCATCTCATCATAATATCATCATCATCATCATCTCATCATGATATCATCATCATCATCTCATCATGATATCATCATCATCATCTCATCATGATATCATCATCATCATCATCATCTCATCATGATATCATCATCATCTCATCATGATATCATCATCATCTCATCATGATATCATCATATCATCATCATCTCATCATGACATCATCATGATATCATCATCATCTCATCATGATATCATCATCATAATCATCATCATCTCATCATAATCATCATCATATCATCATGATATCATCATCATCATCATCATCATCTCATCATGATATCATCATCATAATCTCATCATGATATCATCATCATCTCATCATAATATCATCATCATCATCATCTCATCATGATATCATCATCATCTCATCATGATATCATCATCATCATCTCATCATGATATCATCATCATCATCATCATCATCATCTCATCATGATATCATCATCATCTCATCATGATATCATCATCATCATCTCATCATGATATCATCATCATCATCATCATCATCATCTCATCATGATATCATCATCATCTCATCATGATATCATCATCATCTCATCATGATATCATCATTATGTCATCATGATATCATCATCATCTCATCATGATATCATCATCATCATCATCTCATCATGATATCATTATCATCATCATCATCATCATCTCATCATGATATCATCATCATCTCATCATGATATCATCATCTCATCGTGATATCATCATCATCATCTCATCATGATATCATCATCATCTCATCATGATATCATTATCATCATCATCATCTCATCATGATATCATCATCATCTCATCATGATATCATCATCATCTCATCATGATATCATCATCATCATCCTCATCTCATCATGATATCATCATCATCATCATCATCTCATCATGATATCATCATCATCATCATCATCATCATCATCTCATCATGATATCATCATCATCTCATCATGATATCATCATCATCATCATCTCATCATGATATCATTATCATCATCATCATCTCAGTATGATATCATCATCTCATCATGATATCATCATCATCATCTCATCATGATATCATCATCATCATCATCATCTCATCATCATCTCATCATATCATCATCATCTCATTATGATATCATCATGATCTCATCATGATATCATCATATCATCATCATCTCATCATGACATCATCATGATATCATCATCATCTCATCATGATATCATCATCATAATCATCATCATCTCATCATAATCATCATCATATCATCATGATATCATCATCATCATCATCATCATCTCATCATGATATCATCATCATAATCTCATCATGATATCATCATCATCTCATCATAATATCATCATCATCATCATCTCATCATGATATCATCATCATCTCATCATGATATCATCATCATCATATCATCATCATAATCATCATCATCATCATCTCATCATGATATCATCATCATCTCATCATGATATCATCATGATCTCATCATGATATCATCATATCATCATCATCTCATCATGACATCATCATGATATCATCATCATCTCATCATGATATCATCATCATCATCATCATCATCTCATCATAATCATCATCATATCATCATGATATCATCATCATCATCATCATCATCTCATCATGATATCATCATCATAATCTCATCATGATATCATCATCATCTCATCATAATATCATCATCATCATCATCTCATCATGATATCATCATCATCTCATCATGATATCATCATCATAATCTCATCATGATATCATCATCATCATCATCATCATCATCATCTCATCATGATATCATCATCATCTCATCATGATATCATCATCATCTCATCATGATATCATCATTATGTCATCATGATATCATCATCATCTCATCATGATATCATCATCATCATCATCTCATCATGATATCATTATCATCATCATCATCACCTCATCATGATATCATCATCATCATCATCATCATCATCATCATCATCATCTCATCATGATATCATCATCATCTCATCATGATATCATCATCATCTCATAATGATATCATGGCTATCTCATCATGATATCATCATCATCTCATCATGATATCATCATCATCTCATCATGATATCATCATCATCTCATCATGATATCATCATCTCATCATGATATCATCATCATCTCATCATGATATCATCATCATCTCATCATGATATCATCATCTCATCATGATATCATCATCATCATCTCATCATGATATCATTATCATCATCATCATCATCATCATCTCATCATGATATCATCATCATCTCATCATGATATCATCATCATCATCATTATCATCTCATCATGATATCATCATCATCTCATCATGATATCATCATCATCATCATCATCTCATCATGATATCATCATCATCATCATCTCATCATGATATCATCATCATCTCATCATGATATCATCATCTCATCGTGATATCATAATCATCTCATCATGATATCATCATCATCTCATCATGATATCATTATCATCATCATCATCATCTCATCATGATATCATCATCATCTCATCATGATATCATCATCATCTCATCATGATATCATCATCATCATCATCTCATCATGATATCATCATCATCATCATCATCACCTCATCATGATATCATCATCATCATCATCATCATCATCATCATCATCTCATCATGAAATCATCATCATCTCATCATGATATCATCATCATCTCATCATGATATCATCATCATCTCATCGTGATATCATCATCATCATCATCATCATCTCATCATGAAATCATCATCATGATCATGATATCATCATCATCATCATCATCATCTCATCATGAAATCATCATCATGATCATGATATCATCATCATCATGATCATGATATCATCATCATCTCATCATGATATCATCATCATCTCATCATGATATCATCATCATCATCATCATCATCATCATCATCATCATCATCATCATGATATCATCATCATCATCATCATCATCATGATATCATCATCTCATCATGACATCATCATCATCATCATCATCATCATCTCATCATATCATCATCATCATCTCATGATGATATCATCATCATCTCATCATGATATCATCATCATCTCATCATGATATCATCATCATCATCATCATCATCATCATCTCATCATGATATCATCATCATCATCTCATCATGAAATCATCATCATCATCATCTCATCATGATATCATCATCATCATCATCTCATCATGATATCATCATCATCATCATCATCTCATCATTATATCATCATCATCATCATCTCATCATGATATCATCATCATCTCATCATGATATCATAATAATCTCATCATGATATCATCATCATCTCATCATGATATCATCATCATCTCATCATGATATCATCATCATCATCACATCATCATGATATCACCATCATCTCATCATGATATCATCATCATCTCATCATGATATCATCATCATCATCTCATCATGATATCATCATCATCATCATCATCATCATCATCATCTCTTCATGATATCATCATCATAATCTCATCATGATATCATCATCATCTCATCATGATATCATCATCATCATCTCATCATGATATCATCATCATCATCATCTCATCATGATATCATCATCATCTCATCATGATATCATCATTATGTCATCATGATATCATCATCATCTCATCATGATATCATCATCATCATCATCTCATCATGATATCATTATCATCATCATAATCACCTCATCATGATATCATCATCATCATCATCATCATCATCTCATCATGATATCATCATCATCTCATCATGATATCATCATCATCATCATCATCATCATCATCTCATCATGATATCATCATCATCATCTCATCATGAAATCATCATCATCATCATCTCATCATGATATCATCATCATCTCATCATGATATCATAATAATCTCATCATGATATCATCATCATCTCATCATGATATCATCATCATCTCATCATGATATCATCATCATCATCACATCATCATGATATCACCATCATCTCATCATGATATCATCATCATCTCATCATGATATCATCATCATCTCATTATGATATCATCATCATCATCATCATCTCTTCATGATATCATCATCATAATCTCATCATGATATCATCATCATCTCATCATGATATCATCATCATCATCTCATCATGATATCATCATCATCATCATCATCATCTCATCATGATATCATCATCATCTCATCATGATATCATCATTATGTCATCATGATATCATCATCATCTCATCATGATATCATCATCATCATCATCTCATCATGATATCATTATCATCATCATAATCACCTCATCATGATATCATCATCATCATCATCATCATCATCTCATCATGATATCATCATCATCTCATCATGATATCATCATCATCATCATCATCATCATCTCATCATGATATCATCATCATCATCTCATCATGAAATCATCATCATCATCATCTCATCATGATATCATCATCATCATCATCTCATCATGATATCATCATCATCATCATCATCTCATCATTATATCATCATCATCATCATCTCATCATGATATCATCATCATCTCATCATGATATCATAATAATCTCATCATGATATCATCATCATCTCATCATGATATCATCATCATCTCATCATGATATCATCATCATCATCACATCATCATGATATCACCATCATCTCATCATGATATCATCATCATCTCATCATGATATCATCATCATCTCATTATGATATCATCATCATCATCATCATCATCATCATCTCTTCATGATATCATCATCATAATCTCATCATGATATCATCATCATCTCATCATGATATCATCATCATCATCTCATCATGATATCATCATCATCATCATCATCATCTCATCATGATATCATCATCATCTCATCATGATATCATCATTATGTCATCATGATATCATCATCATCTCATCATGATATCATCATCATCATCATATCATCATGATATCATTATCATCATCATAATCACCTCATCATGATATCATCATCATCATCATCATCATCATCTCATCATGATATCATCATCATCTCATCTTGATATCATCATCATCTCATCATGATATCATGACTATCTCATCATGATATCATCATCATCTCATTATGATATCATCATCATCTCATCATGATATCATCATCATCTCATCATGATATCATCATCTCATCATGATATCATCATCATCATCATCTCATCATGATATCATCATCATCTCATCATGATATCATCATCATCTCATCATGATATCATCATCTCATCATGATATCATCATCATCATCTCATCATGATATCATTATCATCATCATCATCATCATCTCATCATGATATCATCATCATCTCATCATGATATCATCATCATCATCATCATCTCATCATGATATCATCATCATCTCATCATGATATCATCAGCATCATCATCATCTCATCATGATATCATCATCATCATCATCATCATCATCATCATCATCATCATCATCATCTCATCATGATATCATCATCATCTCATCATGATATCATCATCTCATCGTGATATCATCATCATCTCATCATGATATCATCATCATCTCATCATGATATCATTATCATCATCATCATCATCATCTCATCATGATATCATCATCATCTCATCATGATATCATCATCATCTCATCGTGATATCATCATCATCATCATCTCATCATGATATCATCATCATCATCATCATCACCTCATCATGATATCATCATCATCATCATCATCATCATCATCATCATCATCTCATCATGATATCATCATCATCTCATCATGATATCATCATCATCTCATCATGATATCATCATCTCATCATGATATTATCATCATCATCATCATCTCATCATGATATCATCATCATCTCATCATGATATCATCATCATCTCATCATGATATCATCATCATCTCATCATGATATCATTATCATCATCATCATCATCATCATCATCATCATCATCTCATCATGATATCATCATCATCTCATCATGATATCATCATCATCATCTCATCATGATATCATCATCATCATCATCATCTCATCATGATATCATCATCATCTCATCATGATATCATCATCTCATCGTGATATCATCATCATCTCATCATGATATCATCATCATCTCATCATGATATCATTATCATCATCATCATCTCATCATGATATCATCATCATCTCATCATGATATCATCATCATCTCATCATGATATCATCATCATCATCATCATCTCATCATGATATCATCATCATCATCATCATCATCTCATCATGATATCATCATCATCATCATCATCATCATCATCATCATCTCATCATGATATCATCATCATCTCATCATGATATCATCATCATCATCATCTCATCATGATATCATTATCATCATCATCATCTCAGTATGATATCATCATCTCATCATGATATCATCATCATCATCTCATCATGATATCATCATCATCATCATCATCATCTCATCATGATATCATCATCATCTCATCATGATATCATCATGATCTCATCATGATATCATCATATCATCATCATCTCATCATGACATCATCATGATATCATCATCATCTCATCATGATATCATCATCATAATCATCATCATCTCATCATAATCATCATCATATCATTGATATCATCATCATCATCATCATCATCTCATCATGATATCATCATCATAATCTCATCATGATATCATCATCATCTCATCATAATATCATCATCATCATCATCTCATCATGATATCATCATCATCTCATCATGATATCATCATCATCATCTCATCATGATATCATCATCATCATCATCATCATCATCATCTCATCATGATATCATCATCATCTCATCATGATATCATCATCATCTCATCATGATATCATCATTATGTCATCATGATATCATCATCATCTCATCATGATATCATCATCATCATCATCTCATCATGATATCATTATCATCATCATCATCACCTCATCATGATATCATCATCATCATCATCATCATCATCATCATCATCATCATCATCATCATCATCATCATCTCATCATGATATCATCATCATCTCATCATGATATCATCATCATCTCATAATGATATCATGGCTATCTCATCATGATATCATCATCATCTCATCATGATATCATCATCATCTCATCATGATATCATCATCATCATCATCATCTCATCATGATATCATCATCATCATCATCTCATCATGATATCATCATCATCTCATCATGATATCATCATCTCATCGTGATATCATCATCATCTCATCATGATATCATCATCATCTCATCATGATATCATTATCATCATCATCATCATCTCATCATGATATCATCATCATCTCATCATGATATCATCATCATCTCATCATGATATCATCATCATCATCATCTCATCATGATATCATCATCATCATCATCATCACCTCATCATGATATCATCATCATCATCATCATCATCATCATCATCTCATCATGAAATCATCATCATCTCATCATGATATCATCATCATCTCATCATGATATCATCATCATCTCATCGTGATATCATCATCATCATCATCATCATCTCATCATGAAATCATCATCATGATCATGATATCATCATCATCATCATCATCATCTCATCATGAAATCATCATCATGATCATGATATCATCATCATCATGATCATGATATCATCATCATCTCATCATGATATCATCATCATCTCATCATGATATCATCATCATCATCATCATCATCATCATCATCATCATCATCATCATCATGATATCATCATCATCATCATCATCATCATGATATCATCATCTCATCATGACATCATCATCATCATCATCATCTCATCATATCATCATCATCATCTCATGATGATATCATCATCATCTCATCATGATATCATCATCATCTCATCATGATATCATCATCATCATCATCATCATCATCATCATCTCATCATGATATCATCATCATCATCTCATCATGAAATCATCATCATCATCATCTCATCATGATATCATCATCATCATCATCTCATCATGATATCATCATCATCATCATCATCATCTCATCATTATATCATCATCATCATCATCTCATCATGATATCATCATCATCTCATCATGATATCATAATAATCTCATCATGATATCATCATCATCTCATCATGATATCATCATCATCTCATCATGATATCATCATCATCATCATCACATCATCATGATATCACCATCATCTCATCATGATATCATCATCATCTCATCATGATATCATCATCATCTCATTATGATATCATCATCATCATCATCATCATCATCATCATCATCATCTCTTCATGATATCATCATCATAATCTCATCATGATATCATCATCATCTCATCATGATATCATCATCATCTCATCATGATATCATCATCATCTCATCTTGATATCATCATCATCATCATCTCATCATGATATCATCATCATCATCATCATCACCTCATCATGATATCATCATCATCATCATCATCATCATCATCATCATCATCATCATCATCTCATCATGATATCATCATCATCTCATCATGATATCATCATCATCTCATCATGATATCATCATCTCATCATGATATTATCATCATCATCATCATCTCATCATGATATCATCATCATCTCATCATGATATCATCATCATCTCATCATGATATCATCATCATCTCATCATGATATCATTATCATCATCATCATCATCATCATCATCATCATCTCATCATGATATCATCATCATCTCATCATGATATCATCATCATCATCTCATCATGATATCATCATCATCATCATCATCATCTCATCATGATATCATCATCATCTCATCATGATATCATCATCTCATCGTGATATCATCATCATCTCATCATGATATCATCATCATCTCATCATGATATCATTATCATCATCATCATCTCATCATGATATCATCATCATCTCATCATGATATCATCATCATCTCATCATGATATCATCATCATCATCATCATCATCTCATCATGATATCATCATCATCATCATCATCATCTCATCATGATATCATCATCATCATCATCATCTCATCATGATATCATCATCATCATCATCATCATCATCATCATCATCTCATCATGATATCATCATCATCTCATCATGATATCATCATCATCATCATCTCATCATGATATCATTATCATCATCATTATCTCAGTATGATATCATCATCATCATCTCATCATCATCTCATCATATCATCATCATCTCATTATGATATCATCATGATCTCATCATGATATCATCATATCATCATCATCTCATCATGATATCATCATCATAATCATCATCATCTCATCATAATCATCATCATATCATCATGATATCATCATCATCTCATCATGATATCATCATCATCTCATCATGATATCATCATCATCTCATCATGATATCATCATCATCATCATCATCATCATCATCATCATCATCATCTCATCATGATATCATCATCATCATCATCTCATCATGATATCATCATCATCTCATCATGATATCATCATCATCATCATCTCATCATGATATCATTATCATCATCATCATCATCATCTCATCATGATATCATCATCATCTCATCATGATATCATCATCATCTCATCATGATATCATCATCATCATCATCATCATCATCTCATCATGATATCATAATCATCATCCTCATCTCATCATGATATCATCATCATCTCATAATTATATCATCATCATCTCATCATGATATCATCATCATCATCATCATCATCATCTCATCATGATATCATCATCATCATCTCATCATGATATCATCATCATCTCATCATGATATCGTCATCATCATCATCTCATCATGATATCATCATCATCATCATCATGATATCATCATCATCATCATCATCTCATCATGATATCATCATCATCACCATCATCATCATCATCTCATCATGATATCATCATCATCATCATCTCATCATGATATCATCATCAACATCATCTCATCATGATATCGTCATCATCATCATCTCATCATGATATCATCATCATCATCATCATGATATCATCATCATCATCTCATCATGATATCATCATCATCATCATCATCATCATCTCATCATGATATCATCATCATCATCATCATCTCATCATGATATCATTATCATCATCTCATCATGATATCGTCATCATCATCATCTCATCATGATATCGTCATCATCATCATCTCATCATGATATCATCATCATCATCATCATCATCATCTCATCATGATATCATCATCATCTCATCATGATATCATCATCATCTCATCATGATATCATCATCATCTCATCTCGATATCATCATCATCTCATCATGATATCGTCATCATCATCATCTCATCATGATATCGTCATCATCATCATCTCATCATGATATCATCATCATCATCATCATCATCTCATCATGATATCATCATCATCTCATCATGATATCATCATCATCTCATCTCGATATCATCATCATCTCATCATGATATCAACATCATCATCATCTCATCATGTTATCATCATCATCTCATCATGATATCATCATCTTAATCATCATCATCTCATCATGATATCATCATCACCTCATTATGATATCATCATCATCTCATCATGATATCATCATCATCATCATCATCATCATAATCATCATCTCATCATGATATCATCATCATCTCATCATGATATCATCATCATCTCATTATGATATCATCATCATCTCATCATGATACCATCATCATCATCATCATCATCATCTCATCATGATATCATTATCATCATCATCTCATCATGATATCATCATCATCATCTCATCATGATATCGTCATCATCATCATCTCATCATGATATCGTCATCATCATCATCATCTCATCATGATATCATCATCATCTCATCATGATATCATCATCATCATCATCTCATCATGAAATCATCATCATGATCATGATATCATCATCATCATCATCATCATCTCATCATGAAATCATCATCATGATCATGATATCATCATCATCATCATCATCATCATCATCATCTCATCATGAAATCATCATCATGATCATGATATCATCATCATCATGATCATGATATCATCATCATCTCATCATGATATCATCATCATCTCATCATGATATCATCATCATCATCATCATCATCATCATCATCATCATCATCATCATCATCATGATATCATCATCATCATCATCATCATCATCATCATCATCATCATCTCATCATATCATCATCATCATCTCATCATGATATCATCATCATCTCATCATGATATCATCATCATCTCATCATGATATCATCATCATCATCATCATCATCTCATCATGATATCATCATCATCATCTCATCATGAAATCATCATCATCATCATCTCATCATGATATCATCATGATATCATCATCATCATCATCTCATCATGATATCATCATCATCATCTCATCATTATATCATCATCATCATCATCTCATCATGATATCATCATCATCTCATCATGATATCATAATAATCTCATCATGATATCATCATCATCATCTCATCATGATATCATCATCATCTCATCATGATATCATCATCATCATCACATCATCATGATATCATCATCATCTCATCATGATATCATCATCATCTCATCATGATATCATCATCATCTCATTATGATATCATCATCATCATCATCATCATCATCATCTCATCATGATATCATCATCATCATCTCATCATGATATCATCATCATCTCATCATAATATCATCATCATCATCATCATCATCTCATCATGATATCATCATCATCTCATCATGATATCATCATCATCATCTCATCATGATATCATCATCATCTCATCATAATATCATCATCATCATCATCATCATCTCATCATGATATCATCATCATCTCATCATGATATCATCATCATCATCTCATCATGATATCATCATCATCATCATCATCATCATCTCATCATGATATCATCATCATAATCTCGTCATGATATCATCATCATCTTATCATAATACCATCATCATCATCATCATCATCTCATCATGATATCATCATCATCTCATCATGATATCATCATCATCATCTCATCATGATATCATCATCATCATCATCATCATCATCATCATCATCTCATCATGATATCATCATCATCATCATCATCTCATCCTGATATCATCATCATCTCATCATGATATCATCATCATCTCATCATGATATCATCATCATCTCATCATGATATCATCATCATCTCATCATGATATCATCATCATCATCATCATCATCATCATCATCATCATCATCTCATCATGATATCATCATCATCTCATCATGATATCATCATTATGTCATCATGATATCATCATCATCTCATCATGATATCATCATCATCATCATCTCATCATGATATCATTATCATCATCATCATCACCTCATCATGATATCATCATCATCATCATCATCATCATCATCATCATCTCATCATGATATCATCATCATCTCATCATGATATCATCATCATCTCATCATGATATCATGATTATCTCATCATGATATCATCATCTCATCATGATATCATCATCATCTCATCATGATATCATCATCATCTCATCATGATATCATCATCTCATCATGATATCATCATCATCATCATCATCTCATCATGATATCATCATCATCTCATCATGATATCATCATCATCTCATCATGATATCATCAACATCTCATCATGATATCATCATCATCATCATCTCATCATGATATCATTATCATCATCATCATCATCATCTCATCATGATATCATCATCATCTCATCATGATATCATCATCATCATCATCATCTCATCATGATATCATCATCATCTCATCATGATATCATCATCATCTCATCATGATATCATCAACATCTCATCATGATATCATCATCATCATCTCATCATGATATCATTATCATCATCATCATCTCATCATGATATCATCATCATCTCATCATGATATCATCATCATCTCATCATGATATCATCATCATCATCATCATCTCATCATGATATCATCATCATCATCATCATCATCATCATCATCATCATCTCATCATGATATCATTATCATCATCTCATCATGATATCATCCTCATCTCATCATGATATCATCATCATCTCATCATGATATCATCATCTCATCGTGATATTATCATCATCTCATCATGATATCATCATCATCTCATCATGATATCATTATCATCATCATCATCATCTCATCATGATATCATCATCATCTCATCATGATATCATCATCATCTCATCATGATATCATCATCATCATCATCTCATCATGATATCATCATCATCATCATCACCTCATCATGATATCATCATCATCATCATCACCTCATCATGATATCATCATCATCATCATCTCATCATGATATCATTATCATCATCATCATCATCATCTCATCATGATATCATCATCATCTCATCATGATATCATCATCATCATCATCATCTCATCATGATATCATCATCATCTCATCATGATATCATCATCATCTCATCATGATATCATCAACATCTCATCATGATATCATCATCATCATCTCATCATGATATCATTATCATCATCATCATCTCATCATGATATCATCATCATCTCATCATGATATCATCATCATCTCATCATGATATCATCATCATCATCATCATCTCATCATGATATCATCATCATCATCATCATCATCATCATCATCTCATCATGATATCATTATCATCATCTCATCATGATATCATCCTCATCTCATCATGATATCATCATCATCTCATCATGATATCATCATCTCATCGTGATATTATCATCATCTCATCATGATATCATCATCATCTCATCATGATATCATTATCATCATCATCATCATCTCATCATGATATCATCATCATCTCATCATGATATCATCATCATCTCATCATGATATCATCATCATCATCATCTCATCATGATATCATCATCATCATCATCATCACCTCATCATGATATCATCATCATCATCATCATCATCATCATCATCTCATCATGATATCATCATCATCTCATCATGATATCATCATCATCTCATCATGATATCATCATCTCATCATGATATCATCATCATCATCATCTCATCATGATATCATCATCATCTCATCATGATATCATCATCATCTCATCATGATATCATTATCATCATCATCATCATCATCATCTCATCATGATATCATCATCATCATCTCATCATGATATCATCATCATCTCATCATGATATCATCATCATCATCATCATCATCTCATCATGATATCATCATCATCTCATCGTGATATCATCATCATCTCATCATGATATCATCATCATCTCATCATGATATCATTATCATCATCATCATCATCTCATCATGATATCATCATCATCATCTCATCATGATATCATCATCATCATCTCATCGTGATATCATCATCATCTCATCATGATATCATTATCATCATCATCATCATCATCATCATCTCATCATGATATCATCATCTCATCATGATATCATCATCATCATCTCATCATGATATCATCATCATCATCATCTCATCATGATATCATCATCATCATCATCATCATCATCATCATCTCATCATGATATCATCATCATCTCATCATGATATCATCATCATCATCATCTCATCATGATATTATCATCATCTCATCATGATATCATCATCATCTCATCATGATATCATTATCATCATCATCATCATCATCATCATCTCATCATGATATCATCATCATCATCTCATCATGATATCATCATCATCATCTCATCATGATATCATCATCATCTCATCATGATATCATTATCATCATCATCATCATCATCATCATCATCTCATCATGATATCATCATCATCTCATCATGATATCATCATCATCATCTCATCATGATATCATCATCATCATCATCTCATCATGATATCATCATCATCATCATCATCATCATCTCATCATGATATCATCATCATCTCATCATGATATCATCATCATCATCATCTCATCATGATATTATCATCATCTCATCATGATATCATCATCATCTCATCATGATATCATTATCATCATCATCATCATCATCATCTCATCATGATATCATCATCATCATCTCATCATGATATCATCATCATCATCTCATCATGATATCATCATCATCATCATCATCATCTCATCATGATATCATCATCATCTCATCATGATATCATCATCTCATCGTGATATCATCATCATCTCATCATGATATCATCATCATCTCATCATGATATCATTATCATCATCATCATCATCATCTCATCATGATATCATCATCATCTCATCATGATATCATCATCATCATCTCATCATGGTATCATCATCATCATCATCTCATCATGATATCATCATCATCATCATCATCATCATCTCATCATGATATCATCATCATCTCATCATGATATCATCATCATCATCATCTCATCATGATATCATTATCATCATCATCATCTCAGTATGATATCATCATAATATCATCATGATATCATCATCATCATCTCATCATGATATCATCATCATCATCATCATCTCATCATCATCTCATCATATCATCATCATCTCATTATGATATCATCATGATCTCATCATGATATCATCATATCATCATCATCTCATCATGATATCATCATGATATCATCATCTCATCATGATATCATCATCATAATCATCATCATCTCATCATAATCATCATCATCTCATCATGATATCATCATCATCTCATCATGATATCATCATCATCTCATCATGATATCATCATCATCATCATCTCATCATGATATCATCATCATCTCTTCATGATATCATCATCATCATCATCTCATCATGATATCATTATCATCATCATCATCATCATCATCTCATCATGATATCATCATCATCTCATCATGATATCATCATCATCTCATCATGATATCATCATCATCATCATCATCATCATCATCATCATCATCATCATCATCATCTCATCATGATATCATAATCATCATCATCATCTCATCATGATATCATCATCATCTCATAATTATATCATCATCATCTCATCATGATATCATCATCATCATCATCATCATCATCATCTCATCATGATATCATCATCATCATCATCTCATCATGATATCATCATCATCTCATCATGATATTGTCATCATCATCATCTCATCATGATATCATCATCATCATCATCATGATATCATCATCATCATCATCTCATCATGATATCATCATCATCACCATCATCATCATCATCTCATCATGATATCATCATCATCATCATCATCTCATCATGATATCATCATCATCATCTCATCATGATATCATCATCATCATCATCATGATATCATCATCATCATCATCTCATCATGATATCATCATCATCACCATCATCATCATCATCTCATCATGATATCATCATCATCATCATCATCTCATCATGATATCATCATCATCATCTCATCATAATATCATCATCATCATCATCTCATCATGATATCATCATCATCATCATCATCATCATCTCATCATGATATCATTATCATCATCTCATCATGATATCGTCATCATCTCATTATGATATCATCATCATCTCATCATGATATCATCATCATCTCATCATGATATCATCATCATCATCTCATCATGATATCATCATCATCATCATCATCATCTCATCATCATCTCATCATGATATCATCATCATCTCATTATGATATCATCATCATCTCATCATGATATCATCATCATCATCTCATCATGATATCATCATCATCATCATCATCATCATCATCTCATCATGATATCATCATCATCTCATCATAATATCATCATCATCTCATCATGATATCATCATCATCATCATCTCATCATCATCTCATTATGATATCATCATCATCTCATTATGATATCATCATCATCTCATCATGATATCATCATCATCATCATCATCATCATGATATCATCATCATCTCATCATGATATCATCATCATCCTCATCTCATCATGATATCATCATCATCATCATCATCTCATCATCATCTCATCATGATATCATCATCATCATCTCATTATGATATCATCATCATCTCATCATGATATCATCATCATCATCATGATATCATCATCATCTCATCTCGATATCATCATCATCTCATCATGATATCAACATCATCATCATCTCATCATGTTATCATCATCATCTCATCATGATATCATCATCTTAATCATCATCATCTCATCATGATATCATTATCTTAATCATCATCATTTCATCATGATATCATCATCATCTCATTATGATATCATCATCATCTCATCATGATATCATCATCATCATCATCATCATCTCATCATGATATCATCATCATCTCATCATGATATCATCATCATCATCTCATCATGATATCATCATCATCATCATCTCATCATCTCATCATGATATCATCATCATCTAATTATGATATCATCATCATCTCATCATGATATCATCATCATCATCATCTCATCATGATATCATCATCATCATCTCATCATGATATCATCATCATCTCATCATGATATCATCATCATCTCATCATGATATCATCATCATCATCATCATCGTCTAATCATGATATCATCATCATCATCACCATCATCATCATCATCATCTCATCATGATATCATCATCATCTCATCATAATATCATCATCATCTCATCATGATATCATCATCATCTCATCATGATATCATCATAATCTCATCATGATATCATCATCATCTCATCATGATATCAACATCATCATCATCATCATCATCTCATCATGATATCATCATCATCTCATCATGATATCATCATCATATCATCATGATATCATCATCATCTCAGTATGATATCATCATCTCATCATGATATCATCATCATCATAATCATCATCATCATCATCTCATCATGATATCATCATCATCTCATCATGATATCATCATCATCTCATCATGATATCATCATAATCTCATCATGATATCATCATCATCTCATCATGATATCAACATCATCATCATCATCATCATCTCATCATGATATCATCATCATCTCATCATGATATCATCATCATATCATCATGATATCATCATCATCTCAGTATGATATCATCATCTCATCATGATATCATCATCATCATCATCATCATCATCTCATTATGATATCATCATCATCTCATCATGATATCATCATATCATCATCATCATCATCATCTCATCATGATATCATCATCATCTCAGTATGATATCATCATCTCATCATGATATCATCATCATCATCATCATCATCATCTCATCATGATATCATCATAATCTCATCATGATATCATCATCATCTCATCATGATATCATTATCATCATCATCATCATCATCTCATCATGATATCATCATCATCTCATCATGATATCATCATCATCATCTCATCATGATATCATCATCATCATCATCATGATATCATCATCATCATCTCATCATGATATCATCATCATCATCATCATCATCATCATCTCATCATGATATCATTATCATCATCTCATCATGATATCGTCATCATCATCATCTCATCATGATATCGTGATCTCATGATGAGATCTCATCATGATCTCATGATGAGATCTCATCATCATCTCATCATATCATCATCATCTCATTATGATATCATCATGATCTCATTATGATATCATCATGATCTCATCATGATATCATCATATCATCATCATCTCATCATGACATCATCATGATATCATCATCATCTCATCATGATATCATCATCATAATCATCATCATCTCATCATAATCATCATCATATCATCATGATATCATCATCATCTCATCATGATATCATCATCATCTCATCATGATATCATCATCATCTCATCATGATATCATCATCATCATCATCATCATCATCATCATCATCTCATCATGATATCATCATCATCATCATCTCATCATGATATCATCATCATCTCATCATGATATCATCATCATCATCATCTCATCATGATATCATTATCATCATCATCATCATCATCTCATCATGATATAATCATCATCTCATCATGATATCATCATCATCTCATCATGATATCATCATCATCCTCATCATCATCTCATCATGATATCATAATCATCATCATCATCTCATCATGATATCATCATCATCATCTCATCATTATATCATCATCATCATCATCTCATCATGATATCATCATCATCTCATCATGATATCATAATAATCTCATCATGATATCATCATCATCTCATCATGATATCATCATCATCTCATCATGATATCATCATCATCATCATCATCACATCATCATGATATCATCATCATCTCATCATGATATCATCATCATCTCATCATATCATCATCATCTCATTATGATATCATCATCATCATCATCATCATCATCATCTCATCATGATATCATCATCATAATCTCATCATGATATCATCATCATCATCTCATCATAATATCATCATCATCATCATCATCATCTCATCATGATATCATCATCATCTCATCATGATATCATCATCATCATCATCATCTCATCATGATATCATCATTATCATCATCATCTCATCATGATATCATCATCATCATCATCATCATCATCTCATCCTGATATCATCATCATCTCATCATGATATCATCATCATCTCATCATGATATCATCATCATCTCATCATGATATCATCATCATCTCATCATGATATAATCATCATCATCATCATCATCATCATCATCATCATCATCATCATGATATCATCATCATCATCATCATCATCATATCATCCTGATATCATCATCATCTCATCATGATATCATCATCATCTCATCATGATATCATCATCATCTCATCATGATATCATCATCATCTCATCATGATATCATCATCATCATCATCATCATCATCATCATCTCATCATGAAATCATCATCATCTCATCATGATATCATCATCATCTCATCATGATATCATCATCATATCATCATGATATCATCATCATCATCTCATCATGATATCATCATCATCATCATCATCTCATCATGAAATCATCATCATCATCATCTCATCATGATATCATCATGATATCATCATCATCATCATCTCATCATGATATCATCATCATCATCATCTCATCATTATATCATCATCATCATCATCATCATCTCATCATGATATCATCATCATCTCATCATGATATCATCATCATATCATCATGATATCATCATCATCATCTCATCATGATATCATCATCATCATCATCATCTCATCATGAAATCATCATCATCATCATCTCATCATGATATCATCATGATATCATCATCATCATCATCTCATCATGATATCATCATCATCATCATCTCATCATTATATCATCATCATCATCATCATCATCTCATCATGATATCATCATCATCTCATCATGATATCATAATAATCTCATCATGATATCATCATCATCTCATCATGATATCATCATCATCTCATCATGATATCATCATCATCATCATCACATCATCATGATATCATCATCATCTCATCATGATATCATCATCATCTCATCATATCATCATCATCTCATTATGATATCATCATCATCATCATCATCATCTCATCATGATATCATCATCATAATCTCATCATGATATCATCATCATCATCTCATCATAATATCATCATCATCATCATCATCATCATCTCATCATGATATCATCATCATCTCATCATGATATCATCATCATCATCATCTCATCATGATATCATCATTATCATCATCATCTCATCATGATATCATCATCATCATCATCATCATCATCATCTCATCCTGATATCATCATCATCTCATCATGATATCATCATCATCTCATCATGATATCATCATCATCTCATCATGATATCATCATCATCTCATCATGATATCATCATCATCATCATCATCATCATCATCATCATCATCATCATCATGATATCATCATCATCATCATCATCATCTCATCCTGATATCATCATCATCTCATCATGATATCATCATCATCTCATCATGATATCATCATCATCTCATCATGATATCATCATCATCACATCATGATATCATCATCATCATCATCATCATCATCATCATCATCATCTCATCATGAAATCATCATCATCTCATCATGATATCATCATCATCTCATCATGATATCATCATCATCTCATCGTGATATCATCATCATCATCATCATCTCATCATGAAATCATCATCATGATCATGATATCATCATCATCATCATCATCATCATCTCATCATGAAATCATCATCATGATCATGATATCATCATCATCATGATCATGATATCATCATCATCTCATCATGATATCATCATCATCTCATCATGATATCATCATCATCATCATCATCATCATCATCATCATCATGATATCATCATCATCATCATCATCATCATCATCTCATCATATCATCATCATCATCATCATCATCATCATCTCATCATGATATCATCATCATCTCATCATGATATCATCATCATCTCATCATGATATCATCATCATCATCATCATCATCTCATCATGATATCATCATCATCATTTCATCATGAAATCATCATCATCATCATCTCATCATGATATCATCATGATATCATCATCATCTCATCATGATATCATCATCATCATCTCATCATGATATCATCATTATCATCATCATCTCATCATGATATCATCATCATCATCATCATCATCATCATCTCATCCTGATATCATCATCATCTCATCATGATATCATCATCATCTCATCATGATATCATCATCATCTCATCATGATATCATCATCATCATCATCATCATCATCATCATCATCATCATCATCATGATATCATCATCATCATCATCATCATCATCATCTCATCATGATATCATCATCATCTCATCATGATATCATCATCATCATCATCATCATCATCATCATCATCTCATCATGAAATCATCATCATCTCATCATGATATCATCATCATCTCATCATGATATCATCATCATCTCATCATGAAATCATCATCATCTCATCATGATATCATCATCATCTCATCATGATATCATCATCATATCATCATGATATCATCATCATCATCTCATCATGATATCATCATCATCATCTCATCATGAAATCATCATCATCATCATCTCATCATGATATCATCATGATATCATCATCATCATCATCTCATCATGATATCATCATCATCATCATCTCATCATTATATCATCATCATCATCATCTCATCATGATATCATCATCAACTCATCATGATATCATCATCATCTCATCATGATATCATCATCATCTCATCATGATATCATCATCATCTCATCATGATATCATCATCATCATCATCACATCATCATGATATCATCATCATCTCATCATGATATCATCATCATCTCATCATATCATCATCATCTCATTATGATATCATCATCATCATCATCATCATCTCGATATCATCATCATAATCTCATCATGATATCATCATCATCATCTCATCATAATATCATCATCATCATCATCATCATCTCATCATGATATCATCATCATCTCATCATGATATCATCATCATCATCATCATCTCATCATGATATCATCATTATCATCATCATCTCATCATGATATCATCATCATCATCATCATCTCATCCTGATATCATCATCATCTCATCATGATATCATCATCATCTCATCATGATATCATCATCATCTCATCATGATATCATCATCATCTCATCATGATATCATCATCATCATCATCATCATCATCATCATCATCATCATCATCATCATCATCATCATCATCTCATCCTGATATCATCATCATCTCATCATGATATCATCATCATCTCATCATGATATCATCATCATCTCATCATGATATCATCATCATCTCATCATGATATCATCATCATCATCATCATCATCATCATCATCATCATCATCTCATCATGAAATCATCATCATCTCATCATGATATCATCATCATCTCATCATGATATCATCATCATCTCATCGTGATATCATCATCATCATCATCATCTCATCATGAAATCATCATCATGATCATGATATCATCATCATCATCATCATCATCATCTCATCATGAAATCATCATCATGATCATGATATCATCATCATCATGATCATGATATCATCATCATCTCATCATGATATCATCATCATCTCATCATGATATCATCATCATCATCATCATCATCATCATCATCATGATATCATCATCATCATCATCATCATCATCTCATCATATCATCATCATCATCATCATCATCTCATCATGATATCATCATCATCTCATCATGATATCATCATCATCTCATCATCATCATCATCATCATGATATCATCATCATCATCATCATCATCATCTCATCATGATATCATCATGATATCATCATCATCATCATCACATCATGATATCATCATCGTCATCTCATCATTATATCATCATCATCATCATCATCATCATCATCTCATCATGAAATCATCATCATCTCATCATGATATCATCATCATCTCATCATGATATCATCATCATCTCATCGTGATATCATCATCATCATCATCATCTCATCATGAAATCATCATCATGATCATGATATCATCATCATCATCATCATCATCTCATCATGAAATCATCATCATGATCATGATATCATCATCATCATGATCATGATATCATCATCATCTCATCATGATATCATCATCATCTCATCATGATATCATCATCATCATCATCATCATCATCATCATGATATCATCATCATCATCATCATCATCATCTCATCATATCATCATCATCATCATCATCATCTCATCATGATATCATCATCATCTCATCATGATATCATCATCATCTCATCATGATATCATCATCATCATCTCATCATGAAATCATCATCATCATCATCTCATCATGATATCATCATGATATCATCATCATCATCATCACATCATGATATCATCATCGTCATCTCATCATTATATCATCATCATCATCATCATCTCATCATGATATCATCATCATCTCATCATGATATCATAATAATCTCATCATGATATCATCATCATCATCTCATCATGATATCATCATCATCTCATCATGATATCATCATCATCATCACATCATCATGATATCATCATCATCTCATCATGATATCATCATCATCTCATCGTGATATCATCATCATCTCATTATGATATCATCATCATCATCATCATCATCATCTCATCATGATATCATCATCATAATCTCATCATGATATCATCATCATCTCATCATAATATCATCATCATCATCATCATCTCATCATGATATCATCATCATCTCATCATGATATCATCATCATCATCTCATCATGATATCATCATCATCATCATCATCATCATCATCATCTCATCATGATATCATCATCATCATCATCATCATCATCTCATCCTGATATCATCATCATCTCATCATGATATCATCATCATCTCATCATGATATCATCATCATCTCATCATGATATCATCATCATCTCATCATGATATCATCATCATCTCATCATGATATCATCATCATCATCATCATCATCATCATCTCATCATGATATCATCATCATCTCATCATGATATCATCATTATGTCATCATGATATCATCATTATGTCATCATGATATCATCATCATCTCATCATGATATCATCATAATCATCATCTCATCATGATATCATTATCATCATCATCATCACCTCATCATGATATCATCATCATCATCATCATCATCATCATCATCATCATCATCTCATCATGATATCATCATCATCTCATCATGATATCATGATTATCTCATCATGATATCATCATCTCATCATGATATCATCATCATCTCATCATGATATCATCATCTCATCATGATATCATCATCTCATCATGATATCATCATCATCATCATCTCATCATGATATCATGATTATCTCATCATGATATCATCATCATCTCATCATGATATCATCAACATCTCATCATGATATCATCATCATCATCTCATCATGATATCATTATCATCATCATCATCTCATCATGATATCATCATCATCTCATCATGATATCATCATCATCATCATCATCTCATCATGATATCATCATCATCTCATCATGATATCATCATCATCATCATCATCTCATCATGATATCATCATCATCATCATCATCTCATCATGATATCATCCTCATCTCATCATGATATCATCCTCATCTCATCATGATATCATCATCATCTCATCATGATATCATCATCTCATCGTGATATTATCATCATCTCATCATGATATCATCATCATCTCATCATGATATCATTATCATCATCATCATCATCATCTCATCATGATATCATCATCATCTCATCATGATATCATCATCATCTCATCATGATATCATCATCATCATCATCTCATCATGATATCATCATCATCATCATCATCATCATCATCACCTCATCATGATATCATCATCATCATCATCATCATCATCATCATCATCATCATCATCATCTCATCATGATATCATCATCATCTCATCATGATATCATCATCATCTCATCGTGATATCATCATCTCATCATGATATCATCATCTCATCATGATATCATCATCATCTCATCATGATATCATCATCATCTCATCATGATATCATTATCATCATCATCATCATCATCTCATCATGATATCATCATCATCATCTCATCATGATATCATCATCATCATCTCATCATGATATCATCATCATCATCATCATCTCATCATGATATCATCATCATCTCATCATGATATCATCATCTCATCGTGATATCATCATCATCTCATCATGATATCATCATCATCTCATCATGATATCATTATCATCATCATCTCATCATGATATCATCATCATCTCATCATGATATCATCATCATCATCATCTCATCATGATATCATCATCATCATCATCTCATCATGATATCATCATCATCATCATCATCATCATCATCTCATCATGATATCATCATCATCTCATCATGATATCATCATCATCATCATCTCATCATGATATCATCATCATCTCATCATGATATAATCATCATCTCATCATGATATCATTATCATCATCATCATCATCATCATCTCATCATCTCATCATGATATCATCATCATCTCATCATGATATCATCATCTCATCATGATATCATCATCATCTCATCATGATATCATCATCTCATCGTGATATTATCATCATCTCATCATGATATCATCATCTCATCGTGATATTATCATCATCTCATCATGATATCATCATCATCTCATCATGATATCATTATCATCATCATCATCATCTCATCATGATATCATCATCATCTCATCATGATATCATCATCATCATCATCTCATCATGATATCATCATCATCATCATCTCATCATGATATCATCATCATCATCATCACCTCATCATGATATCATCATCATCATCATCATCATCATCATCATCATCATCATCATCTCATCATGATATCATCATCATCTCATCATGATATCATCATCATCTCATCATGATATCATCATCTCATCATGATATCATCATCATCATCATCTCATCATGATATCATCATCATCTCATCATGATATCATCATCATCTCATCATGATATCATCATCTCATCATGATATCATCATCATCATCTCATCATGATATCATCATCATCATCTCATCATGATATCATCATCATCATCATCATCTCATCATGATATCATCATCATCTCATCATGATATCATCATCTCATCGTGATATCATCATCATCTCATCATTATATCATCATCATCTCATCATGATATCATTATCATCATCATCATCATCTCATCATGATATCATCATCATCTCATCATGATATCATCATCATCATCTCATCGTGATATCATCATCATCTCATCATGATATCATCATCATCTCATCATGATATCATTATCATCATCATCATCATCTCATCATGATATCATCATCATCTCATCATGATATCATCATCATCATCTCATCATGATATCATCATCATCATCATCTCATCATGATATCATCATCATCATCATCATCTCATCATGATATCATCATCATCTCATCATGATATCATCATCATCATCATCATCTCATCATGATATCATCATCATCTCATCATGATATCATCATCATCTCATCATGATATCATTATCATCATCATCATCATCATCTCATCATGATATCATCATCATCATCTCATCATGATATCATCATCATCATCTCATCATGATATCATCATCATCATCATCATCATCTCATCATGATATCATCATCATCTCATCATGATATCATTATCATCATCATCATCATCATCTCATCATGATATCATCATCATCTCATCATGATATCATCATCATCATCTCATCATGATATCATCATCATCATCATCTCATCATGATATCATCATCATCATCATCTCATCATGATATCATCATCATCTCATCATGATATCATCATCATCATCATCATCATCTCATCATGATATCATTATCATCATCATCATCTCAGTATGATATCATCATAATATCATCATGATATCATCATCATCATCTCATCATGATATCATCATCATCATCATCATCATCTCATCATCATCTCATCATATCATCATCATCTCATTATGATATCATCATGATCTCATCATGATATCATCATATCATCATCATCTCATCATGATATCATCATGATATCATCATCTCATCATGATATCATCATCATAATCATCATCATCTCATCATAATCATCATCATCTCATCATGATATCATCATCATCTCATCATGATATCATCATCATCTCATCATGATATCATCATCATCATCATCATCATCATCATCTCATCATGATATCATCATCATCATCATCTCATCATGATATCATCATCATCTCATCATGATATCATCATCATCATCATCATCATCTCATCATGATATCATTATCATCATCATCATCATCATCTCATCATGATATCATCATCATCTCATCATGATATCATCATCATCTCATCATGATATCATCATCATCATCATCATCATCATCTCATCATGATATCATAATCATCATCATCATCTCATCATGATATCATCATCATCTCATAATTATATCATCATCATCTCATCATGATATCATCATCATCATCATCATCATCATCATCATCATCATCATCATCTCATCATGATATCATCATCATCATCTCATCATGATATCATCATCATCTCATCATGATATTGTCATCATCATCATCTCATCATGATATCATCATCATCATCATCATGATATCATCATCATCATCATCATCATCTCATCATGATATCATCATCATCACCATCATCATCATCATCATCATCTCATCATGATATCATCATCATCATCATCATCTCATCATGATATCATCATCATCATCTCATCATAATATCATCATCATCATCATCTCATCATGATATCATCATCATCATCATCATCATCATCTCATCATGATATCATTATCATCATCTCATCATGATATCGTCATCATCTCATTATGATATCATCATCATCTCATCATGATATCATCATCATCTCATCATGATATCATCATCATCATCTCATCATGATATCATCATCATCATCATCATCATCTCATCATCATCTCATCATGATATCATCATCATCTCATTATGATATCATCATCATCTCATCATGATATCTTCATCATCATCATCTCATCATGATATCATCATCATCATCATCATCATCATCATCATCATCTCATCATGATATCATCATCATCTCATCATGCTATCATCATCATCATCATCATCATCATCGTCTAATCATGATATCATCATCATCATCATCATCATCATCATCATCTCATCATGATATCATCATCATCTCATCATAATATCATCATCATCTCATCATGATATCATCATCATCTCATCATGCTATTATCATCATCATCATCTCATCATGATATCATCATAATCTCATCGTGATATCATCATCATCATCTCATCATGATATCATCATCATCATCATCATCTCAACATCATATCATCATCATCTCATCATGATATCATCATCATCATCATCATCTCATCATGATATCATCATCATCTCATCGTGATATCATCATCATCATCATCATCTCATCATGATATCATCATCATCATCATCATCATCTCAACATCATATCATCATCATCTCATCATGATATCATCATCATCATCATCATCATCTCATCATGATATCATCATCATAATCATCATCATCTCATCATAATCATCATCATCTCATCATGAAATCATCATCATCTCATCATGATATCATCATCATCATCATCATCATCATCATCATCATAATCATCATCTCATCATGATATCATCATCATCTCATCATGATATCATCATCATCTCATTATGATATCATCATCATCTCATCATGATACCATCATCATCATCATCATCATCTCATCATGATATCATTATCATCATCATCTCATCATGATATCATCATCATCATCTCATCATGATATCGTCATCATCATCATCTCATCATGATATCGTCATCATCATCATCATCTCATCATGATATCATCATCATCTCATCATGATATCATCATCATCATCATCTCATCATGAAATCATCATCATGATCATGATATCATCATCATCATCTCATCATTATATCATCATCATCATCATCATCTCATCATGATATCATCATCATCTCATCATGATATCATAATAATCTCATCATGATATCATCATCATCATCTCATCATGATATCATCATCATCTCATCATGATATCATCATCATCATCTCATCATTATATCATCATCATCATCATCATCATCATCTCATCATGATATCATCATCATCTCATCATGATATCATAATAATCTCATCATGATATCATCATCATCATCTCATCATGATATCATCATCATCTCATCATGATATCATCATCATCATCACATCATCATGATATCATCATCATCTCATCATGATATCATCATCATCTCATTGTGATATCATCATCATCTCATTATGATATCATCATCATCATCATCATCATCATCATCATCATCATCATCATCATCTCATCATGATATCATCATCATAATCTCATCATGATATCATCATCATCTCATCATAATATCATCATCATCATCATCATCTCATCATGATATCATCATCATCTCATCATGATATCATCATCATCATCTCATCATGATATCATCATCATCATCATCATCATCATCATCATCTCATCATGATATCATCATCATCATCATCATCATCTCATCGTGATATCATCATCATCTCATCATGATATCATCATCATCTCATCATGATATCATCATCATCTCATCATGATATCATCATCATCTCATCATGATATCATCATCATCATCATCATCATCATCATCATCATCATCATCATCATCATCTCATCATGATATCATCATAATCATCATCTCATCATGATATCATTATCATCATCATCATCACCTCATCATGATATCATCATCATCATCATCATCATCTCATCATGATATCATCATCATCTCATCATGATATCATGATTATCTCATCATGATATCATCATCTCATCATTATATCATCATCATCTCATCATGATATCATCATCATCTCATCATGATATCATCATCTCATCATGATATCATCATCATCATCATCTCATCATGATATCATCATCATCTCATCATGATATCATCATCATCTCATCATGATATCATCAACATCTCATCATGATATCATCATCATCATCTCATCATGATATCATTATCATCATCATCATCATCATCATCTCATCATGATATCATCATCATCTCATCATGATATCATCATCATCATCATCATCTCATCATGATATCATCATCATCATCATCATCATCTCATCATGATATCATCCTCATCTCATCATGATATCATCCTCATCTCATCATGATATCATCATCATCTCATCATGATATCATCATCTCATCGTGATATTATCATCATCTCATCATGATATCATCATCATCTCATCATGATATCATTATCATCATCATCATCATCTCATCATGATATCATCATCATCTCATCATGATATCATCATCATCTCATCATGATATCATCATCATCATCATCTCATCATGATATCATCATCATCATCATCATCACCTCATCATGATATCATCATCATCATCATCATCATCATCATCATCATCATCATCTCATCATGATATCATCATCATCTCATCATGATATCATCATCATCTCATCATGATATCATCATCTCATCATGATATCATCATCATCATCATCTCATCATGATATCATCATCATCTCATCATGATATCATCATCATCTCATCATGATATCATTATCATCATCATCATCATCATCTCATCATGATATCATCATCATCATCATCTCATCATGATATCATCATCATCATCTCATCATGACATCATCATCATCATCATCATCATCTCATCATGATATCATCATCATCTCATCATGATATCATCATCTCATCGTGATATCATCATCATCTCATCATGATATCATCATCATCTCATCATGATATCATTATCATCATCATCTCATCATGATATCATCATCATCTCATCATGATATCATCATCATCATCTCATCATGATATCATCATCATCATCATCTCATCATGATATCATCATCATCATCATCATCTCATCATGATATCATCATCATCTCATCATGATATCATCATCATCATCATCTCATCATGATATCATCATCATCTCATCATGATATAATCATCATCTCATCATGATATCATTATCATCATCATCATCATCATCTCATCATGATATCATCATCATCATCATCTCATCATGATATCATCATCATCATCATCATCTCATCATGATATCATCATCATCTCATCATGATATCATTATCATCATCATCATCATCTCATCATGATATCATCATCATCTCATCATGATATAATCATCATCTCATCATGATATCATTATCATCATCATCATCATCATCTCATCATGATATCATCATCATCATCTCATCATGATATCATCATCATCATCTCATCATGATATCATCATCATCATCATCTCATCATGATATCATCATCATCTCATCATGATATCATCATCATCATCTCATCATGATATCATCATCATCATCATCTCATCATGATATCATCATCATCTCATCATGATATCATCATCATCATCATCTCATCATGATATCATTATCATCATCATCATCATCATCTCATCATGATATCATCATCATCTCATCATGATATCATCATCATCTCATCATGATATCATCATCATCCTCATCATCATCTCATCATGATATCATAATCATCATCATCATCTCATCATGATATCATCATCATCTCATAATTATATCATCATCATCTCATCATGATATCATCATCATCATCATCATCATCATCATCATCATCTCATCATGATATCATCATCATCATCTCATCATGATATCATCATCATCTCATCATGATATCGTCATCATCATCAACTCATCATGATATCATCATCATCATCATCATGATATCATCATCATCATCATCATCATCATCTCATCATGATATCATCAACATCACCATCATCATCATCATCTCATCATGATATCATCATCATCATCATCATCATCTCATCATGATATCATCATCAACATCATCTCATCATGATATCGTCATCATCATCATCTCATCATGATATCATCATCATCATCATCATGATATCATCATCATCATCATCATCATCTCATCATGATATCATCATCATCATCATCATCATCATCTCATCATGATATCATCATCATAATCATCATCATCTCATCATAATCATCATCATCTCATCATGAAATCATCATCATCTCATCATGATATCATCATCATCATCATCATCATCATCATCATCATCATCATAATCATCATCTCATCATGATATCATCATCATCTCATCATGATATCATCATCATCTCATTATGATATCATCATCATCTCATCATGATACCATCATCATCATCATCATCATCTCATCATGATATCATTATCATCATCATCTCATCATGATATCATCATCATCATCTCATCATGATATCGTCATCATCATCATCTCATCATGATATCGTCATCATCATCATCATCTCATCATGATATCATCATCATCTCATCATGATATCATCATCATCATCATCTCATCATGAAATCATCATCATGATCATGATATCATCATCATCATCTCATCATGATATCATCATCATCATCATCTCATCATGATATCATTATCATCATCATCATCATCATCTCATCATGATATCATCATCATCTCATCATGATATCATCATCATCCTCATCATCATCTCATCATGATATCATAATCATCATCATCATCTCATCATGATATCATCATCATCTCATAATTATATCATCATCATCTCATCATGATATCATCATCATCATCATCATCATCATCATCATCTCATCATGATATCATCATCATCATCTCATCATGATATCATCATCATCTCATCATGATATCGTCATCATCATCATCATCATCATGATATCATCATCATCATCATCATCATCATCATCATCTCATCATGATATCATCAACATCACCATCATCATCATCATCTCATCATGATATCATCATCATCATCATCATCATCATCTCATCATGATATCATCATCAACATCATCTCATCATGATATCGTCATCATCATCATCTCATCATGATATCATCATCATCATCATCATGATATCATCATCATCATCATCTCATCATGATATCATCATCATCATCATCATCATCATCTCATCATGATATCATCATCATCATCATCATCATCATCTCATCATGATATCATTATCATCATCTCATCATGATATCGTCATCATCATCATCTCATCATGATATCGTCATCATCATCATCTCATCATGATATCATCATCATCATCATCATCATCATCATCTCATCATGATATCATCATCATCATCATCATGATATCATCATCATCTCATCTCGATATCATCATCATCTCATCATGATATCAACATCATCATCATCTCATCATGTTATCATCATCATCTCATCATGATATCATCATCTTAATCATCATCATCTCATCATGATATCATCATCACCTCATTATGATATCATCATCATCTCATCATGATATCATCATCATCATCATCATCATCATCATCATAATCATCATCTCATCATGATATCATCATCATCTCATCATGATATCATCATCATCTCATTATGATATCATCATCATCTCATCATCATCTCATCATGATATCATTATCATCATCATCTCATCATGATATCATCATCATCATCTCATCATGATATCGTCATCATCATCATCTCATCATGATATCGTCATCATCATCATCATCTCATCATGATATCATCATCATCTCATCATGATATCATCATCATCATCATCTCATCATGAAATCATCATCATGATCATGATATCATCATCATCATCTCATCATTATATCATCATCATCATCATCATCTCATCATGATATCATCATCATCTCATCATGATATCATCATCATCATCATCATCATCATCATCATAATCATCATCTCATCATGATATCATCATCATCTCATCATGATATCATCATCATCTCATTATGATATCATCATCATCTCATCATCATCTCATCATGATATCATTATCATCATCATCTCATCATGATATCATCATCATCATCTCATCATGATATCGTCATCATCATCATCTCATCATGATATCGTCATCATCATCATCATCTCATCATGATATCATCATCATCTCATCATGATATCATCATCATCATCATCTCATCATGAAATCATCATCATGATCATGATATCATCATCATCATCTCATCATTATATCATCATCATCATCATCATCTCATCATGATATCATCATCATCTCATCATGATATCATAATAATCTCATCATGATATCATCATCATCATCTCATCATGATATCATCATCATCTCATCATGATATCATCATCATCATCTCATCATTATATCATCATCATCATCATCATCATCTCATCATGATATCATCATCATCTCATCATGATATCATAATAATCTCATCATGATATCATCATCATCATCTCATCATGATATCATCATCATCTCATCATGATATCATCATCATCATCACATCATCATGATATCATCATCATCTCATCATGATATCATCATCATCTCATTGTGATATCATCATCATCTCATTATGATATCATCATCATCATCATCATCATCATCATCATCATCATCATCATCATCATCATCATCTCATCATGATATCATCATCATAATCTCATCATGATATCATCATCATCTCATCATAATATCATCATCATCATCATCATCATCTCATCATGATATCATCATCATCTCATCATGATATCATCATCATCATCTCATCATGATATCATCATCATCATCATCATCATCATCATCATCTCATCATGATATCATCATCATCATCATCATCATCTCATCGTGATATCATCATCATCTCATCATGATATCATCATCATCTCATCATGATATCATCATCATCTCATCATGATATCATCATCATCTCATCATGATATCATCATCATCATCATCATCATCATCATCATCATCATCATCATCTCATCATGATATCATCATAATCATCATCTCATCATGATATCATTATCATCATCATCATCACCTCATCATGATATCATCATCATCATCATCATCATCTCATCATGATATCATCATCATCTCATCATGATATCATGATTATCTCATCATGATATCATCATCTCATCATTATATCATCATCATCTCATCATGATATCATCATCATCTCATCATGATATCATCATCTCATCATGATATCATCATCATCATCATCTCATCATGATATCATCATCATCTCATCATGATATCATCATCATCTCATCATGATATCATCAACATCTCATCATGATATCATCATCATCATCTCATCATGATATCATTATCATCATCATCATCATCATCATCTCATCATGATATCATCATCATCTCATCATGATATCATCATCATCATCATCATCTCATCATGATATCATCATCATCATCATCATCATCTCATCATGATATCATCCTCATCTCATCATGATATCATCCTCATCTCATCATGATATCATCATCATCTCATCATGATATCATCATCTCATCGTGATATTATCATCATCTCATCATGATATCATCATCATCTCATCATGATATCATTATCATCATCATCATCATCTCATCATGATATCATCATCATCTCATCATGATATCATCATCATCTCATCATGATATCATCATCATCATCATCTCATCATGATATCATCATCATCATCATCATCACCTCATCATGATATCATCATCATCATCATCATCATCATCATCATCATCATCATCATCATCTCATCATGATATCATCATCATCTCATCATGATATCATCATCATCTCATCATTATATCATCATCTCATCATGATATCATCATCATCATCATCTCATCATGATATCATCATCATCTCATCATGATATCATCATCATCTCATCATGATATCATTATCATCATCATCATCATCATCTCATCATGATATCATCATCATCATCATCTCATCATGATATCATCATCATCATCTCATCATGATATCATCATCATCATCATCATCATCTCATCATGATATCATCATCATCTCATCATGATATCATCATCTCATCGTGATATCATCATCATCTCATCATGATATCATCATCATCTCATCATGATATCATTATCATCATCATCTCATCATGATATCATCATCATCTCATCATGATATCATCATCATCATCTCATCATGATATCATCATCATCATCATCTCATCATGATATCATCATCATCATCATCATCTCATCATGATATCATCATCATCTCATCATGATATCATCATCATCATCATCTCATCATGATATCATCATCATCTCATCATGATATAATCATCATCTCATCATGATATCATTATCATCATCATCATCATCATCTCATCATGATATCATCATCATCATCATCTCATCATGATATCATCATCATCATCATCATCTCATCATGATATCATCATCATCTCATCATGATATCATCATCATCATCATCATCATCTCATCATGATATCATCATCATCTCATCATCATATAATCATCATCTCATCATGATATCATTATCATCATCATCATCATCATCTCATCATGATATCATCATCATCATCTCATCATGATATCATCATCATCATCTCATCATGATATCATCATCATCATCATCTCATCATGATATCATCATCATCATCTCATCATGATATCATCATCATCATCTCATCATGATATCATCATCATCATCTCATCATGATATCATCATCATCTCATCATGATATCATCATCATCATCATCTCATCATGATATCATTATCATCATCATCATCATCATCTCATCATGATATCATCATCATCTCATCATGATATCATCATCATCTCATCATGATATCATCATCATCCTCATCATCATCTCATCATGATATCATAATCATCATCATCATCATCTCATCATGATATCATCATCATCTCATAATTATATCATCATCATCTCATCATGATATCATCATCATCATCATCATCATCATCATCATCTCATCATGATATCATCATCATCTCATCATGATATCGTCATCATCATCAACTCATCATGATATCATCATCATCATCATCATGATATCATCATCATCATCATCATCATCATCTCATCATGATATCATCAACATCACCATCATCATCATCATCTCATCATGATATCATCATCATCATCATCATCATCTCATCATGATATCATCATCAACATCATCTCATCATGATATCGTCATCATCATCATCTCATCATGATATCATCATCATCATCATCATGATATCATCATCATCATCATCATCATCTCATCATGATATCATCATCATCATCATCATCATCATCTCATCATGATATCATCATCATCATCATCATCATCATCATCTCATCATGATATCATTATCATCATCTCATCATGATATCGTCATCATCATCATCTCATCATGATATCGTCATCATCATCATCTCATCATGATATCATCATCATCATCATCATCATCATCATCATCTCATCATGATATCATCATCATCATCATCATGATATCATCATCATCTCATCTCGATATCATCATCATCTCATCATGATATCAACATCATCATCATCTCATCATGTTATCATCATCATCTCATCATGATATCATCATCTTAATCATCATCATCTCATCATGATATCATCATCACCTCATTATGATATCATCATCATCTCATCATGATATCATCATCATCATCATCATCATCATCATCATCATCATAATCATCATCTCATCATGATATCATCATCATCTCATTATGATATCATCATCATCTCATCATGGTACCATCATCATCATCATCATCATCTCATCATGATATCATCATCATCATCATCATGATATCATCATCATCATCATCATCATCTCATCATGATATCATCATCATCATCATCATCTCATCATCATCATCATCATCTCATCATGATATCATCATCATCATCATCATCTCATCATCATATCATCATCATCATCTCATCATGATATCATCATCATCATCATCATGATATCATCATCATCATCTCATCATGATATCATCATCATCATCTCATCATGATATCATTATCATCATCTCATCATGATATCGTCATCATCATCATCTCATCATGATATCATCATCATCATCATCATCATCATCATCATCTCATCATGATATCATCATCATCTCATCATGATATCATCATCATCTCATCTCGATATCATCATCATCTCATCATGATATCAACATCATCATCATCTCATCATGTTATCATCATCATCTCATCATGATATCATCATCACCTCATTATGATATCATCATCATCTCATCATGATATCATCATCATCATCATCATCATCATCATAATCATCATCTCATCATGATATCATCATCATCTCATCATGATATCATCATCATCTCATCATGATATCATCATCACCTCATTATGATATCATCATCATCTCATCATGATATCATCATCATCATCATCATATCATCATCATCATCATCATCATCTCATCATGATATCATCATCATCTAATCATGATATCATCATCATCTCATCATGATATCATCATCATCATCTCATCATGATATCGTCATCATCATCATCATCTCATCATGATATCGTCATCATCATCATCATCTCATCATGATATCATCATCATCTCATCATGATATCATCATCATCATCATCTCATCATGATATCATCATCATCATCATCTCATCATCATCTCATCATGATATCATCATCATCTCATTATGATATCATCATATTAATCATCATCATCTCATCATGATATCATCATCTTAATCATCATCATCTCATCATGATATCATCATCATCTCATTATGATATCATCATCATCTCATCATGATATCATCATCATCATCATCATCTCATCATCATCTCATCATGATATCATCATCATCTCATTATGATATCATCATCATCATCATCATCTCATCATCATCTCATCATGATATCATCATCTCATTATGATATCATCATCATCTCATCATGATATCATCATCATCTCATCATGATATCATCATCATCTCATCATGATATCATCATCATCTCATCATGATATCATCATCATCATCATCTCATCATGATATCATCATCATCTCATCATGATATCATCATCATCATCTCATCATGATATCATTATCATCATCATCATCATCATCATCTCATCATGATATCATCATCATCTCATCATGATATCATCATCATCATCTCATCATGATATCATCATCATCATCATCATCTCATCATGATATCATCATCATCATCATCATCATCATCATCATCATCATCATCATGATATCATCATGATATCATCATCATCTCATCTCGATATCATCATCATCTCATCATGATATCAACATCATCATCATCTCATCATGTTATCATCATCATCTCATCCTGATATCATCATCTTAATCATCATCATCTCATCATGATATCATCATCTTAATCATCATCATCTCATCATGATATCATCATCATCTCATTATGATATCATCATCATCTCATCATGATATCATCATCATCTCATCATGATATCATCATCATCATCTCATCATGATATCATCATCATCATCATCATCATCTCATCATCATCTCATCATGATATCATCATCATCTCATTATGATATCATCATCATCTCATCATGATATCTTCATCATCATCATCTCATCATGATATCATCATCATCATCATCATCATCATCATCATCATCATCATCATCATCATCATCATCATCTCATCATGATATCATCATCATCTCATCATGATATCATCATCATCTCATCATGATATCATCATCATCATCATCATCGTCTAATCATGATATCATCATCATCATCATCATCATCATCTCATCATGATATCATCATCATCTCATCATAATATCATCATCATCTCATCATGATATCATCATCATCATCATCTCATCATCATCTCATTATGATATCATCATCATCTCATTATGATATCATCATCATCTCATCATGATATCATCATCATCATGATATCATCATCATCTCATCATGATATCATCATCATCCTCATCTCATCATGATATCATCATCATCATCATCATCTCATCATCATCTCATCATGATATCATCATCATCATCTCATTATGATATCATCATCATCTCATCATGATATCATCATCATCATCATCATCATGATATCATCATCATCTCATCTCGATATCATCATCATCTCATCATGATATCAACATCATCATCATCTCATCATGTTATCATCATCATCTCATCATGATATCATCATCTTAATCATCATCATCTCATCATGATATCATCATCTTAATCATCATCATCATCTCATCATGATATCATCATCATCTCATTTTGATATCATCATCATCTCATCATGATATCATCATCATCATCATCATCATCATCTCATCATGATATCATCATCATCTCATCATGATATCATCATCATCATCTCATCATGATATCATCATCATCATCATCTCATCATCATCTCATCATGATATCATCATCATCTCATTATGATATCATTATCATCTCATCATGATATCATCATCATCATCATCTCATCATTATATCATCATCATCATCTCATCATGATATCATCATCATCTCATCATGATATCATCATCATCATCATCATCGTCTAATCATGATATCATCATCATCATCATCATCATCTCATCATGATATCATCATCATCTCATCATAATATCATCATCATCTCATCATGATATCATCATCATCTCATCATGATATCATCATAATCTCATCATGATATCATCATCATCGCATCATGATATCAACATCATCATCATCATCATCATCATCTCATCATGATATCATCATCATCTCATCATGATATCATCATCATCTCATCATGATATCATCATCATATCATCATGATATCATCATCTTAATCATCATCATCTCATCATGATATCATCATCATCTCAGTATGATATCATCATCTCATCATGATATCATCATCATCATCATCATCATCATCATCTCATCATGATATCATCATCATCTCATCATGATATCATCATCATCATCATCTCTTCATGATATCATCATCATCATCATCATCTCATCATCATCTCATCATGATATCATCATCATCATCATCATCATCATCATCATCATCTCATCATGATATCATCATCATCTCAGTATGATATCATCATCTCATCATGATATCATCATCATCATCATCATCTCATCATGATATCATCATCATCTCATCATCATCTCATCATATCATCATCATCTCATTATGATATCATCATGATCTCATCATGATATCATCATATCATCATCATCATCATCATCATCTCATCATGATATCATCATCATCTCAGTATGATATCATCATCTCATCATGATATCATCATCATCATCATCATCATCTCATCATGATATCATCATAATCTCATCATGATATCATCATCATCTCATCATGATATCATTATCATCATCATCATCATCTCATCATGATATCATCATCATCTCATCATGATATCATCATCATCATCTCATCATGATATCATCATCATCATCATCATCTCATCATCATCATCATGATATCATCATGATATCATCATCATCTCATCTCGATATCATCATCATCTCATCATGATATCAACATCATCATCATCTCATCATGTTATCATCATCATCTCATCCTGATATCATCATCTTAATCATCATCATCTCATCATGATATCATCATCTTAATCATCATCATCTCATCATGATATCATCATCATCTCATTATGATATCATCATCATCTCATCATGATATCATCATCATCTCATCATGATATCATCATCATCTCATCATGATATCATCATCATCTCATCATGATATCAACATCATCATCATCTCATCATGTTATCATCATCATCTCATCATGATATCAACATCATCATCATCTCATCATGATATCATCATCTTAATCATCATCATCTCATCATGATATCATCATCATCTCATTATGATATCATCATCATCTCATCATGATATCATCATCATCATCATCATCTCATCATGATATCATCATCATCTCATCATGATATCATCATCATCATCTCATCATGATATCATCATCATCATCTCATCATCATCATCTCATCATGATATCATCATCATCTCATTATGATATCATCATCATCATCATCATCTCATCATCATCTCATCATGATATCATCATCATCTCATTATGATATCATCATCTCATCATGATATCATCATCATCTCATCATGATATCATCATCATCTCATCATGATATCATCATCATCTCATCATGATATCATCATCATCATCGTCTAATCATGATATCATCATCATCATCATCATCTCATCATGATATCATCATCATCTCATCATAATATCATCATCATCTCATCATGATATCATCATCATCTCATCATGATATCATCATAATCTCATCATGATATCATCATCATCTCATCATGATATCAACATCATCATCATCATCATCTCATCATGATATCATCATCATCTCATCATGATATCATCATCATCTCATCATGATATCATCATCTTAATCATCATCATCTCATCATGATATCATCATCATCTCAGTATGATATCATCATCTCATCATGATATCATCATCATCATCATCATCATCATCTCATCATGATATCATCATCATCATCATCTCATCATCATCTCATCATATCATCATCATCTCATTATGATATCATCATGATCTCATCATGATATCATCATATCATCATCATCATCTCATCATGATATCATCATCATCTCAGTATGATATCATCATCTCATCATGATATCATCATCATCATCATCATCATCATCATCATCATCATCTCATCATGATATCATCATCATCATCATCTCATCATCATCTCATCATATCATCATCTCATTATGATATCATCATGATCTCATCATGATATCATCATATCATCATCATCATCTCATCATGATATCATCATCATCTCAGTATGATATCATCATCATCTCATCATGATCTCATCATGATATCATCATCATCTCATCATGATATCATCATCATCATCTCATCATGATATCATCATCATCATCATCATCATCATCATCTCATCATCATCTCATCATCATCTCATCATGATATCATCATCATCTCATTATGATATCATCATCTCATCATGATATCATCATCATCTCATCATGATATCATCATCATCTCATCATGATATCATCATCATCTCATCATGATATCATCATCATCATCGTCTAATCATGATATCATCGTCATCATCATAATATCATCATGATATCATCATCATCTCATCATAATATCATCATCATCTCATCATGATATCATCATCATCTCATCATGATATCATCATAATCTCATCATGATATCATCATCATCTCATCATGATATCAACATCATCATCATCATCTCATCATGATATCATCATCATCTCATCATGATATCATCATCATCTCATCATGATATCATCATCATCATCTCATCATGATATCATCATCATCATCATCATCATCATCTCATCATCATCTCATCATGATATCATCATCATCTCATTATGATATCATCATCATCTCATCATGATATCTTCATCATCATCATCTCATCATGATATCATCATCATCATCATCATCATCATCATCATCATCATCATCATCTCATCATGATATCATCATCATCTCATCATGATATCATCATCATCTCATCATGATATCATCATCATCATCATCTCATCATCATCTCATTATGATATCATCATCATCTCATTATGATATCATCATCATCTCATCATGATATCATCATCATCATCATGATATCATCATCATCTCATCATGATATCATCATCATCCTCATCTCATCATGATATCATCATCATCATCATCATCTCATCATCATCTCATCATGATATCATCATCATCATCTCATTATGATATCATCATCATCTCATCATGATATCATCATCATCATCATCATCATGATATCATCATCATCTCATCTCGATATCATCATCATCTCATCATGATATCAACATCATCATCATCTCATCATGTTATCATCATCATCTCATCATGATATCATCATCTTAATCATCATCATCTCATCATGATATCATCATCTTAATCATCATCATCATCTCATCATGATATCATCATCATCTCATTATGATATCATCATCATCTCATCATGATATCATCATCATCATCATCATCATCTCATCATGATATCATCATCATCTCATCATGATATCATCATCATCATCTCATCATGATATCATCATCATCATCATCTCATCATCATCTCATCATGATATCATCATCATCTCATTATGATATCATTATCATCTCATCATGATATCATCATCATCATCATCTCATCATTATATCATCATCATCATCTCATCATGATATCATCATCATCTCATCATGATATCATCATCATCATCATCATCGTCTAATCATGATATCATCATCATCATCATCATCATCATCATCTCATCATGATATCATCATCATCTCATCATAATATCATCATCATCTCATCATGATATCATCATCATCTCATCATGATATCATCATAATCTCATCATGATATCATCATCATCGCATCATGATATCAACATCATCATCATCATCATCTCATCATGATATCATCATCATCTCATCATGATATCATCATCATCTCATCATGATATCATCATCATATCATCATGATATCATCATCTTAATCATCATCATCTCATCATGATATCATCATCATCTCAGTATGATATCATCATCTCATCATGATATCATCATCATCATCATCATCATCATCATCTCATCATGATATCATCATCATCTCATCATGATATCATCATCATCATCATCTCTTCATGATATCATCATCATCATCATCATCTCATCATCATCTCATCATGATATCATCATCATCATCATCATCATCATCATCATCTCATCATGATATCATCATCATCTCAGTATGATATCATCATCTCATCATGATATCATCATCATCATCATCATCTCATCATGATATCATCATCATCTCATCATCATCTCATCATATCATCATCATCTCATTATGATATCATCATGATCTCATCATGATATCATCATATCATCATCATCATCATCATCATCTCATCATGATATCATCATCATCTCAGTATGATATCATCATCTCATCATGATATCATCATCATCATCATCATCATCTCATCATGATATCATCATAATCTCATCATGATATCATCATCATCTCATCATGATATCATTATCATCATCATCATCATCTCATCATGATATCATCATCATCTCATCATGATATCATCATCATCATCTCATCATGATATCATCATCATCATCATCATCATCATCTCATCATGATATCATTATAATCATCTCATCATGATATCGTCATCATCATCATCTCATCATGATATCGTCATCATCATCATCTCATCATGATATCATCATCATCATCATCATCATCATCATCATCTCATCATGATATCATCATCATCTCATCATGATATCATCATCATCTCATCTCGATATCATCATCATCTCATCATGATATCATCATCATCATCATCATGATATCATCATCATCATCTCATCATGATATCATCATCATCATCATCTCATCATGATATCATTATCATCATCTCATCATGATATCGTCATCATCATCATCTCATCATGATATCATCATCATCATCATCATCATCATCTCATCATGATATCATCATCATCTCATCATGATATCATCATCATCTCATCTCGATATCATCATCATCTCATCATGATATCAACATCATCATCATCTCATCATGTTATCATCATCATCTCATCATGATATCATCATCTTAATCATCATCATCTCATCATGATATCATCATCACCTCATTATGATATCATCATCATCTCATCATGATATCATCATCATCATCATCATCATCATCATCATCATAATCATCATCTCATCATGATATCATCATCATCTCATCATGATATCATCATCATCTCATCATGATATCATCATCACCTCATTATGATATCATCATCATCTCATCATGATATCATCATCATCATCATCATCATCATCATCATCATCATCATCATAATCATCATCTCATCATGATATCATCATCATCTCATCATGATATCATCATCATCTCATCATGATATCATCATCATCTCATCATGATATCATCATCACCTCATTATGATATCATCATCATCATCATCATCATCATCATCATCATCATCATCTCATTATGATATCATCATCATCTCATCATGATATCATCATCATCATCATCTCATCCTGATATCATTATCATCATCATCATCATCATCTCATCATGATATCAACATCATCTCATCATGATATCATCATCATCTCATCATGATATCATCATCATCATCTCATCATGATATCATAATCATCATCATCATCTCATCATGATATCATCATCATCTCATAATTATATCATCATCATCTCATCATGATATCATCATCATCATCATCATCATCATCATCTCATCATGATATCATCATCATCATCATCATCTCATCATGATATCATCATCATCATCTCATCATGAGATCGTCATCATCATCATCATCATCTCATCATGATATCATCATCATCATCATCATGATATCATCATCATCATCATCATCATCATCTCATCATGATATCATCATCATCATCATCATCTCATCATCATCATCATCATCTCATCATGATATCATCATCATCATCATCATCTCATCATCATATCATCATCATCATCTCATCATGATATCATCATCATCATCATCATGATATCATCATCATCATCTCATCATGATATCATCATCATCATCATCTCATCATGATATCATTATCATCATCTCATCATGATATCGTCATCATCATCATCTCATCATGATATCATCATCATCATCATCATCATCATCATCATCATCATCATCATCATCTCATCATGATATCATCATCATCTCATCATGATATCATCATCATCTCATCTCGATATCATCATCATCTCATCATGATATCAACATCATCATCATCTCATCATGTTATCATCATCATCTCATCATGATATCATCATCACCTCATTATGATATCATCATCATCTCATCATGATATCATCATCATCATCATCATCATCATCATCATCATCATCATCATAATCATCATCTCATCATGATATCATCATCATCTCATCATGATATCATCATCATCTCATCATGATATCATCATCACCTCATTATGATATCATCATCATCTCATCATGATATCATCATCATCATCATCATCATCATCATCATCATCATCATAATCATCATCTCATCATGATATCATCATCATCTCATCATGATATCATCATCATCTCATTATGATATCATCATCATCATCTCATCATGATATCATCATCATCTCATCATGATATCATCATCATATCATCATGATATCATCATCTTAATCATCATCATCTCATCATGATATCATCATCATCTCAGTATGATATCATCATCTCATCATGATATCATCATCATCATCATCATCATCTCATCATGATATCATCATCATCTCATCATGATATCATCATCATCATCATCTCTTCATGATATCATCATCATCATCATCATCTCATCATCATCTCATCATGATATCATCATCATCATCATCATCATCATCATCTCATCATGATATCATCATCATCTCAGTATGATATCATCATCTCATCATGATATCATCATCATCATCATCATCTCATCATGATATCATCATCATCTCATCATCATCTCATCATATCATCATCATCTCATTATGATATCATCATGATCTCATCATGATATCATCATATCATCATCATCATCATCATCATCTCATCATGATATCATCATCATCTCAGTATGATATCATCATCTCATCATGATATCATCATCATCATCATCATCATCATCATCTCATCATGATATCATCATAATCTCATCATGATATCATCATCATCTCATCATGATATCATTATCATCATCATCATCATCTCATCATGATATCATCATCATCTCATCATGATATCATCATCATCATCTCATCATGATATCATCATCATCATCATCATCATCATCTCATCATGATATCATTATAATCATCTCATCATGATATCGTCATCATCATCATCTCATCATGATATCGTCATCATCATCATCTCATCATGATATCATCATCATCATCATCATCATCATCATCATCATCATCTCATCATGATATCATCATCATCTCATCATGATATCATCATCATCTCATCTCGATATCATCATCATCTCATCATGATATCATCATCATCATCATCATGATATCATCATCATCATCTCATCATGATATCATCATCATCATCATCTCATCATGATATCATTATCATCATCTCATCATGATATCGTCATCATCATCATCTCATCATGATATCATCATCATCATCATCATCATCATCTCATCATGATATCATCATCATCTCATCATGATATCATTATCATCTCATCTCGATATCATCATCATCTCATCATGATATCAACATCATCATCATCTCATCATGTTATCATCATCATCTCATCATGATATCATCATCTTAATCATCATCATCTCATCATGATATCATCATCACCTCATTATGATATCATCATCATCTCATCATGATATCATCATCATCATCATCATCATCATCATAATCATCATCTCATGATGATATCATCATCATCTCATCATGATATCATCATCATCTCATCATGATATCATCATCACCTCATTATGATATCATCATCATCTCATCATGATATCATCATCATCATCATCATCATCATCATCATCATCATCATCATCATAATCATCATCTCATCATGATATCATCATCATCTCATCATGATATCATCATCATCTCATCATGATATCATCATCATCTCATCATGATATCATCATCACCTCATTATGATATCATCATCATCATCATCATCATCATCATCATCATCATCATCATCATCATCATCTCATTATGATATCATCATCATCTCATCATGATATCATCATCATCATCATCTCATCCTGATATCATTATCATCATCATCATCATCATCTCATCATGATATCAACATCATCTCATCATGATATCATCATCATCTCATCATGATATCATCATCATCATCTCATCATGATATCATAATCATCATCATCATCTCATCATGATATCATCATCATCTCATAATTATATCATCATCATCTCATCATGATATCATCATCATCATCATCATCATCATCTCATCATGATATCATCATCATCATCATCATCTCATCATGATATCATCATCATCTCATCATGATATCATCATCATCATCATCATCTCATCATGATATCATCATCATCATCATCATCTCATCATCATCATCATCATCTCATCATGATATCATCATCATCATCATCATCTCATCATCATATCATCATCATCATCTCATCATGATATCATCATCATCATCATCATGATATCATCATCATCATCTCATCATGATATCATCATCATCATCATCTCATCATGATATCATTATCATCATCTCATCATGATATCGTCATCATCATCATCTCATCATGATATCATCATCATCATCATCATCATCATCATCATCTCATCATGATATCATCATCATCTCATCATGATATCATCATCATCTCATCTCGATATCATCATCATCTCATCATGATATCAACATCATCATCATCTCATCATGTTATCATCATCATCTCATCATGATATCATCATCACCTCATTATGATATCATCATCATCTCATCATGATATCATCATCATCATCATCATCATCATCATCATCATCATAATCATCATCTCATCATGATATCATCATCATCTCATCATGATATCATCATCATCTCATCATGATATCATCATCACCTCATTATGATATCATCATCATCTCATCATGATATCATCATCATCATCATCATCTTCATCATCATCATAATCATCATCTCATCATGATATCATCATCATCTCATCATGATATCATCATCATCTCATTATGATATCATCATCATATCATCATCATCATCATCATCATCTCATCATGATATCATCATCATCTCATCATGATATCATCATCATCTCATCATGATATCATCATCATCATCTCATCATGATATCGTCATCATCATCATCTCATCATGATATCGTCATCATCATCATCATCTCATCATGATATCATCATCATCTCATCATGATATCATCATCATCATCATCTCATCATGATATCATCATCATCATCATCTCATCATCATCTCATCATGATATCATCATCATCTCATTATGATATCATCATCATCTCATAATGATATCATCATCATCATCATCATCATGATATCATCATCATCTCATCATGATATCATCATCATCCTCATCTCATCATGATATCATCATCATCATCATCATCATAATCTCATCATCATCTCATCATGATATCATCATCATCATCTCATCATGTTATCATCATCATCTCATCATGATATCATCATATTAATCATCATCATCTCATCATGATATCATCATCTTAATCATCATCATCTCATCATGATATCATCATCATCATCATCTCATCATGATATCATCATCATCTCATCATGATATCATCATCATCTCATCATGATATCATTATCATCATCATCATCATCATCTCATCATGATATCATCATCATCATCATCTCATCATGATATCATCATCATCATCTCATCATGATATCATCATCATCATCATCATCTCATCATGATATCATCATCATCTCATCATGATATCATCATCTCATCGTGATATCATCATCATCTCATCATGATATCATCATCATCTCATCATGATATCATTATCATCATCATCTCATCATGATATCATCATCATCTCATCATGATATCATCATCATCATCTCATCATGATATCATCATCATCATCATCTCATCATGATATCATCATCATCATCATCATCTCATCATGATATCATCATCATCTCATCATGATATCATCATCATCATCATCATCTCATCATGATATCATCATCATCTCATCATGATATAATCATCATCTCATCATGATATCATTATCATCATCATCATCATCATCTCATCATGATATCATCATCATCATCATCTCATCATGATATCATCATCATCATCATCATCTCATCATGATATCATCATCATCTCATCATGATATCATCATCATCATCATCATCATCTCATCATGATATCATCATCATCTCATCATGATATAATCATCATCTCATCATGATATCATTATCATCATCATCATCATCATCTCATCATGATATCATCATCATCATCTCATCATGATATCATCATCATCATCATCTCATCATGATATCATCATCATCATCATCTCATCATGATATCATCATCATCTCATCATGATATCATCATCATCATCTCATCATGATATCATCATCATCATCATCTCATCATGATATCATCATCATCTCATCATGATATCATCATCATCATCATCTCATCATGATATCATTATCATCATCATCATCATCATCTCATCATGATATCATCATCATCTCATCATGATATCATCATCATCTCATCATGATATCATCATCATCCTCATCATCATCTCATCATGATATCATAATCATCATCATCATCTCATCATGATATCATCATCATCTCATAATTATATCATCATCATCTCATCATGATATCATCATCATCATCATCATCATCATCATCATCATCTCATCATGATATCATCATATTAATCATCATCATCTCATCATGATATCATCATCTTAATCATCATCATCTCATCATGATATCATCATCATCTCATTATGATATCATCATCATCTCATCATGATATCATCATCATCATCATCATCTCATCATCATCTCATCATGATATCATCATCATCTCATTATGATATCATCATCATCTCATCATGATATCATCATCTCATCGTGATATCATCATCATCTCATCATGATATCATCATCATCTCATCATGATATCATTATCATCATCATCTCATCATGATATCATCATCTCATCATGATATCATCATCATCATCATCATCTCATCATGATATCATCATCATCTCATCATGATATCATCATCATCATCATCTCATCATGATATCATCATCATCTCATCATGATATAATCATCATCTCATCATGATATCATTATCATCATCATCATCATCATCTCATCATGATATCATCATCATCATCATCTCATCATGATATCATCATCATCATCATCATCTCATCATGATATCATCATCATCTCATCATGATATCATCATCATCATCATCATCATCTCATCATGATATCATCATCATCTCATCATGATATAATCATCATCTCATCATGATATCATTATCATCATCATCATCATCATCTCATCATGATATCATCATCATCATCTCATCATGATATCATCATCATCATCTCATCATGATATCATCATCATCATCATCTCATCATGATATCATCATCATCTCATCATGATATCATCATCATCATCATCTCATCATGATATCATCATCATCATCATCTCATCATGATATCATCATCATCTCATCATGATATCATCATCATCATCATCTCATCATGATATCATTATCATCATCATCATCATCATCTCATCATGATATCATCATCATCTCATCATGATATCATCATCATCTCATCATGATATCATCATCATCCTCATCATCATCTCATCATGATATCATAATCATCATCATCATCTCATCATGATATCATCATCATCTCATAATTATATCATCATCATCTCATCATGATATCATCATCATCATCATCATCATCATCATCATCTCATCATGATATCATCATATTAATCATCATCATCTCATCATGATATCATCATCATCTCATTATGATATCATCATCATCTCATCATGATATCATCATCATCATCATCATCTCATCATCATCTCATCATGATATCATCATCATCTCATTATGATATCATCATCATCATCATCATCTCATCATCATCTCATCATGATATCATCATCTCATTATGATATCATCATCATCTCATCATGATATCATCATCATCTCATCATGATATCATCATCATCTCATCATGATATCATCATCATCATCATCTCATCATGATATCATCATCATCTCATCATGATATCATCATCATCATCTCATCATGATATCATTATCATCATCATCATCATCATCATCTCATCATGATATCATCATCATCTCATCATGATATCATCATCATCATCTCATCATGATATCATCATCATCATCATCTCATCATGATATCATCATCATCTCATCATGATATCATCATCATCTCATCATGATATCATCATCATCATCTCATCATGATATCATTATCATCATCATCATCTCATCATGATATCATCATCATCTCATCATGATATCATCATCATCATCTCATCATGATATCATCATCATCATCATCATCATCTCATCATGATATCATCATCTCATCGTGATATCATCATCATCTCATCATGATATCATCATCATCATCTCATCATGATATCATCATCATCATCATCATCATCTCATCATGATATCATCATCATCTCATCATGATATCATCATCTCATCGTGATATCATCATCATCTCATCATGATATCATCATCATCTCATCATGATATCATTATCATCATCTCATCATGATATCATCATCATCTCATCATGATATCATCATCATCATCTCATCATGATATCATCATCATCATCATCTCATCATGATATCATCATCATCATCATCATCATCATCATCTCATCATGATATCATCATCATCTCATCATGATATCATCATCATCATCATCATCATCATCATCATCATCATCATCATCATCATCATCATCATCTCATCATGATCATCATCATCTCAGTATGATATCATCATCTCATCACTATATCATCATCATCATCTCATCATCATCTCATCATCATCATCATCGAATCATCATCTCATCATATCATCATCATCTCATTATGATATCATCATGATCTCATCATGATATCATCATATCATCATCATCTCATCATGATATCATCATGATATCATCATCATCTAATCATGATATCATCATCATAATCATCATCATCTCATCATAATCATCATCATATCATCATGATATCATCATCTCATCATGATATCATCATCATCTCATCATGATATCATCATCATCATCATCATCATCATCTCATCATGATATCATCATCATCATCATCATCATCATCATCTCATTATGATATCATCATCATCTCATCATGATATCATCATCATCATCATCTCATCCTGATATCATTATCATCATCATCATCATCATCATCATCATCATCTCATCATGATATCAACATCATCTCATCATGATATCATCATCATCTCATCATGATATCATCATCATCATCTCATCATGATATCATAATCATCATCATCATCTCATCATGATATCATCATCATCTCATAATTATATCATCATCATCTCATCATGATATCATCATCATCATCATCATCATCATCATCTCATCATGATATCATCATCATCATCATCATCATCTCATCATGATATCATCATCATCATCTCATCATGATATCGTCATCATCATCATCTCATCATGATATCATCATCATCATCATCATGATATCATCATCATCTCATCATGATATCATCATCATCTCATAATTATATCATCATCATCTCATCATGATATCATCATCATCATCATCATCATCATCATCATCTCATCATGATATCATCATCATCATCATCATCTCATCATGATATCATCATCATCATCTCATCATGATATCGTCATCATCATCATCTCATCATGATATCATCATCATCATCATCATGATATCATCATCATCATCATCATGATATCATCATCATCATCATCATCATCTCATCATGATATCATCATCATCACCATCATCATCATCATCATCATCATCATCTCATCATGATATCATCATCATCATCATCATATCATCATCATCATCTCATCATGATATCATCATCATCATCATCATGATATCATCATCATCATCTCATCATGATATCATCATCATCATCATCTCATCATGATATCATTATCATCATCTCATCATGATATCGTCATCATCATCATCTCATCATGATATCATCATCATCATCATCATCATCATCATCTCATCATGATATCATCATCATCTCATCATGATATCATCATCATCTCATCTCGATATCATCATCATCTCATCATGATATCAACATCATCATCATCTCATCATGATATCATCATCACCTCATTATGATATCATCATCATCTCATCATGATATCATCATCATCATCATCATCATCATCCTCATAATCATCATCTCATCATGATATCATCATCATCTCATCATGATATCATCATCATCTCATCATGATATCATCATCACCTCATTATGATATCATCATCATCTCATCATGATATCATCATCATCATCATCATCATCATCATCATCATCATCATAATCATCATCTCATCATGATATCATCATCATCTCATCATGATATCATCATCATCATCATCATCATCTCATCATGATATCATCATCATCATCATCATCATCATCATCATCATCATCATCATCTCATTATGATATCATCATCATCTCATCATGATATCATCATCATCATCATCATCTCATCCTGATATCATTATCATCATCATCATCATCATCATCTCATCATGATATCAACATCATCATCATCATCTCATCATCATATCATCATCATCATCTCATCATGATATCATCATCATCATCATCATGATATCATTATCATCATCTCATCATGATATCATCATCATCATCATCTCATCATGATATCATTATCATCATCTCATCATGATATCGTCATCATCATCATCTCATCATGATATCATCATCATCTCATCATGATATCAACATCATCATCATCATCATCTCATCATGATATCATCATCATCTCATCATGATATCGTCATCATCATCATCATCTCATCATGATATCATCATCATCATCATCATGATATCATCATCATCATCATCATCATCTCATCATGATATCATCATCATCACCATCATCATCATCATCATCATCATCATCATCATCTCATCATGATATCATCATCATCATCATCATGATATCATCATCATCATCTCATCATGATATCATCATCATCATCATCTCATCATGATATCATTATCATCATCTCATCATGATATCGTCATCATCATCATCTCATCATGATATCATCATCATCTCATCATGATATCAACATCATCATCATCATCATCTCATCATGATATCATCATCATCTCATCATGATATCGTCATCATCATCATCATCTCATCATGATATCATCATCATCATCATCATGATATCATCATCATCATCATCATCATCTCATCATGATATCATCATCATCACCATCATCATCATCATCATCTCATCATGATATCATCATCATCATCATCATCTCATCATCATATCATCATCTCATCATGATATCATCATCATCATCATCATCATGATATCATCATCATCATCTCATCATGATATCATTATCATCATCTCATCATGATATCGTCATCATCATCATCTCATCATGATATCATCATCATCTCATCATGATATCAACATCATCATCATCATCATCTCATCATGTTATCATCATCATCTCATCATGATATCATCATCTTAATCATCATCATCTCATCATGATATCATCATCACCTCATTATGATATCATCATCATCTCATCATGATATCATCATCATCATCATCATCATCATCATCATAATCATCATCTCATCATGATATCATCATCATCTCATCATGATATCATCATCATCTCATCATGATATCATCATCACCTCATTATGATATCATCATCATCTCATCATGATATCATCATCATCATCATCATGATATCATCATCATCATCTCATCATGATATCATCATCATCATCATCTCATCATGATATCATTATCATCATCTCATCATGATATCGTCATCATCATCATCTCATCATGATATCATCATCATCATCATCATCATCATCATCTCATCATGATATCATCATCATCTCATCATGATATCATCATCATCTCATCTCGATATCATCATCATCTCATCATGATATCAACATCATCATCATCTCATCATGATATCATCATCACCTCATTATGATATCATCATCATCTCATCATGATATCATCATCATCATCATCATCATCATCCTCATAATCATCATCTCATCATGATATCATCATCATCTCATCATGATATCATCATCATCTCATCATGATATCATCATCACCTCATTATGATATCATCATCATCTCATCATGATATCATCATCATCATCATCATCATCATCATCATCATCATCATAATCATCATCTCATCATGATATCATCATCATCTCATCATGATATCATCATCATCATCATCATCATCTCATCATGATATCATCATCATCATCATCATCATCATCATCATCATCATCATCTCATTATGATATCATCATCATCTCATCATGATATCATCATCATCATCATCATCATGATATCATCATCATCATCTCATCATGATATCATTATCATCATCTCATCATGATATCGTCATCATCATCATCTCATCATGATATCATCATCATCTCATCATGATATCAACATCATCATCATCATCATCTCATCATGTTATCATCATCATCTCATCATGATATCATCATCTTAATCATCATCATCTCATCATGATATCATCATCACCTCATTATGATATCATCATCATCTCATCATGATATCATCATCATCATCATCATCATCATCATCATAATCATCATCTCATCATGATATCATCATCATCTCATCATGATATCATCATCATCTCATCATGATATCATCATCACCTCATTATGATATCATCATCATCTCATCATGATATCATCATCATCATCATCATGATATCATCATCATCATCTCATCATGATATCATCATCATCATCATCTCATCATGATATCATTATCATCATCTCATCATGATATCGTCATCATCATCATCTCATCATGATATCATCATCATCATCATCATCATCATCATCTCATCATGATATCATCATCATCTCATCATGATATCATCATCATCTCATCTCGATATCATCATCATCTCATCATGATATCAACATCATCATCATCTCATCATGATATCATCATCACCTCATTATGATATCATCATCATCTCATCATGATATCATCATCATCATCATCATCATCATCCTCATAATCATCATCTCATCATGATATCATCATCATCTCATCATGATATCATCATCATCTCATCATGATATCATCATCACCTCATTATGATATCATCATCATCTCATCATGATATCATCATCATCATCATCATCATCATCATCATCATCATCATAATCATCATCTCATCATGATATCATCATCATCTCATCATGATATCATCATCATCATCATCATCATCTCATCATGATATCATCATCATCATCATCATCATCATCATCATCATCATCATCATCTCATTATGATATCATCATCATCTCATCATGATATCATCATCATCATCATCATCTCATCCTGATATCATTATCATCATCATCATCATCATCATCTCATCATGATATCAACATCATCATCATCATCTCATCATCATATCATCATCATCATCTCATCATGATATCATCATCATCATCATCATGATATCATTATCATCATCTCATCATGATATCATCATCATCATCATCTCATCATGATATCATTATCATCATCTCATCATGATATCGTCATCATCATCATCTCATCATGATATCATCATCATCTCATCATGATATCAACATCATCATAATCATCATCTCATCATGATATCATCATCATCTCATCATGATATCGTCATCATCATCATCATCTCATCATGATATCATCATCATCATCATCATGATATCATCATCATCATCATCATCATCTCATCATGATATCATCATCATCACCATCATCATCATCATCATCATCATCATCATCATCTCATCATGATATCATCATCATCATCATCATGATATCATCATCATCATCTCATCATGATATCATCATCATCATCATCTCATCATGATATCATTATCATCATCTCATCATGATATCGTCATCATCATCATCTCATCATGATATCATCATCATCTCATCATGATATCAACATCATCATCATCATCATCTCATCATGATATCATCATCATCTCATCATGATATCGTCATCATCATCATCATCTCATCATGATATCATCATCATCATCATCATGATATCATCATCATCATCATCATCATCTCATCATGATATCATCATCATCACCATCATCATCATCATCATCTCATCATGATATCATCATCATCATCATCATCTCATCATCATATCATCATCTCATCATGATATCATCATCATCATCATCATCATGATATCATCATCATCATCTCATCATGATATCATTATCATCATCTCATCATGATATCGTCATCATCATCATCTCATCATGATATCATCATCATCTCATCATGATATCAACATCATCATCATCATCATCTCATCATGTTATCATCATCATCTCATCATGATATCATCATCTTAATCATCATCATCTCATCATGATATCATCATCACCTCATTATGATATCATCATCATCTCATCATGATATCATCATCATCATCATCATCATCATCATCATAATCATCATCTCATCATGATATCATCATCATCTCATCATGATATCATCATCATCTCATCATGATATCATCATCACCTCATTATGATATCATCATCATCTCATCATGATATCATCATCATCATCATCATCATCATCATCATCATCATCATCATCATAATCATCATCTCATCATGATATCATCATCATCTCATCATGATATCATCATCATCTCATCATGATATCATCATCATCTCATCATGATATCATCATCATCTCATTATGATATCATCATCATCATCATCATCATCATCATCATCATCATCATCATCTCATTATGATATCATCATCATCTCATCATGATATCATCATCATCATCATCTCATCCTGATATCATTATCATCATCATCATCATCATCTCATCATGATATCAACATCATCTCATCATGATATCATCATCATCTCATCATGATATCATCATCATCATCTCATCATGATATCATAATCATCATCATCATCTCATCATGATATCATCATCATCTCATAATTATATCATCATCATCTCATCATGATATCATCATCATCATCATCATCATCATCATCTCATCATGATATCATCATCATCATCATCATCTCATCATGATATCATCATCATCATCTCATCATGATATCGTCATCATCATCATCATCATCTCATCATGATATCATCATCATCATCATCATGATATCATCATCATCATCATCTCATCATGATATCATCATCATCATCATCATCTCATCATCATCATCATCATCTCATCATGATATCATCATCATCATCATCATCTCAACATCATATCATCATCATCATCTCATCATGATATCATCATCATCATCATCATGATATCATCATCATCATCTCATCATGATATCATCATCATCATCATCTCATCATGATATCATTATCATCATCTCATCATGATATCGTCATCATCATCATCTCATCATGATATCATCATCATCATCATCATCATCATCATCATCTCATCATGATATCATCATCATCTCATCATGATATCATCATCATCTCATCTCGATATCATCATCACCTCATTATGATATCATCATCATCTCATCATGATATCATCATCATCATCATCATCATCATCATCATCATCATAATCATCATCTCATCATGATATCATCATCATCTCATCATGATATCATCATCATCTCATCATGATATCATCATCACCTCATTATGATATCATCATCATCTCATCATGATATCATCATCATCATCATCATCATCATCATCATAATCATCATCTCATCATGATATCATCATCATCTCATCATGATATCATCATCATCTCATTATGATATCATCATCATATCATCATCATCATCATCATCATCTCATCATGATATCATCATCATCTCATCATGATATCATCATCATCTCATCATGATATCATCATCATCATCTCATCATGATATCGTCATCATCATCATCTCATCATGATATCGTCATCATCATCATCATCTCATCATGATATCATCATCATCTCATCATGATATCGTCATCATCATCATCATCTCATCATGATATCATCATCATCATCATCTCATCATCATCTCATCATGATATCATCATCATCTCATTATGATATCATCATCATCTCATAATGATATCATCATCATCATCATCATCATGATATCATCATCATCTCATCATGATATCATCATCATCCTCATCTCATCATGATATCATCATCATCATAATCTCATCATCATCTCATCATGATATCATCATCATCATCTCATCATGTTATCATCATCATCTCATCATGATATCATCATATTAATCATCATCATCTCATCATGATATCATCATCTTAATCATCATCATCTCATCATGATATCATCATCATCATCATCTCATCATGATATCATCATCATCTCATCATGATATCATCATCATCTCATCATGATATCATTATCATCATCATCATCATCATCTCATCATGATATCATCATCATCATCATCTCATCATGATATCATCATCATCATCTCATCATGATATCATCATCATCATCATCATCATCTCATCATGATATCATCATCATCTCATCATGATATCATCATCTCATCGTGATATCATCATCATCTCATCATGATATCATCATCATCTCATCATGATATCATTATCATCATCATCTCATCATGATATCATCATCATCTCATCATGATATCATCATCATCATCTCATCATGATATCATCATCATCATCATCTCATCATGATATCATCATCATCATCATCATCTCATCATGATATCATCATCATCTCATCATGATATCATCATCATCATCATCTCATCATGATATCATCATCATCTCATCATGATATAATCATCATCTCATCATGATATCATTATCATCATCATCATCATCATCTCATCATGATATCATCATCATCATCATCTCATCATGATATCATCATCATCATCATCATCTCATCATGATATCATCATCATCTCATCATGATATCATCATCATCATCATCATCATCTCATCATGATATCATCATCATCTCATCATGATATAATCATCATCTCATCATGATATCATTATCATCATCATCATCATCATCTCATCATGATATCATCATCATCATCTCATCATGATATCATCATCATCATCTCATCATGATATCATCATCATCATCATCTCATCATGATATCATCATCATCTCATCATGATATCATCATCATCATCTCATCATGATATCATCATCATCATCATCTCATCATGATATCATCATCATCTCATCATGATATCATCATCATCATCATCTCATCATGATATCATTATCATCATCATCATCATCATCTCATCATGATATCATCATCATCTCATCATGATATCATCATCATCTCATCATGATATCATCATCATCCTCATCATCATCTCATCATGATATCATAATCATCATCATCATCTCATCATGATATCATCATCATCTCATAATTATATCATCATCATCTCATCATGATATCATCATCATCATCATCATCATCATCATCTCATCATGATATCATCATATTAATCATCATCATCTCATCATGATATCATCATCTTAATCATCATCATCTCATCATGATATCATCATCATCTCATTATGATATCATCATCATCTCATCATGATATCATCATCATCATCTCATCATCATCTCATCATGATATCATCATCATCTCATTATGATATCATCATCATGATATCATCATCTCATCGTGATATCATCATCATCTCATCATGATATCATCATCATCTCATCATGATATCATTATCATCATCATCTCATCATGATATCATCATCATCTCATCATGATATCATCATCATCATCTCATCATGATATCATCATCATCATCATCTCATCATGATATCATCATCATCATCATCATCTCATCATGATATCATCATCATCTCATCATGATATCATCATCATCATCATCATCTCATCATGATATCATCATCATCTCATCATGATATAATCATCATCTCATCATGATATCATTATCATCATCATCATCATCATCTCATCATGATATCATCATCATCATCATCTCATCATGATATCATTATCATCATCATCATCATCATCATCTCATCATGATATCATCATCATCTCATCATGATATCATCATCATCTCATCATGATATCATCATCATCCTCATCATCATCTCATCATGATATCATAATCATCATCATCATCTCATCATGATATCATCATCATCTCATAATTATATCATCATCATCTCATCATGATATCATCATCATCATCATCATCATCATCATCTCATCATGATATCATCATATTAATCATCATCATCTCATCATGATATCATCATCTTAATCATCATCATCTCATCATGATATCATCATCATCTCATTATGATATCATCATCATCTCATCATGATATCATCATCATCATCTCATCATCATCTCATCATGATATCATCATCATCTCATTATGATATCATCATCATCTCATCATGATATCATCATCTCATCGTGATATCATCATCATCTCATCATGATATCATCATCATCTCATCATGATATCATTATCATCATCATCTCATCATGATATCATCATCATCTCATCATGATATCATCAACATCATCTCATCATGATATCATCATCATCATCATCTCATCATGATATCATCATCATCATCATCATCTCATCATGATATCATCATCATCTCATCATGATATCATCATCATCATCATCTCATCATGATATCATCATCATCTCATCATGATATAATCATCATCTCATCATGATATCATTATCATCATCATCATCATCATCTCATCATGATATCATCATCATCATCATCTCATCATGATATCATCATCATCATCATCATCTCATCATGATATCATCATCATCTCATCATGATATCATCATCATCATCATCATCATCTCATCATGATATCATCATCATCTCATCATGATATAATCATCATCTCATCATGATATCATTATCATCATCATCATCATCATCATCATCTCATCATGATATCATCATCATCATCTCATCATGATATCATCATCATCATCTCATCATGATATCATCATCATCATCATCTCATCATGATATCATCATCATCTCATCATGATATCATCATCATCATCTCATCATGATATCATCATCATCATCATCTCATCATGATATCATCATCATCTCATCATGATATCATCATCATCATCATCTCATCATGATATCATTATCATCATCATCATCATCATCTCATCATGATATCATCATCATCTCATCATGATATCATCATCATCTCATCATGATATCATCATCATCCTCATCATCATCTCATCATGATATCATAATCATCATCATCATCTCATCATGATATCATCATCATCTCATAATTATATCATCATCATCTCATCATGATATCATCATCATCATCATCATCATCATCATCATCTCATCATGATATCATCATATTAATCATCATCATCTCATCATGATATCATCATCTTAATCATCATCATCTCATCATGATATCATCATCTTAATCATCATCATCTCATCATGATATCATCATCATCTCATTATGATATCATCATCATCTCATCATGATATCATCATCATCATCATCATCATCTCATCATCATCTCATCATGATATCATCATCATCTCATTATGATATCATCATCATCATCATCATATCATCATCTCATCATGATATCATCATCTCATTATGATATCATCATCATCTCATCATGATATCATCATCATCTCATCATGATATCATCATCATCTCATCATGATATCATCATCATCTCATCATGATATCATCATCATCATCATCTCATCATGATATCATCATCATCATCTCATCATGATATCATTATCATCATCATCATCATCATCATCATCTCATCATGATATCATCATCATCTCATCATGATATCATCATCATCATCTCATCATGATATCATCATCATCATCATCATCATCTCATCATGATATCATCATCATCTCATCATGATATCATCATCATCTCATCATGATATCATCATCATCTCATCATGATATCATTATCATCATCATCATCTCATCATGATATCATCATCATCTCATCATGATATCATCATCATCATCTCATCATGATATCATCATCATCATCATCATCATCTCATCATGATATCATCATCTCATCGTGATATCATCATCATCTCATCATGATATCATCATCATCATCTCATCATGATATCATCATCATCATCATCATCATCTCATCATGATATCATCATCATCTCATCATGATATCATCATCTCATCGTGATATCATCATCATCTCATCATGATATCATCATCATCTCATCATGATATCATTATCATCATCTCATCATGATATCATCATCATCTCATCATGATATCATCATCATCATCTCATCATGATATCATCATCATCATCATCATCTCATCATGATATCATCATCATCATCATCATCATCATCATCTCATCATGATATCATCATCATCTCATCATGATATCATCATCATCATCATCATCATCATCATCATCATCATCATCATCATCATCATCTCATCATGATCATCATCATCTCAGTATGATATCATCATCTCATCACTATATCATCATCATCATCTCATCATCATCTCATCATCATCATCATCGAATCATCATCTCATCATATCATCATCATCTCATTATGATATCATCATGATCTCATCATGATATCATCATATCATCATCATCTCATCATGATATCATCATGATATCATCATCATCTAATCATGATATCATCATCATAATCATCATCATCTCATCATAATCATCATCATATCATCATGATATCATCATCATCTCATCATGATATCATCATCATCTCATCATGATATCATCATCATCTCATCATGATATCATCATCATCATCATCATCATCATCATCATCATCTCATCATGATATCATCATCATCATCATCATCATCATCATCATCTCATTATGATATCATCATCATCTCATCATGATATCATCATCATCTCATCCTGATATCATTATCATCATCATCATCATCATCATCATCATCTCATCATGATATCAACATCATCTCATCATGATATCATCATCATCTCATCATGATATCATCATCATCATCTCATCATGATATCATAATCATCATCATCATCTCATCATGATATCATCATCATCTCATAATTATATCATCATCATCTCATCATGATATCATCATCATCATCATCATCATCATCATCATCTCATCATGATATCATCATCATCATCATCATCTCATCATGATATCATCATCATCATCTCATCATGATATCGTCATCATCATCATCTCATCATGATATCATCATCATCATCATCATGATATCATCATCATCTCATCATGATATCATCATCATCTCATAATTATATCATCATCATCTCATCATGATATCATCATCATCATCATCATCATCATCATCTCATCATGATATCATCATCATCATCATCATCTCATCATGATATCATCATCATCATCTCATCATGATATCGTCATCATCATCATCTCATCATGATATCATCATCATCATCATCATGATATCATCATCATCATCATCATGATATCATCATCATCATCATCATCATGATATCATCATCATCATCATCTCATCATGATATCATCATCATCTCATCATGATATCATCATCATCATCATCTCATCATGATATCATTATCATCATCATCATCATCATCTCATCATGATATCATCATCATCTCATCATGATATCATCATCATCTCATCATGATATCATCATCATCCTCATCATCATCTCATCATGATATCATAATCATCATCATCATCTCATCATGATATCATCATCATCTCATAATTATATCATCATCATCTCATCATGATATCATCATCATCATCATCATCATCATCATCATCATCTCATCATGATATCATCATATTAATCATCATCATCTCATCATGATATCATCATCTTAATCATCATCATCTCATCATGATATCATCATCATCTCATTATGATATCATCATCATCTCATCATGATATCATCATCATCATCTCATCATCATCTCATCATGATATCATCATCATCTCATTATGATATCATCATCATCTCATCATGATATCATCATCTCATCGTGATATCATCATCATCTCATCATGATATCATCATCATCTCATCATGATATCATTATCATCATCATCTCATCATGATATCATCATCATCTCATCATGATATCATCATCATCATCTCATCATGATATCATCATCATCATCATCTCATCATGATATCATCATCATCATCATCATCTCATCATGATATCATCATCATCTCATCATGATATCATCATCATCATCATCTCATCATGATATCATCATCATCTCATCATGATATAATCATCATCTCATCATGATATCATTATCATCATCATCATCATCATCTCATCATGATATCATCATCATCATCATCTCATCATGATATCATCATCATCATCATCTCATCATGATATCATTATCATCATCATCATCATCATCATCTCATCATGATATCATCATCATCTCATCATGATATCATCATCATCTCATCATGATATCATCATCATCCTCATCATCATCTCATCATGATATCATAATCATCATCATCATCTCATCATGATATCATCATCATCTCATAATTATATCATCATCATCTCATCATGATATCATCATCATCATCATCATCATCATCATCATCTCATCATGATATCATCATATTAATCATCATCATCTCATCATGATATCATCATCTTAATCATCATCATCTCATCATGATATCATCATCATCTCATTATGATATCATCATCATCTCATCATGATATCATCATCATCATCTCATCATCATCTCATCATGATATCATCATCATCTCATTATGATATCATCATCATCTCATCATGATATCATCATCTCATCGTGATATCATCATCATCTCATCATGATATCATCATCATCTCATCATGATATCATTATCATCATCATCTCATCATGATATCATCATCATCTCATCATGATATCATCAACATCATCTCATCATGATATCATCATCATCATCATCATCTCATCATGATATCATCATCATCATCATCATCTCATCATGATATCATCATCATCTCATCATGATATCATCATCATCATCATCTCATCATGATATCATCATCATCTCATCATGATATAATCATCATCTCATCATGATATCATTATCATCATCATCATCATCATCTCATCATGATATCATCATCATCATCATCTCATCATGATATCATCATCATCATCATCATCTCATCATGATATCATCATCATCTCATCATGATATCATCATCATCATCATCATCATCTCATCATGATATCATCATCATCTCATCATGATATCATTATCATCATCATCATCATCATCATCTCATCATGATATCATCATCATCATCTCATCATGATATCATCATCATCATCTCATCATGATATCATCATCATCATCATCTCATCATGATATCATCATCATCTCATCATGATATCATCATCATCATCTCATCATGATATCATCATCATCATCATCTCATCATGATATCATCATCATCTCATCATGATATCATCATCATCATCATCTCATCATGATATCATTATCATCATCATCATCATCATCTCATCATGATATCATCATCATCTCATCATGATATCATCATCATCTCATCATGATATCATCATCATCCTCATCATCATCTCATCATGATATCATAATCATCATCATCATCTCATCATGATATCATCATCATCTCATAATTATATCATCATCATCTCATCATGATATCATCATCATCATCATCATCATCATCATCATCTCATCATGATATCATCATATTAATCATCATCATCTCATCATGATATCATCATCTTAATCATCATCATCTCATCATGATATCATCATCATCTCATTATGATATCATCATCATCTCATCATGATATCATCATCATCATCATCATCTCATCATCATCTCATCATGATATCATCATCATCTCATTATGATATCATCATCATCATCATCATCTCATCATCATCTCATCATGATATCATCATCTCATTATGATATCATCATCATCTCATCATGATATCATCATCATCTCATCATGATATCATCATCATCTCATCATGATATCATCATCATCTCATCATGATATCATCATCATCATCATCTCATCATGATATCATCATCATCTCATCATGATATCATCATCATCATCTCATCATGATATCATTATCATCATCATCATCATCATCATCTCATCATGATATCATCATCATCTCATCATGATATCATCATCATCATCTCATCATGATATCATCATCATCATCATCATCATCTCATCATGATATCATCATCATCTCATCATGATATCATCATCATCTCATCATGATATCATCATCATCTCATCATGATATCATTATCATCATCATCATCTCATCATGATATCATCATCATCTCATCATGATATCATCATCATCATCTCATCATGATATCATCATCATCATCATCATCATCTCATCATGATATCATCATCTCATCGTGATATCATCATCATCTCATCATGATATCATCATCATCATCTCATCATGATATCATCATCATCATCATCATCATCTCATCATGATATCATCATCATCTCATCATGATATCATCATCTCATCGTGATATCATCATCATCTCATCATGATATCATCATCATCTCATCATGATATCATTATCATCATCTCATCATGATATCATCATCATCTCATCATGATATCATCATCATCATCTCATCATGATATCATCATCATCATCATCATCTCATCATGATATCATCATCATCATCATCATCATCATCATCTCATCATGATATCATCATCATCTCATCATGATATCATCATCATCATCATCATCATCATCATCATCATCATCATCATCATCATCATCATCATCATCTCATCATGATCATCATCATCTCAGTATGATATCATCATCTCATCACTATATCATCATCATCATCTCATCATCATCTCATCATCATCATCATCGAATCATCATCTCATCATATCATCATCATCTCATTATGATATCATCATGATCTCATCATGATATCATCATATCATCATCATCTCATCATGATATCATCATGATATCATCATCATCTAATCATGATATCATCATCATAATCATCATCATCTCATCATAATCATCATCATATCATCATGATATCATCATCATCTCATCATGATATCATCATCATCTCATCATGATATCATCATCATCATCATCATCATCATCATCATCATCTCATCATGATATCATCATCATCATCATCATCATCATCATCATCATCTCATTATGATATCATCATCATCTCATCATGATATCATCATCATCATCATCTCATCCTGATATCATTATCATCATCATCATCATCATCATCATCATCTCATCATGATATCAACATCATCTCATCATGATATCATCATCATCTCATCATGATATCATCATCATCATCTCATCATGATATCATAATCATCATCATCATCTCATCATGATATCATCATCATCTCATAATTATATCATCATCATCTCATCATGATATCATCATCATCATCATCATCATCATCATCTCATCATGATATCATCATCATCATCATCATCTCATCATGATATCATCATCATCATCTCATCATGATATCGTCATCATCATCATCTCATCATGATATCATCATCATCATCATCATGATATCATCATCATCTCATCATGATATCATCATCATCTCATAATTATATCATCATCATCTCATCATGATATCATCATCATCATCATCATCATCATCATCTCATCATGATATCATCATCATCATCATCATCATCATCTCATCATGATATCATCATCATCATCTCATCATGATATCGTCATCATCATCATCTCATCATGATATCATCATCATCATCATCATGATATCATCATCATCATCATCATGATATCATCATCATCATCATCATCATCTCATCATGATATCATCATCATCACCATCATCATCATCATCATCATCATCATCTCATCATGATATCATCATCATCATCATATCATCATCATCATCTCATCATGATATCATCATCATCATCATCATGATATCATCATCATCATCTCATCATGATATCATCATCATCATCATCTCATCATGATATCATTATCATCATCTCATCATGATATCGTCATCATCATCATCTCATCATGATATCATCATCATCATCATCATCATCATCATCATCTCATCATGATATCATCATCATCTCATCATGATATCATCATCATCTCATCTCGATATCATCATCATCTCATCATGATATCAACATCATCATCATCTCATCATGTTATCATCATCATCTCATCATGATATCATCATCTTAATCATCATCATCTCATCATGATATCATCATCACCTCATTATGATATCATCATCATCTCATCATGATATCATCATCATCATCATCATCATCATCATCATAATCATCATCTCATCATGATATCATCATCATCTCATCATGATATCATCATCATCTCATCATGATATCATCATCACCTCATTATGATATCATCATCATCTCATCATGATATCATCATCATCATCATCATCATCATCATCATCATCATAATCATCATCTCATCATGATATCATCATCATCTCATCATGATATCATCATCATCATCATCATCTCATCATGATATCATCATCATCATCATCATCATCATCATCATCATCATCATCATCATCATCATCATCTCATTATGATATCATCATCATCTCATCATGATATCATCATCATCATCATCTCATCCTGATATCATTATCATCATCATCATCATCATCATCTCATCATGATATCAACATCATCATCATCATCATCATCTCATCATCATATCATCATCATCATCTCATCATGATATCATCATCATCATCATCATGATATCATTATCATCATCTCATCATGATATCATCATCATCATCATCTCATCATGATATCATTATCATCATCTCATCATGATATCGTCATCATCATCATCTCATCATGATATCATCATCATCTCATCATGATATCAACATCATCATCATCATCATCTCATCATGATATCATCATCATCTCATCATGATATCGTCATCATCATCATCATCTCATCATGATATCATCATCATCATCATGATATCATCATCATCATCATCATCATCATCTCATCATGATATCATCATCATCACCATCATCATCATCATCATCATCATCATCATCATCATCTCATCATGATATCATCATCATCATCATCTCATCATCATATCATCATCATCATCATCTCATCATGATATCATCATCATCATCATCATGATATCATCATCATCATCTCATCATGATATCATCATCATCATCATCTCATCATGATATCATTATCATCATCTCATCATGATATCGTCATCATCATCATCTCATCATGATATCATCATCATCTCATCATGATATCAACATCATCATCATCATCATCTCATCATGATATCATCATCATCTCATCATGATATCGTCATCATCATCATCATCTCATCATGATATCATCATCATCATCATCATGATATCATCATCATCATCATCATCATCTCATCATGATATCATCATCATCACCATCATCATCATCATCATCATCATCATCATCATCTCATCATGATATCATCATCATCATCATCATCTCATCATGATATCATCATCATCATCATCTCATCATGATATCATTATCATCATCTCATCATGATATCGTCATCATCATCATCTCATCATGATATCATCATCATCTCATCATGATATCAACATCATCATCATCATCATCTCATCATGATATCATTATCATCATCTCATCATGATATCGTCATCATCATAATCTCATCATGATATCATCATCATCTCATCATGATATCAACATCATCATCATCATCATCTCATCATGATATCATCATCATCTCATCATGATATCATCATCATCTCATCATGATATCATCATCATCTCATCATGATATCATCATCATCTCATCATGATATCATCATCATCATCATCATCATCATCATCATCATCATCATCATAATCATCATCTCATCATGATATCATCATCATCTCATCATGATATCATCATCATCATCATCATCATCATCTCATCATGATATCATCATCATCATCATCATCATCATCATCTCATTATGATATCATCATCATCTCATCATGATATCATCATCATCATCATCTCATCCTGATATCATTATCATCATCATCATCATCATCATCATCATCATCTCATCATGATATCAACATCATCTCATCATGATATCATCATCATCTCATCATGATATCATCATCATCATCTCATCATGATATCATAATCATCATCATCATCTCATCATGATATCATCATCATCTCATAATTATATCATCATCATCTCATCATGATATCATCATCATCATCATCATCATCATCATCATCTCATCATGATATCATCATCATCATCATCTCATCATGATATCATCATCATCATCTCATCATGATATCGTCATCATCATCATCATCTCATCATGATATCATCATCATCATCATCATGATATCATCATCATCATCATCATCATCATCATCTCATCATGATATCATCATCATCACCATCATCATCATCATCATCATCATCATCATCTCATCATGATATCATCATCATCTCATCATGATATCATCATCACCTCATTATGATATCATCATCATCTCATCATGATATCATCATCATCATCATCATCATAATCATCATCTCATCATGATATCATCATCATCTCATCATGATATCATCATCATCTCATTATGATATCATCATCATCTCATCATGATATCATCATCATCATCATCTCATCATGATATCATCATCATCTCATCATGATATCATCATCATCATCTCATCATGATATCATCATCATCATCTCATCATGATATCGTCATCATCATCATCTCATCATGATATCGTCATCATCATCATCATCTCATCATGATATCATCATCATCTTATCATGATATCATCATCATCGTCTAATCATGATATCATCATCATCATCATCATCTCATCATGATATCATCATAATCTCATCATGATATCATCATCATCTCATCATGATATCATCATCATCATCATCATCATCATCATGATATCATCATCATCTCATCATGATATCATCATCATCCTCATCTCATCATGATATCATCATCATCATCTCATCATCATCTCATCATGATATCATCATCATCTCATTATGATATCATCATCTCATCATGATATCATCATCATCTCATCATGATATCATCATCATCTCATCATGATATCATCATCATCTCATCATGATATCATCATCATCATCATCTCATCATGATATCATCATCATCTCATCATGATATCATCATCATCTCATCATGATATCATCATCATCATCGTCTAATCATGATATCATCATCATCATCATCATCATCTCATCATGATATCATCATCATCTCATCATAATATCATCATCATCTCATCATGATATCATCATCATCTCATCATGATATCATCATAATCTCATCATGATATCATCATCATCTCATCATGATATCAACATCTTCATCATCATCATCATCTCATCATGATATCATCATCATCTCATCATGATATCATCATCATCTCATCATGATATCATCATCTTAATCATCATCATCTTATCATGATATCATCATCATCTCAGTATGATATCATCATCTCATCATGATATCATCATCATCATCATCATCATCATCATCATCTCATCATGATATCATCATCATCATCATCATCTCATCATCATCTCATCATATCATCATCATCTCATTATGATATCATCATGATCTCATCATGATATCATCATCATCATCATCATCTCATCATCATCTCATCATGATATCATCATCATCATCATCATCATCTCATCATGATATCATCATCGTCTCAGTATGATATTATCATCTCATCATGATATCATCATCATCATCATCATCATCATCATCTCATCATGATATCATCATCATCATCATCTCATCATCATCTCATCATATCATCATCATCTCATTATGATATCATCATGATCTCATCATGATATCATCATATCATCATCATCATCTCATCATGATATCATCATCATCTCAGTATGATATCATCATCTCATCATGATATCATCATCATCATCATCTCATCATGATATCATCATAATCTCATCATGATATCATCATCATCTCATCATGATATCATCATCATCATCATCATCTCATCATGATATCATCATCATCATCATCTCATCATGATATCATTATCATCATCATCATCATCATCATCTCATCATGATATCATTATCATCTCATCATGATATCATCATCATCATCATCTCATCATGATATCATAATCATCATCATCATCTCATCATGATATCATCATCATCTCATAATTATATCATCATCATCTCATCATGATATCATCATCATCATCATCATCATCATCATCATCATCATCATCATCATCTCATCATGATATCATCATCATCTCATCATGATATCATCATCATCATCTCATCATGATATCGTCATCATCATCATCTCATCATGATATCATCATCATCATCATCATCATGATATCATCATCATCATCATCATCATCATCTCATCATGATATCATCATCATCACCATCATCATCATCATCTCATCATGATATCATCATCATCATCATCTCATCATGATATCATCATCATCATCTCATCATGATATCATCATCATCATCATCATCATGATATCATCATCATCATCATCATCTCATCATGATATCATCATCATCATCATCATCTCATCATGATATCATTATCATCATCTCATCATGATATCGTCATCATCATCATCTCATCATGATATCATCATCATCATCATCATCATCATCATCTCATCATGATATCATCATCATCTCATCATGATATCATCATCATCTCATCTCGATATCATCATCATCTCATCATGATATCAACATCATCATCATCATCATCATAATCATCATCTCATCATGATATCATCATCATCATCATCATCATCATAATCATCATCTCATCATGATATCATTATCATCATCTCATCATGATATCGTCATCATCATCATCTCATCATGATATCATCATCATCATCATCATCTTCATCTCATCATGATATCATCATCATCTCATCATGATATCATCATCATCTCATCTCGATATCATCATCATCTCATCATGATATCAACATCATCATCATCATCATCATAATCATCATCTCATCATGATATCATCATCATCATCATCATCATAATCATCATCTCATCATGATATCATCATCATCATCTCATCATGATATCATCATCATCTCATTATGATATCATCATCATCTCATCATGATATCATCATCATCATCATCATCATCATCATCATCTCATCATGATATCATCATCATCATCTCATCATGATATCATCATCATCATCGCATCATGATATCATCATCATCATCTCATCATGATATCGTCATCATCATCATCTCATCATGATATCGTCATCATCATCATCATCTCATCATGATATCATCATCATCTCATCATGATATCATCATCATCATCATCTCATCATGATATCATCATCATCTCATCATGATATCATCATCATCTCATTATGATATCATCATCATCTCATCATGATATCATCATCATCATCATGATATCATCATCATCTCATCATGATATCATCATCATCCTCATCTCATCATGATATCATCATCATCATCATCATCTCATCATCATCTCATCATGATATCATCATCATCATCTCATTATGATATCATCATCATCTCATCATGATATCATCATCATCATCATCATCATCATGATATCATCATCATCTCATCTCGATATCATCATCATCTCATCATGATATCAACATCATCATCATCTCATCATGTTATCATCATCATCTCATCATGATATCATCATCTTAATCATCATCATCTCATCATGATATCATCATCTTAATCATCATCATCTCATCATGATATCATCATCATCTCAGTATGATATCATCATTTCATCATGATATCATCATCATCATCATCATCATCATCATCATCTCATCATGATATCATCATCATCTCATCATGATATCATCATCATCATCATCTCATCATGATATCATCATCATCATCATCATCATCTCATCATCATCTCATCATGATATCATCATCATCATCTCATCATGATATCATCATCATCTCAGTAGTATATCATCATCTCATCATGATATCATCATCATCATCATCATCATCATCATCATCATCATCTCATCATGATATCATCATCATCATCATCTCATCATCATCTCATCATATCATCATCATCTCATTATGATATCATCATGATCTCATCATGATATCATCATATCATCATCATCATCATCTCATCATGATATCATCATCATCTCAGTATGATATCATCATCTCATCATGATATCATCATCATCATCATCTCATCATGATATCATCATAATCTCATCATGATATCATCATCATCTCATCATGATATCATCATCATCATCATCATCATCATCATGATATCATCATCATCTCATCATGATATCATCATCATCCTCATCTCATCATGATATCATCATCATCATCATCTCATCATCATCTCATCATGATATCATCATCATCATATCATCATGATATCATCATCATCTCATCATGATATCATCATCATCTCATCATGATATCATCATAATCTCATCATGATATCATCATCATCATCATCATCATCATCATCATGATATCATCATCATCTCATCATGATATCATCATCATCCTCATCTCATCATGATATCATCATCATCATCATCTCATCATCATCTCATCATGATATCATCATCATCATCTCATTATGATATCATCATCATCTCATCATGATATCATCATCATCATCATCATCATGATATCATCATCATCTCATCTCGATATCATCATCATCTCATCATGATATCAACATCATCATCATCTCATCATGTTATCATCATCATCTCATCATGATATCATCATCTTAATCATCATCATCTCATCATAATATCATCATCATCTCATCATGATATCATCATCATCATCGTCTAATCATGATATCATCATCATCATCATCATCTCATCATGATATCATCATCATCTCATCATAATATTATCATCATCTCATCATGATATCATCATCATCTCATCATGATATCATCATCTCATCATGATATCATCATCATCTCATCATGATATCATTATCATCATCATCATCTCATCATGATATCATCATCATCTCATCATGATATCATCATCATCATCTCATCATGATATCATCATCATCATCATCTCATCATGATATCATCATCATCATCATCATCATCATCATCATCATCATCTCATCATGATATCATCATCATCTCATCATGATATCATCATCATCATCATCTCATCATGATATCATTATCATCATCATCATCATCATCTCAGTATGATATCATAATCTCATCATGATATCATCATCATCATCATCATCATCATCATCTCATCATCATTTCATCATCATCATCATCTCATCATCATCTCATCATATCATCATGATCTCATTATGATATCATCATGATCTCATCATGATATCATCATATCATCATCATCTCATCATGATATCATCATGATATCATCATGATATCATCATCATCATCATCTCATCATGATATCATCATCATAATCATCATCGTCTCATCATAATCATCATCATATCATCATGATATCATCATCATCTCATCATGATATCATCATCATCTCATCATGATATCATCATCATCTCATCATGATATCATCATCATCATCATCATCATCATCATCATCTCATCATGATATCATCATTATCATCATCATCATCTCATCATGATATCATCATCATCATCATCTCATCATGATATCATTATCATCATCATCATCATCATCATCATCATCATCTCATCATGATATCATTATCATCTCATCATGATATCATCATCATCATCATCATCATCATCTCATCATGATATCATAATCATCATCATCATCTCATCATGATATCATCATCATCTCATAATTATATCATCATCATCTCATCATGATATCATCATCATCATCATCATCATCTCATCATGATATCATCATCATCATCATCTCATCATGATATCATCATCATCATCATCTCATCATGATATCATCATCATCATCTCATCATGATATCGTCATCATCATCATCTCATCATGATATCATCATCATCATCATCATCATGATATCATCATCATCATCATCATCATCATCTCATCATGATATCATCATCATCATCATCATCATCATCATCATCATCATCATCTCATCATGATATCATCATCATCATCATCTCATCATGATATCATCATCATCATCTCATCATGATATCATCATCATCATCATCATGATATCATCATCATCATCATCATCTCATCATGATATCATCATCATCATCATCATCTCATCATGATATCATTATCATCATGATATCGTCATCATCATCATCTCATCATGATATCATCATCTCATCATGATATCATCATCATCTCATCATGATATCATCATCATCTCATCATGATATCATCATCATCTCATCTCGATATCATCATCATCTCATCATGATATCAACATCATCATCATCATCATCATAATCATCATCTCATCATGATATCATCATCATCATCATCATCATAATCATCATCTCATCATGATATCATCATCATCTCATCATGATATCATCATCATCTCATTATGATATCATCATCATCTCATCATGATATCATCATCATCATCATCATCATCTTCATCATCTCATCATGATATCATCATCATCATCTCATCATGATATCATCATCATCATCGCATCATGATATCATCATCATCATCTCATCATGATATCTTCATCATCATCATCTCATCATGATATCGTCATCATCATCATCATCTCATCATGATATCATCATCATCTCATCATGATATCATCATCATCATCTCATCATGATATCATCATCATCATCATCTCATCATCATCTCATCATGATATCATCATCATCTCATTATGATATCATCATCATCTCATCATGATATCATCATCATCATCATCATCATGATATCATCATCATCATCATCATCATGATATCATCATCATCTCATCATGATATCATCATCATCTCATTATGATATCATCATCATCTCATCATGATATCATCATCATCTCATTATGATATCATCATCATCTCATCATGATATCATCATCATCATCATCATCATCATGATATCATCATCATCTCATCATCATCTCATCATGATATCATCATCTTAATCATCATCATCTCATCATGTTATCATCATCATCTCATCATGATATCATCATCTTAATCATCATCATCTCATCATGATATCATCATCTTAATCATCATCATCTCATCATGATATCATCATCATCTCATTATGATATCATCATCATCTCATCATGATATCATCATCATCATCATCATCATCTCATCATGATATCATCATCATCTCATCATGATATCATCATCATCATCTCATCATGATATCATCATCATCATCATCTCATCATCATCTCATCATGATATCATCATCATCTCATTATGATATCATCATCATCATCATCATCATCTCATCATCATCTCATCATGATATCATCATCATCTCATTATGATATCATCATCTCATCATGATATCATCATCATCTCATCATGATATCATCATCATCTCATCATGATATCATCATCATCTCATCATGATATCATCATCATCATCGTCTAATCATGATATCATCATCATCATCATCATCATCTCATCATGATATCATCATCATCTCATCATAATATCATCATCATCTCATCATGATATCATCATCATCATCATCTCATCATGATATCATCATCTTAATCATCATCATCTCATCATGTTATCATCATCATCTCATCATGATATCATCATCTTAATCATCATCATCTCATCATGATATCATCATCTTAATCATCATCATCTCATCATGATATCATCATCATCTCATTATGATATCATCATCATCTCATCATGATATCATCATCATCATCATCATCATCTCATCATGATATCATCATCATCTCATCATGATATCATCATCATCATCTCATCATGATATCATCATCATCATCATCATCTCATCATCATCTCATCATGATATCATCATCATCTCATTATGATATCATCATCATCATCTCATCATCATCTCATCATGATATCATCATCATCTCATTATGATATCATCATCTCATCATGATATCATCATCATCTCATCATGATATCATCATCATCTCATCATGATATCATCATCATCTCATCATGATATCATCATCATCATCGTCTAATCATGATATCATCATCATCATCATCATCATCTCATCATGATATCATCATCATCTCATCATAATATCATCATCATCTCATCATGATATCATCATCATCTCATCATGATATCATCATAATCTCATCATGATATCATCATCATCTCATCATGATATCAACATCATCATCATCATCATCATCTCATCATGATATCATCATCATCTCATCATGATATCATCATCATCTTATCATGATATCATCATCTTAATCATCATCATCTCATCATGATATCATCATCATCTCAGTATGATATCATCATCTCATCATGATATCATCATCATCATCATCATCATCATCATCATCATCTCATCATGATATCATCATCATCATCATCTCATCATCATCTCATCATATCATCATCATCTCATTATGATATCATCATGATCTCATCATGATATCATCATATCATCATCATCATCTCATCATGATATCATCATCATCTCAGTATGATATCATCATCTCATCATGATATCATCATCATCATCATCATCATCATCATCATCTCATCATGATATCATCCTCATCATCATCATCTCATCATCATCTCATCATATCATCATCATCTCATTATGATATCATCATGATCTCATCATGATATCATCATATCATCATCATCATCATCTCATCATGATATCATCATCATCTCAGTATGATATCATCATCATCTCATCATGATCTCATCATGATATCATCATCATCTCATCATGATATCATCATCATCATCTCATCATGATATCATCATCATCATCATCATCTCATCATCATCTCATCATGATATCATCATCATCTCATTATGATATCATCATCATCATCATCATCTCATCATGGTATCATCATCATCTCATTATGATATCATCATCTCATCATGATATCATCATCATCTCATCATGATATCATCATCATCTCATCATGATATCATCATCATCTCATCATGATATCATCATCATCATCGTCTAATCATGATATCATCATCATCATCATCATCATCATCTCATCATGATATCATCATCATCTCATCATAATATCATCATCATCTCATCATGATATCATCATCATCTCATCATGATATCATCATAATCTCATCATGATATCATCATCATCTCATCATGATATCAACATCATCATCATCATCATCTCATCATGATATCATCATCATCTCATCATGATATCATCATCATCTCATCATGATATCATCATCTTAATCATCATCATCTCATCATGATATCATCATCATCTCAGTATGATATCATCATCTCATCATGATATCATCATCATCATCATCATCATCTCATCATGATATCATCATCATCTCATCATGATATCATCATCATCATCATCTCATCATGATATCATCATCATCATCATCTCATCATGATATCATCATCATCATCATCATCATCATCATCTCATCATCATCTCATCATGATATCATCATCATCATCATCATCTCATCATGATATCATCATCATCTCAGTATGATATTATCATCTCATCATGATATCATCATCATCATCATCATCATCATCATCATCATCATCTCATCATGATATCATCATCATCATCATCATCTCATCATCATCTCATCATGATATCATCATCATCATCATCTCATCATGATATCATCATCATCATCATCTCATCATGATATCATCATCATCATCATCATCATCATCTCATCATCATCTCATCATGATATCATCATCATCATCATCATCTCATCATGATATCATCATCATCTCAGTATGATATTATCATCTCATCATGATATCATCATCATCATCATCATCATCATCATCATCATCATCTCATCATGATATCATCATCATCATCATCTCATCATCATCTCATCATATCATCATCATCTCATTATGATATCATCATGATCTCATCATGATATCATCATATCATCATCATCATCTCATCATGATATCATCATCATCTCAGTATGATATCATCATCTCATCATGATATCATCATCATCATCATCTCATCATGATATCATCATAATCTCATCATGATATCATCATCATCTCATCATGATATCATCATCATCATCATCATCTCATCATGATATCATCATCATCATCATCATCATCATCATCATCTCATCATGATATCATCATCATCATCTCATCATGATATCATCATCATCATCTCATCATCATCTCATCATAATATCATCATCATCTCATTATGATATCATCATCATCTCATCATGATATCATCATCATCATCATCATCATGATATCATCATCATCTCATCTCGATATCATCATCATCATCTCATCATGATATCAACATCATCATCATCTCATCATGTTATCATCATCATCTCATCATGTTATCATCATCTCATCATGATATCGTCATCATCATCATCTCATCATGATATCATCATCATAATCATCATCTCATCATGATATCATCATCATCTCATCATGATATCATCATCATCTCATCTCGATGTCATCATCATCTCATCATGTTATCATCATCATCATCATCATCATCATCATAATCATCATCTCATCATGATATCATCATCATCTCATCATGATATCATCATCATCTCATTATGATATCATCATCATCTCATCATGATATCATCATCATCATCATCATCATCATCATCATCATCATCATCATCTCATCATGATATCATCATCATCATCTCATCATGATATCGTCATCATCATCATCTCATCATGATATCATCATCATCATCTCATCATGATATCGTCATCATCATCATCTCATCATGATATCGTCATCATCATCATCATCATCTCATCATGATATCATCATCATCTCATCATGATATCATCATCATCTCATCATGATATCATCATCATCATCATCTCATCATCATCTCATCATGATATCATCATCATCTCATTATGATATCATCATCATCTCATCATGATATCATCATCATCATCATCATCATGATATCATCATCATCTCATCATGATATCATCATCATCCTCATCTCATCATGATATCATCATCATCATCATCATCATCTCATCATCATCTCATCATGATATCATCATCATCATCTCATTATGATATCATCATCATCTCATCATGATATCATCATCATCATCATCATCATGATATCATCATCATCATCTCATCTCGATATCATCATCATCTCATCATGATATCAACATCATCATCATCTCATCATGTTATCATCATCATCTCATCATAATATCAACATCATCATCATCTCATCATGATATCATCATCTTAATCATCATCATCTCATCATGATATCATCATCATCTCATTATGATATCATCATCATCTCATCATGATATCATCATCATCATCATCATCATCTCATCATGATATCATCATCATCTCATCATGATATCATCATCATCATCTCATCATGATATCATCATCATCATCATCATCTCATCATCATCTCATCATGATATCATCATCATCATCATCATCATCATCATCATCATCATCATCATCATCATCATCTCATCATGATATCATCATCATCATCATCTCATCATGATATCATCATCATCATCTCATCATGATATCATCATCATCATCTCATCATGATATCGTCATCATCATCATCTCATCATGATATCGTCATCATCATCATCATCTCATCATGATATCATCATCATCTCATCATGATATCATCATCATCTCATCATGATATCATCATCATCATCATCTCATCATGATATCATCATCATCATCATCTCATCATCATCTCATCATGATATCATCATCATCTCATTATGATATCATCATCATCTCATCATGATATCATCATCATCATCATCATCATCATGATATCATCATCATCTCATCATGATATCATCATCATCCTCATCTCATCATGATATCATCATCATCATCATCATCTCATCATCATCTCATCATGATATCATCATCATCATCTCATTATGATATCATCATCATCTCATCATGATATCATCATCATCATCATCATCATGATATCATCATCATCTCATCTCGATATCATCATCATCTCATCATGATATCAACATCATCTCATCATGTTATCATCATCATCTCATCATGATATCAACATCATCATCATCTCATCATGATATCATCATCTTAATCATCATCATCTCATCATGATATCATCATCATCTCATTATGATATCATCATCATCTCATCATGATATCATCATCATCATCATCATCTCATCATGATATCATCATCATCTCATCATGATATCATCATCATCATCTCATCATGATATCATCATCATCATCTCATCATCATCATCTCATCATGATATCATCATTATCTCATTATGATATCATCATCATCATCATCATCTCATCATCATCTCATCATGATATCATCATCATTTCATTATGATATCATCATCTCATCATGATATCATCATCATCTCATCATGATATCATCATCATCTCATCATGATATCATCATCATCTCATCATGATATCATCATCATCATCATCATCTCATCATGATATCATCATCATCTCATCATAATATCATCATCATCTCATCATGATATCATCATCATCTCATCATGATATCATCATAATCTCATCATGATATCATCATCATCTCATCATGATATCAACATCATCATCATCATCATCTCATCATGATATCATCATCATCTCATCATGATATCATCATCATCTCATCATGATATCATCATCTTAATCATCATCATCTCATCATGATATCATCATCATCTCAGTATGATATCATCATCTCATCATGATATCATCATCATCATCATCATCATCATCTCATCATGATATCATCATCATCATCTCATCATGATATCATCATCATCATCATCTCATCATGATATCGTCATCATCATCATCTCATCATGATATCGTCATCATCATCATCATCTCATCATGATATCATCATCATCTCATCATGATATCATCATCATCTCATCATGATATCATCATCATCATCATCTCATCATGATATCATCATCATCATCATCTCATCATGATATCGTCATCATCATCATCTCATCATGATATCGTCATCATCATCATCATCTCATCATGATATCATCATCATCTCATCATGATATCATCATCATCTCATCATGATATCATCATCATCATCATCTCATCATGATATCATCATCATCATCATCTCATCATCATCTCATCATGATATCATCATCATCTCATTATGATATCATCATCATCTCATCATGATATCATCATCATCATCATCATCATCATGATATCATCATCATCTCATCATGATATCATCATCATCCTCATCATGATATCAACATCATCTCATCATGTTATCATCATCATCTCATCATGATATCAACATCATCATCATCTCATCATGATATCATCATCTTAATCATCATCATCTCATCATGATATCATCATCATCTCATTATGATATCATCATCATCTCATCATGATATCATCATCATCATCATCATCTCATCATGATATCATCATCATCTCATCATGATATCATCATCATCATCTCATCATGATATCATCATCATCATCTCATCATCATCATCTCATCATGATATCATCATTATCTCATTATGATATCATCATCATCATCATCATCTCATCATCATCTCATCATGATATCATCATCATTTCATTATGATATCATCATCTCATCATGATATCATCATCATCTCATCATGATATCATCATCATCTCATCATGATATCATCATCATCTCATCATGATATCATCATCATCATCATCATCTCATCATGATATCATCATCATCTCATCATAATATCATCATCATCTCATCATGATATCATCATCATCTCATCATGATATCATCATAATCTCATCATGATATCATCATCATCTCATCATGATATCAACATCATCATCATCATCATCTCATCATGATATCATCATCATCTCATCATGATATCATCATCATCTCATCATGATATCATCATCTTAATCATCATCATCTCATCATGATATCATCATCATCTCAGTATGATATCATCATCTCATCATGATATCATCATCATCATCATCATCATCATCTCATCATGATATCATCATCATCATCATCTCATCATCATCTCATCATATCATCATCATCTCATTATGATATCATCATGATCTCATCATGATATCATCATATCATCATCATCATCTCATCATGATATCATCATCATCTCAGTATGATATCATCATCTCATCATGATATCATCATCATCATCATCATCATCATCATCATCATCTCATCATGATATCATCATCATCATCATCTCATCATCATCTCATCATATCATCATCATCTCATTATGATATCATCATGATCTCATCATGATATCATCATATCATCATCATCATCTCATCATGATATCATCATCATCTCAGTATGATATCATCATCATCTCATCATGATCTCATCATGATATCATCATCATCTCATCATGATATCATCATCATCATCTCATCATGATATCATCATCATCATCATCATCATCATCATCTCATCATCATCTCATCATGATATCATCATCATCTCATTATGATATCATCATCTCATCATGATATCATCATCATCTCATCATGATATCATCATCATCTCATCATGATATCATCATCATCTCATCATGATATCATCATCATCATCGCCTAATCATGATATCATCGTCATCATCATAATCTCATCATGATATCATCATCATCTCATCATAATATCATCATCATCTCATCATGATATCATCATCATCTCATCATGATATCATCATAATCTCATCATGATATCATCATCATCTCATCATGATATCAACATCATCATCATCATCTCATCATGATATCATCATCATCTCATCATGATATCATCATCATCTCATCATGATATCATCATCATCATCTCATCATGATATCATCATCATCATCATCATCATCATCATCATCTCATCATCATCTCATCATGATATCATCATCATCTCATTATGATATCATCATCTCATCATGATATCATCATCATCATCATCATCATCATCATCATCTCATCATGATATCATCATCATCATCTCATCATGATATCATCATCATCTCATCATGATATCATCATCATCTCATCATGATATCATCATCATCATCGTCTAATCATGATATCATCATCATCATCATCATCTCATCATGATATCATCATCATCTCATCATAATATCATCATCATCTCATCATGATATCATCATCATCTCATCATGATATCATCATCATCATCATCATCATCATCATCATCTCATCATGATATCATCATCATCTCATCATGATATCATCATCATCTCATTATGATATCATCATCATCTCATCATGATATCATCATCATCATCATCATCATCTCATCATGATATCATCATCATCTCATCATGATATCATCATCATCATCTCATCATGATATCATCATCATCATCTCATCATGATATCGTCGTCATCATCATCTCATCATGATATCGTCATCATCATCATCATCTCATCATGATATCATCATCATCTCATCATGATATCGTCATCATCATCATCATCTCATCATGATATCATCATCATCTCATCATGATATCATCATCATCATCATCTCATCATGATATCATCATCATCATCATCTCATCATCATCTCATCATGATATCATCATCATCTCATTATGATATCATCATCATCTCATCATGATATCGTCGTCATCATCATCTCATCATGATATCGTCATCATCATCATCATCTCATCATGATATCATCATCATCTCATCATGATATCGTCATCATCATCATCATCTCATCATGATATCATCATCATCTCATCATGATATCATCATCATCATCATCTCATCATGATATCATCATCATCATCATCTCATCATCATCTCATCATGATATCATCATCATCTCATTATGATATCATCATCATCTCATCATGATATCATCATCATCATCATCATCATGATATCATCATCATCTCATCATGATATCAACATCATCATCATCATCATCATCATCTCATCATGATATCATCATCATCTCACCATGATATCATCATCATCTCATCATGATATCATCATCATCATCATCATCATGATATCATCATCATCTCATCATGATATCAACATCATCATCATCATCATCATCTCATCATGATATCATCATCATCTCACCATGATATCATCATCATCTCATCATGATATCATCATCTTAATCATCATCATCTCATCATGATATCATCATCATCATCATCATCATCATGATATCATCATCATCTCATCATGATATCAACATCATCATCATCATCATTATCTCATCATGATATCATCATCATCTCACCATGATATCATCATCATCTCATCATGATATCATCATCTTAATCATCATCATCTCATCATGATATCATCATCATCTCAGTATGATATCATCATCTCATCATGATATCATCATCATCATCATCATCTCATCATGATATCATCATCATCTCATCATGATATCATCATCATCATCATCTCATCATGATATCATCATCATCATCATCATCATCATCATCTCAGTATGATATCATCATCTCATCATGATATCATCATCATCATCATCATCATCATCATCATCATCATCTCATCATGATATCATCATCATCTCATCATGATATCATCATTATCATCATCTCATCATGATATCATCATCATCATCATCATCATCTCATCATCATCTCATCATGATATCATCATCATCATCATCATCATCATCATCATCATCATCATCATCTCATCATGATATCATCATCATCTCAGTATGATATCATCATCTCATCATGATATCATCATCATCATCATCATCATCATCATCATCTCATCATGATATCATCATCATCATCATCTCATCATCTTCTCATCATATCATCATCATCTCATTATGATATCATCATGATCTCATCATGATATCATCATATCATCATCATCATCATCATCTCATCATGATATCATCATCATCTCAGTATGATATCATCATCTCATCATGATATCATCATCATCATCATCATCTCATCATGATATCATCATAATCTCATCATGATATCATCATCATCTCATCATGATATCATCATCATCTCATCATGATATCATCATCATCATCCTCATCATCTCATCATGATATCATTATCATCATCATCATCTCATCATGATATCATCATCATCATCCTCATCATCTCATCATGATATCATTATCATCATCATCATCTCATCATGATATCATCATCATCATCATCATCATCTCATCATGATATCATCATCATCATCTCATCATCATCTCATCATGATATCATCATCATCTCATTATGATATCATCATCATCTCATCATGATATCATCATCATCATCATGATATCATCATCTCATCTCGATATCATCATCATCTCATCATGATATCAACATAATCATCATCTCATCATGTTATCATCATCATCTCATCATGTTATCATCATCATCTCATCATGATATCATCATCTTAATCATCATCATCTCATCATGATATCATCATCATCATCATCATCATGATATCATCATCATCTCATCATGATATCATCATCATCTCATCATGATATCATCATCATCATCTCATCATGATATCATCATCATCATCATCTCATCATGATATCATCATCATCTCATTATGATATCATCATCTCATCATGATATCATCATCATCATCATCATCATTATCATCTCATCATGATATCATCACCATCATCTCATCATGATATCATCATCATCTCATCATGATATCATCATCATCTCATCATGATATCATCATCATCATCGTCTAATCATGATATCATCATCATCATCATCATCTCATCATGATATCATCATCATCTCATCATAATATCATCATCATCTCATCATAATATCATCATCATCTCATCATGATATCATCATCATCTCATCATGATATCATCATCATCATCGTCTAATCATGATATCATCATCATCATCATCATCTCATCATGATATCATCATCATCTCATCATGATATCATCATCATCATCTCATCATGATATCATCATCATCATCTCATCATGATATCGTCGTCATCATCATCTCATCATGATATCGTCATCATCATCATCATCTCATCATGATATCATCATCATCTCATCATGATATCATCATCATCATCATCTCATCATGATATCATCATCATCATCATCTCATCATCATCTCATCATGATATCATCATCATCTCATTATGATATCATCATCATCTCATCATGATATCGTCGTCATCATCATCTCATCATGATATCGTCATCATCATCATCATCTCATCATGATATCATCATCATCTCATCATGATATCGTCATCATCATCATCATCTCATCATGATATCATCATCATCTCATCATGATATCATCATCATCATCATCTCATCATGATATCATCATCATCATCATCTCATCATCATCTCATCATGATATCATCATCATCTCATTATGATATCATCATCATCTCATCATGATATCATCATCATCATCATCATCATGATATCATCATCATCTCATCATGATATCAACATCATCATCATCATCATCATCATCTCATCATGATATCATCATCATCTCACCATGATATCATCATCATCTCATCATGATATCATCATCATCATCATCATCATGATATCATCATCATCTCATCATGATATCAACATCATCATCATCATCATCATCTCATCATGATATCATCATCATCTCACCATGATATCATCATCATCTCATCATGATATCATCATCTTAATCATCATCATCTCATCATGATATCATCATCATCATCATCATCATCATGATATCATCATCATCTCATCATGATATCAACATCATCATCATCATCATTATCTCATCATGATATCATCATCATCTCACCATGATATCATCATCATCTCATCATGATATCATCATCTTAATCATCATCATCTCATCATGATATCATCATCATCTCAGTATGATATCATCATCTCATCATGATATCATCATCATCATCATCATCTCATCATGATATCATCATCATCTCATCATGATATCATCATCATCATCATCTCATCATGATATCATCATCATCATCATCATCATCATCTCAGTATGATATCATCATCTCATCATGATATCATCATCATCATCATCATCATCATCATCATCATCATCTCATCATGATATCATCATCATCTCATCATGATATCATCATTATCATCATCTCATCATGATATCATCATCATCATCATCATCATCTCATCATCATCTCATCATGATATCATCATCATCATCATCATCATCATCATCATCATCATCATCATCTCATCATGATATCATCATCATCTCAGTATGATATCATCATCTCATCATGATATCATCATCATCATCATCATCATCATCATCATCTCATCATGATATCATCATCATCATCATCTCATCATCTTCTCATCATATCATCATCATCTCATTATGATATCATCATGATCTCATCATGATATCATCATATCATCATCATCATCATCATCTCATCATGATATCATCATCATCTCAGTATGATATCATCATCTCATCATGATATCATCATCATCATCATCATCTCATCATGATATCATCATAATCTCATCATGATATCATCATCATCTCATCATGATATCATCATCATCTCATCATGATATCATCATCATCATCCTCATCATCTCATCATGATATCATTATCATCATCATCATCTCATCATGATATCATCATCATCATCCTCATCATCTCATCATGATATCATTATCATCATCATCATCTCATCATGATATCATCATCATCATCATCATCATCTCATCATGATATCATCATCATCATCTCATCATCATCTCATCATGATATCATCATCATCTCATTATGATATCATCATCATCTCATCATGATATCATCATCATCATCATGATATCATCATCTCATCTCGATATCATCATCATCTCATCATGATATCAACATAATCATCATCTCATCATGTTATCATCATCATCTCATCATGTTATCATCATCATCTCATCATGATATCATCATCTTAATCATCATCATCTCATCATGATATCATCATCATCATCATCATCATGATATCATCATCATCTCATCATGATATCATCATCATCTCATCATGATATCATCATCATCATCTCATCATGATATCATCATCATCATCATCTCATCATGATATCATCATCATCTCATTATGATATCATCATCTCATCATGATATCATCATCATCATCATCATCATTATCATCTCATCATGATATCATCACCATCATCTCATCATGATATCATCATCATCTCATCATGATATCATCATCATCTCATCATGATATCATCATCATCATCGTCTAATCATGATATCATCATCATCATCATCATCTCATCATGATATCATCATCATCTCATCATAATATCATCATCATCTCATCATAATATCATCATCATCTCATCATGATATCATCATCATCTCATCATGATATCATCATCATCATCGTCTAATCATGATATCATCATCATCATCATCATCTCATCATGATATCATCATCATCTCATCATAATATCATCATCATCTCATCATGATATCATCATCATCTCATCATGATATCATCATCTCATCGTGATATCATCATCATCTCATCATGATATCTTCATCATCTCATCATGATATCATTATCATCATCATCATCTCATCATGATATCATCATCATCTCATCATGATATCATCATCTCATCATGATATCATCATCATCATCATCTCATCATGATATCATCATCATCATCATCATCATCTCATCATGATATCATCATCATCTCATCATGATATCATCATCATCATCATCTCATCATGATATCATTATCATCATCATCATCATCTCATCATCATCTCATCATGATATCATCATCATCTCATTATGATATCATCATCTCATCATGATATAATCATCATCTCATCATGATATCATCATCATCTCATCATGATATCATCATCATCTCATCATGATATCATCATCATCATCGTCTAATCATGATATCATCATCATCATCATCATCTCATCATGATATCATCATCATCTCATCATAATATCATCATCATCTCATCATGATATCATCATCATCTCATCATGATATCATCATAATCTCATCATGATATCATCATCATCTCATCATGATATCAACATCATCATCATCATCATCTCATCATGATATCATCATCATCTCGTCATGATATCATCATCATCTCATCATGATATCATCATCTTAATCATCTTCATCTCATCATGATATCATCATCATCTCAGTATGATATCATCATCTCATCATGATATCATCATCATCATCATCATCATCATCTCATCATGATATCATCATCATCATCATCATCTCATCATCATCTCATCATATCATCATCATCTCATTATGATATCATCATGATCTCATCATGATATCATCATATCATCATCATCATCTCATCATGATATCATCATCATCTCAGTATGATATCATCATCTCATCATGATATCATCATCATCATCATCATCATCATCATCATCATCATCATCATCATCTCATCATGATATCATCATCATCATAATCTCATCATATCATCATCATCTCATTATGATATCATCATGATCTCATCATGATATCATCATATCATCATCATCATCTCATCATGATATCATCATCATCTCAGTATGATATCATCATCATCTCATCATGATCTCATCATGATATCATCATCATCTCATCATGATATCATCATCATCATCTCATCATGATATCATCATCATCTCATCATGATATCATCATCTCATCATGATATCATCATCATCTCATTATGATATCATCATCATCATCATCATCTCATCATGATATCATCATCATCTCATTATGATATCATCATCTCATCATGATATCATCATCATCTCATCATGATATCATCATCATCTCATCATGATATCATCATCATCTCATCATGATATCATCATCATCTCATCATGATATCATCATCATCATCGTCTAATCATGATATCATCATCATCATCATCATCTCATCATGATATCATCATCATCTCATCATAATATCATCATCATCTCATCATGATATCATCATCATCTCATCATGATATCATCATAATCTCATCATGATATCATCATCATCTCATCATGATATCAACATCATCATCATCATCTCATCATGATATCATCATCATCTCATCATGATATCATCATCATCTCATCATGATATCAACATCATCATCATCTCATCATGTTATCATCATCATCTCATCATGATATCAACATCATCATCATCTCATCATGATATCATCATCTTAATCATCATCATCTCATCATGATATCATCATCATCTCATTATGATATCATCATCATCTCATCATGATATCATCATCATCATCATCATCTCATCATGATATCATCATCATCTCATCATGATATCATCATCATCATCTCATCATGATATCATCATCATCATCTCATCATCATCATCTCATCATGATATCATCATCATCTCATTATGATATCATCATCATCATCATCATCTCATCATCATCTCATCATGATATCATCATCATCTCATCATGATATCATCATCATCTCATCATGATATCATCATCATCTCATCATGATATCATCATCATCATCGTCTAATCATGATATCATCATCATCATCATCATCTCATCATGATATCATCATCATCATCATCATCTCATCATGATATCATCATCATCTCATCATGATATCATCATCATCATCTCATCATGATATCATCATCATCATCTCATCATCATCATCTCATCATGATATCATCATCATCTCATTATGATATCATCATCATCATCATCATCTCATCATCATCTCATCATGATATCATCATCATCTCATCATGATATCATCATCATCTCATCATGATATCATCATCATCTCATCATGATATCATCATCATCATCGTCTAATCATGATATCATCATCATCATCATCATCTCATCATGATATCATCATCATCTCATCATAATATCATCATCATCTCATCATGATATCATCATCATCTCATCATGATATCATCATAATCTCATCATGATATCATCATCATCTCATCATGATATCAACATCATCATCATCATCATCTCATCATGATATCATCATCATCTCATCATGATATCATCATCATCTCATCATGATATCATCATCTTAATCATCATCATCTCATCATGATATCATCATCATCTCAGTATGATATCATCATCTCATCATGATATCATCATCATCATCATCATCATCATCTCATCATGATATCATCATCATCATCATCTCATCATCATCTCATCATATCATCATCATCTCATTATGATATCATCATGATCTCATCATGATATCATCATATCATCATCATCATCTCATCATGATATCATCATCATCTCAGTATGATATCATCATCTCATCATGATATCATCATCATCATCATCATCATCATCATCATCATCTCATCATGATATCATCATCATCATCATCTCATCATCATCTCATCATATCATCATCTCATTATGATATCATCATGATCTCATCATGATATCATCATATCATCATCATCATCTCATCATGATATCATCATCATCTCAGTATGATATCATCATCATCTCATCATGATCTCATCATGATATCATCATCATCTCATCATGATATCATCATCATCATCTCATCATGATATCATCATCATCATCATCATCATCATCATCTCATCATCATCTCATCATGATATCATCATCATCTCATTATGATATCATCATCTCATCATGATATCATCATCATCTCATCATGATATCATCATCATCTCATCATGATATCATCATCATCTCATCATGATATCATCATCATCATCGTCTAATCATGATATCATCGTCATCATCATAATCTCATCATGATATCATCATCATCTCATCATAATATCATCATCATCTCATCATGATATCATCATCATCTCATCATGATATCATCATAATCTCATCATGATATCATCATCATCTCATCATGATATCAACATCATCATCATCATCTCATCATGATATCATCATCATCTCATCATGATATCATCATCATCTCATCATGATATCATCATCATCATCTCATCATGATATCATCATCATCATCATCATCATCATCTCATCATCATCTCATCATGATATCATCATCATCTCATTATGATATCATCATCTCATCATGATATCATCATCATCATCATCATCATCATCATCATCTCATCATGATATCATCATCATCATCTCATCATGATATCATCATCATCTCATCATGATATCATCATCATCTCATCATGATATCATCATCATCATCGTCTAATCATGATATCATCATCATCATCATCATCTCATCATGATATCATCATCATCTCATCATAATTTCATCATCATCTCATCATGATATCATCATCATCTCATCATGATATCATCATCATCATCATCATCATCATCATCATCATCTCATTATGATATCATCATCATCTCATCATGATATCATCATCATCATCATCATCATCATCTCATCATGATATCATCATCATCTCATCATGATATCATCATCATCATCTCATCATGATATCATCATCATCATCTCATCATGATATCGTCGTCATCATCATCTCATCATGATATCGTCATCATCATCATCATCTCATCATGATATCATCATCATCTCATCATGATATCGTCATCATCATCATCATCTCATCATGATATCATCATATCATCATCATCTCATCATGACATCATCATGATATCATCATCATCTCATCATGATATCATCATCATAATCATCATCATCTCATCATAATCATCATCATATCATCATGATATCATCATCATCTCATCATGATATCATCATTATCTCATCATGATATCATCATCATCTCATCATGATATCATCATCATCATCATCATCATCATCATCATCATCATCATCAACATCATCATCTCATCATGATATCATCACCATCATCATCTCATCATGATATCATCATCATCTCATCATGATATCATCATCATCATCATCTCATCATGATATCATTATCATCATCATCATCATCATCTCATCATGATATCATCATCATCTCATCATGATATCATCATCATCTCATCATGATATCATCATCATCCTCATCATCATCTCATCATGATATCATAATCATCATCATCATCTCATCATGATATCATCATCATCTCATAATTATATCATCATCATCTCATCATGATATCATCATCATCATCATCATCATCATCATCATCATCTCATCATGATATCATCATCATCATCTCATCATGATATCATCATCATCATCATCATGATATCATCATCATCATCATCATCATCATCTCATCATGATATCATCAACATCACCATCATCATCATCATCTCATCATGATATCATCATCATCATCATCATCATCTCATCATGATATCATCATCAACATCATCTCATCATGATATCGTCATCATCATCATCTCATCATGATATCATCATCATCATCATCATGATATCATCATCATCATCATCATCATCTCATCATGATATCATCATCATCATCATCATCATCATCTCATCATGATATCATCATCATCATCATCATCATCATCTCATCATGATATCATTATCATCATCTCATCATGATATCGTCATCATCATCATCTCATCATGATATCGTCATCATCATCATCTCATCATGATATCATCATCATCATCATCATCATCATCATCTCATCATGATATCATCATCATCATCATCATGATATCATCATCATCTCATCTCGATATCATCATCATCTCATCATGATATCAACATCATCATCATCTCATCATGTTATCATCATCATCTCATCATGATATCATCATCTTAATCATCATCATCTCATCATGATATCATCATCACCTCATTATGATATCATCATCATCTCATCATGATATCATCATCATCATCATCATCATCATCATCATCATCATCATAATCATCATCTCATCATGATATCATCATCATCTCATCATGATATCATCATCATCTCATTATGATATCATCATCATCTCATCATGATACCATCATCATCATCATCATCATCTCATCATGATATCATTATCATCATCATCTCATCATGATATCATCATCATCATCTCATCATGATATCGTCATCATCATCATCTCATCATGATATCGTCATCATCATCATCATCTCATCATGATATCATCATCATCTCATCATGATATCGTCATCATCATCATCATCTCATCATGATATCATCATCATCTCATCATGATATCATCATCATCATCATCTCATCATGAAATCATCATCATGATCATGATATCATCATCATCATCTCATCATTATATCATCATCATCATCATCATCTCATCATGATATCATCATCATCTCATCATGATATCATAATAATCTCATCATGATATCATCATCATCATCTCATCATGATATCATCATCATCTCATCATGATATCATCATCATCATCTCATCATTATATCATCATCATCATCATCATCATCTCATCATGATATCATCATCATCTCATCATGATATCATAATAATCTCATCATGATATCATCATCATCATCTCATCATGATATCATCATCATCTCATCATGATATCATCATCATCATCACATCATCATGATATCATCATCATCTCATCATGATATCATCATCATCTCATTGTGATATCATCATCATCTCATTATGATATCATCATCATCATCATCATCATCATCATCATCATCTCATCATGATATCATCATCATAATCTCATCATGATATCATCATCATCTCATCATAATATCATCATCATCATCATCATCTCATCATGATATCATCATCATCTCATCATGATATCATCATCATCATCTCATCATGATATCATCATCATCATCATCATCATCATCATCATCTCATCATGATATCATCATCATCATCATCATCATCTCATCGTGATATCATCATCATCTCATCATGATATCATCATCATCTCATCATGATATCATCATCATCTCATCATGATATCATCATCATCTCATCATGATATCATCATCATCATCATCATCATCATCATCATCTCATCATGATATCATCATTATGTCATCATGATATCATCATCATCTCATCATGATATCATCATAATCATCATCTCATCATGATATCATTATCATCATCATCATCACCTCATCATGATATCATCATCATCATCATCATCATCATCATCTCATCATGATATCATCATCATCTCATCATGATATCATGATTATCTCATCATGATATCATCATCTCATCATGATATCATCATCATCTCATCATGATATCATCATCATCTCATCATGATATCATCATCTCATCATGATATCATCATCATCATCATCTCATCATGATATCATCATCATCTCATCATGATATCATCATCATCTCATCATGATATCATCATCTCATCATGATATCATCATCATCATCTCATCATGATATCATTATCATCATCATCATCATCATCATCTCATCATGATATCATCATCATCTCATCATGATATCATCATCATCATCATCTCATCATGATATCATTATCATCATCATCATCATCATCTCATCATGATATCATCCTCATCTCATCATGATATCATCCTCATTTCATCATGATATCATCATCATCTCATCATGATATCATCATCTCATCGTGATATTATCATCATCTCATCATGATATCATCATCATCTCATCATGATATCATTATCATCATCATCATCATCTCATCATGATATCATCATCATCTCATCATGATATCATCATCATCATCATCTCATCATGATATCATCATCATCATCATCATCACCTCATCATGATATCATCATCATCATCATCATCATCATCATCATCATCATCATCATCATCATCATCATCTCATCATGATATCATCATCATCTCATCATGATATCATCATCATCTCATCATGATATCATCATCTCATCATGATATCATCATCATCATCATCTCATCATGATATCATCATCATCTCATCATGATATCATCATCATCTCATCATGATATCATTATCATCATCATCATCATCATCATCTCATCATGATATCATCATCATCATCATCTCATCATGATATCATCATCATCATCTCATCATGATATCATCATCATCATCATCATCTCATCATGATATCATCATCATCTCATCATGATATCATCATCTCATCGTGATATCATCATCATCTCATCATGATATCATCATCATCTCATCATGATATCATTATCATCATCATCTCATCATGATATCATCATCATCTCATCATGATATCATCATCATCATCTCATCATGATATCATCATCATCATCATCTCATCATGATATCATCATCATCATCATCATCTCATCATGATATCATCATCATCTCATCATGATATCATCATCATCATCATCTCATCATGATATCATCATCATCTCATCATGATATAATCATCATCTCATCATGATATCATTATCATCATCATCATCATCATCTCATCATGATATCATCATCATCATCATCTCATCATGATATCATCATCATCATCATCATCATCTCATCATGATATCATCATCATCTCATCATGATATCATCATCATCATCATCATCATCTCATCATGATATCATCATCATCTCATCATGATATAATCATCATCTCATCATGATATCATTATCATCATCATCATCATCATCTCATCATGATATCATCATCATCATCTCATCATGATATCATCATCATCATCTCATCATGATATCATCATCATCATCTCATCATGATATCATCATCATCATCATCATCTCATCATGATATCATCATCATCTCATCATGATATCATCATCATCATCATCTCATCATGATATCATCATCATCTCATCATGATATCATCATCATCATCATCTCATCATGATATCATTATCATCATCATCATCTCATCATGATATCATCATCATCTCATCATGATATCATCATCATCTCATCATGATATCATCATCATCCTCATCATCATCTCATCATGATATCATAATCATCATCATCATCTCATCATGATATCATCATCATCTCATAATTATATCATCATCATCTCATCATGATATCATCATCATCATCATCATCATCATCATCTCATCATGATATCATCATCATCTCATCATGATATCATCATCATCTCATCATGATATCGTCATCATCATCAACTCATCATGATATCATCATCATCATCATCATGATATCATCATCATCATCATCATCTCATCATGATATCATCAACATCACCATCATCATCATCATCTCATCATGATATCATCATCATCATCATCATCATCTCATCATGATATCATCATCAACATCATCTCATCATGATATCGTCATCATCATCATCTCATCATGATATCATCATCATCATCATCATGATATCATCATCATCATCATCATCATCTCATCATGATATCATCATCATCATCATCATCATCATCATCATCTCATCATGATATCATCATCATCATCATCATCATCATCTCATCATGATATCATTATCATCATCTCATCATGATATCGTCATCATCATCATCTCATCATGATATCGTCATCATCATCATCTCATCATGATATCATCATCATCATCATCATCATCATCATCTCATCATGATATCATCATCATCATCATCATGATATCATCATCATCTCATCATGATATCAACATCATCATCATCTCATCATGTTATCATCATCATCTCATCATGTTATCATCATCATCTCATCATGATATCATCATCTTAATCATCATCATCTCATCATGATATCATCATCACCTCATAATGATATCATCATCATCTCATCATGATACATCATCATCATCATCATCATCATCATCATCATCATAATCATCATCTCATCATGATATCATCATCATCTCATCATGATATCATCATCATCTCATTATGATATCATCATCATCTCATCATGATACCATCATCATCATCATCATCATCTCATCATGATATCATTATCATCATCATCTCATCATGATATCATCATCATCATCTCATCATGATATCGTCATCATCATCATCTCATCATGATATCGTCATCATCATCATCATCTCATCATGATATCATCATCATCTCATCATGATATCATCATCATCATCATCTCATCATGAAATCATCATCATGATCATGATATCATCATCATCATCTCATCATTATATCATCATCATCATCATCATCTCATCATGATATCATCATCATCTCATCATGATATCATAATAATCTCATCATGATATCATCATCATCATCTCATCATGATATCATCATCATCTCATCATAATATCATCATCATCATCTCATCATTATATCATCATCATCATCATCATCATCTCATCATGATATCATCATCATCTCATCATGATATCATAATAATCTCATCATGATATCATCATCATCATCTCATCATGATATCATCATCATCTCATCATGATATCATCATCATCATCACATCATCATGATATCATCATCATCTCATCATGATATCATCATCATCTCATTGTGATATCATCATCATCTCATTATGATATCATCATCATCATCATCATCATCATCATCATCATCATCATCATCTCATCATGATATCATCATCATAATCTCATCATGATATCATCATCATCTCATCATAATATCATCATCATCATCATCATCTCATCATGATATCATCATCATCTCATCATGATATCATCATCATCATCTCATCATGATATCATCATCATCATCATCATCATCATCATCTCATCATGATATCATCATCATCATCATCATCATCTCATCGTGATATCATCATCATCTCATCATGATATCATCATCATCTCATCATGATATCATCATCATCTCATCATGATATCATCATCATCTCATCATGATATCATCATCATCATCATCATCATCATCATCATCATCATCATCTCATCATGATATCATCATTATGTCATCATGATATCATCATCATCTCATCATGATATCATCATCATCATCATCTCATCATGATATCATTATCATCATCATCATCACCTCATCATGATATCATCATCATCATCATCATCATCATCATCATCTCATCATGATATCATCATCATCTCATCATGATATCATGATTATCTCATCATGATATCATCATCTCATCATGATATCATCATCATCTCATCATGATATCATCATCATCTCATCATGATATCATCATCTCATCATGATATCATCATCATCATCATCTCATCATGATATCATCATCATCTCATCATGATATCATCATCATCTCATCATGATATCATCAACATCTCATCATGATATCATCATCATCATCTCATCATGATATCATTATCATCATCATCATCATCTCATCATGATATCATCATCATCTCATCATGATATCATCATCATCATCATCATCTCATCATGATATCATCATCATCATCATCATCATCATCTCATCATGATATCATCATCATCTCATCATGATATCATCATCATCTCATCATGATATCATCATCATCTCATCATGATATCATCAACATCTCATCATGATATCATCATCATCATCTCATCATGATATCATTATCATCATCATCATCATCATCTCATCATGATATCATCATCATCTCATCATGATATCATCATCATCATCATCATCTCATCATGATATCATCATCATCATCATCATCATCTCATCATGATATCATCCTCATCTCATCATGATATCATCCTCATCTCATCATGATATCATCATCATCTCATCATGATATCATCATCTCATCGTGATATTATCATCATCTCATCATGATATCATCATCATCTCATCATGATATCATTATCATCATCATCATCATCTCATCATGATATCATCATCATCTCATCATGATATCATCATCATCTCATCATGATATCATCATCATCATCATCTCATCATGATATCATCATCATCATCATCATCACCTCATCATGATATCATCATCATCATCATCATCATCATCATCATCATCATCTCATCATGATATCATCATCATCTCATCATGATATCATCATCATCTCATCATGATATCATCATCTCATCATGATATCATCATCATCATCATCTCATCATGATATCATCATCATCTCATCATGATATCATCATCATCTCATCATGATATCATTATCATCCTCATCATCATCATCTCATCATGATATCATCATCATCATCATCTCATCATGATATCATCATCATCATCTCATCATGATATCATCATCATCTCATCATGATATCATCATCTCATCGTGATATCATCATCATCTCATCATGATATCATCATCATCTCATCATGATATCATTATCATCATCATCTCATCATGATATCATCATCATCATCTCATCATGATATCATCATCATCATCTCATCATGATATCATCATCATCATCATCTCATCATGATATCATCATCATCATCATCATCTCATCATGATATCATCATCATCTCATCATGATATCATCATCATCATCATCTCATCATGATATCATCATCATCTCATCATGATATAATCATCATCTCATCATGATATCATTATCATCATCATCATCATCATCTCATCATGATATCATCATCATCTCATCATGATATCATCATCATCATCATCATCATCATCTCATCATGATATCATCATCATCTCATCATGATATCATCATCATCATCATCATCTCATCATGATATCATCATCATCTCATCATGATATAATCATCATCTCATCATGATATCATTATCATCATCATCATCATCATCTCATCATGATATCATCATCATCATCTCATCATGATATCATCATCATCATCTCATCATGATATCATCATCATCATCATCTCATCATGATATCATCATCATCTCATCATGATATCATCATCATCATCTCATCATGATATCATTATCATCATCATCATCATCATCTCATCATGATATCATCATCATCATCTCATCATGATATCATCATCATCATCTCATCATGATATCATCATCATCATCATCATCTCATCATGACATCATCATCATCTCATCATGATATCATCATCTCATCGTGATATCATCATCATCTCATCATGATATCATCATCATCTCATCATGATATCATTATCATCATCATCATCATCTCATCATGATATCATCATCATCTCATCATGATATCATCATCATCATCTCATCATGATATCATCATCATCGTCATCTCATCATGATATCATCATCATCATCATCATCATCATCATCTCATCATGATATCATCATCATCTCATCATGATATCATCATCATCATCATCTCATCATGATATCATTATCATCATCATCATCTCAGTATGATATCATCATCTCATCATGATATCATCATCATCATCTCATCATGATATCATCATCATCATCTCATCATGATATCATCATCATCATCATCATCTCATCATCATCTCATCATATCATCATCATCTCATTATGATATCATCATGATCTCATCATGATATCATCATCATCATCTCATCATGATATCATCATGATATCATCATCTCATCATGATATCATCATCATAATCATCATCATCTCATCATAATCATCATCATCTCATCATGATATCATCATCATCTCATCATGATATCATCATCATCTCATCATGATATCATCATCATCTCATCTTGATATCATCATCATCATCATCATCATCATCATCATCATCATCTCATCATGATATCATCATCATCTCATCATGATATCATCATCATCTCATCATGATATCATCATCATCTCATCATGATATCATAATCATCATCATCTCATCATGATATCATTATCATCATCATCGTCATCATCTCATCATGATATCATCATCATCTCATCATGATATCATCATCATCTCATCATGATATCATCATCATCATCATCATCTCATCATGATATCATAATCATCATCATCATCTCATCATGATATCATCATCATCTCATAATTATATCATCATCTCATCATGATATCATCATCATCATCATCATCATCATCATCATCTCATCATGATATCATCATCATCATCATCTCATCATGATATCATCATCATCTCATCATGATATCGTCATCATCATCATCTCATCATGATATCATCATCATCTCATCATGATATCATCATCATCATCATCATGATATCATCATCATCATCATCATCATCTCATCATGATATCATCATCATCACCATCATCATCATCATCTCATCATGATATCATCATCATCATCATCATCTCATCATGATATCATCATCATCATCTCATCATAATATCATCATCATCATCATCATGATATCATCATCATCATCTCATCATGATATCATCATCATCATCATCATCATCATCTCATCATGATATCATTATCATCATCATCATCATCATGATATCATCATCATCATCATCATCATCTCATCATGATATCATCATCATCACCATCATCATCATCATCTCATCATGATATCATCATCATCATCATCATCTCATCATGATATCATCATCATCATCTCATCATAATATCATCATCATCATCATCATCATGATATCATCATCATCATCTCATCATGATATCATCATCATCATCATCATCATCTCATCATGATATCATCATCATCATCATCATCTCATCATCATCTCATCATATCATCATCATCTCATTATGATATCATCATGATCTCATCATGATATCATCATATCATCATCATCTCATCATGATATCATCATGATATCATCATCTCATCATGATATCATCATCATAATCATCATCATCTCATCATAATCATCATCATCTCATCATGATATCATCATCATCTCATCATGATATCATCATCATCTCATCATGATATCATCATCATCTCATCTTGATATCATCATCATCATCATCATCATCATCATCATCATCATCATCTCATCATGATATCATCATCATCTCATCATGATATCATCATCATCTCATCATGATATCATAATCATCATCATCTCATCATGATATCATTATCATCATCATCGTCATCATCTCATCATGATATCATCATCATCTCATCATGATATCATCATCATCTCATCATGATATCATCATCATCATCATCATCTCATCATGATATCATAATCATCATCATCATCTCATCATGATATCATCATCATCTCATAATTATATCATCATCTCATCATGATATCATCATCATCATCATCATCATCATCATCTCATCATGATATCATCATCTCATCATGATATCATCATCATCTCATCATGATATCGTCATCATCATCATCTCATCATGATATCATCATCATCATCATCATGATATCATCATCATCATCATCATCTCATCATGATATCATCATCATCACCATCATCATCATCATCTCATCATGATATCATCATCATCATCATCATCTCATCATGATATCATCATCATCTTCTCATCATAATATCATCATCATCATCATCATGATATCATCATCATCATCTCATCATGATATCATCATCATCATCATCATCATCATCTCATCATGATATCATTATCATCATCTCATCATGATATCGTCATCATCATCATCTCATCATGATATCGTCATCATCATCATCTCATCATGATATCATCATCATCATCATCATCATCATCATCTCATCATGATATCATCATCATCTCATCATGATATCATCATCATCTCATCTCGATATCATCATCATCTCATCATGATATCAACATCATCATCATCTCATCATGTTATCATCATCATCTCATCATGATATCATCATCTTAATCATCATCATCTCATCATGATATCATCATCACCTCATTATGATATCATCATCATCTCATCATGATATCATCATCATCATCATCATCATCATAATCATCATCTCATCATGATATCATCATCATCTCATCATGATATCATCATCATCACATTATGATATCATCATCATCTCATCATGATATCATCATCATCATATTCATCTCATCATGATATCATTATCATCATCATCTCATCATGATATCATCATCATCATCTCATCATGATATCGTCATTATCATCATCTCATCATGATATCATCATCATCTCATCATGATATCATCATCATCATCATCATCTCATCATGATATCATCATCATCTCATCATCATCTCATCATGATATCATCATCATCTCATTATGATATCATCATCTCATCATGATATCATCATCATCATCATCATCATGATATCACCATCATCATCATCTCATCATCATCTCATCATGATATCATCATCATCATCATCATCTCATCATCATCTCATCATGATATCATCATCATCATCTCATTATGATATCATCATCATCTCATCATGATATCATCATCATCATCATCATCATCATCATCATCATCATCATGATATCATCATGATATCATCATCATCTCATCTCGATATCATCATCATCTCATCATGATATCAACATCATCATCATCTCATCATGTTATCATCATCATCTCATCCTGATATCATCATCTTAATCATCATCATCTCATCATGATATCATCATCTTAATCATCATCATCTCATCATGATATCATCATCATCTCATTATGATATCATCATCATCTCATCATGATATCATCATCATCTCATCATGATATCATCATCATCATCTCATCATGATATCATCATCATCATCATCATCATCTCATCATCATCTCATCATGATATCATCATCATCTCATTATGATATCATCATCATCTCATCATGATATCTTCATCATCATCATCTCATCATGATATCATCATCATCATCATCATCATCATCATCATCATCATCATCATCATCATCTCATCATGATATCATCATCATCTCATCATGATATCATCATCATCTCATCATGATATCATCATCATCATCATCGTCTAATCATGATATCATCATCATCATCATCATCATCATCATCATCTCATCATGATATCATCATCATCTCATCATAATATCATCATCATCTCATCATGATATCATCATCATCATCATCTCATCATCATCTCATTATGATATCATCATCATCTCATTATGATATCATCATCATCTCATCATGATATCATCATCATCATCATGATATCATCATCATCTCATCATGATATCATCATCATCCTCATCTCATCATGATATCATCATCATCATCATCTCATCATCATCTCATCATGATATCATCATCATCATCTCATTATGATATCATCATCATCTCATCATGATATCATCATCATCATCATCATCATGATATCATCATCATCTCATCTCGATATCATCATCATCTCATCATGATATCAACATCATCATCATCTCATCATGTTATCATCATCATCTCATCATGATATCATCATCTTAATCATCATCATCTCATCATGATATCATCATCTTAATCATCATCATCATCTCATCATGATATCATCATCATCTCATTATGATATCATCATCATCTCATCATGATATCATCATCATCATCATCATCATCTCATCATGATATCATCATCATCTCATCATGATATCATCATCATCATCTCATCATGATATCATCATCATCATCATCTCATCATCATCTCATCATGATATCATCATCATCTCATTATGATATCATTATCATCTCATCATGATATCATCATCATCATCATCTCATCATTATATCATCATCATCATCTCATCATGATATCATCATCATCTCATCATGATATCATCATCATCATCATCATCGTCTAATCATGATATCATCATCATCATCATCATCATCATCATCATCATCTCATCATGATATCATCATCATCTCATCATAATATCATCATCATCTCATCATGATATCATCATCATCTCATCATGATATCATCATAATCTCATCATGATATCATCATCATCTCATCATGATATCAACATCATCATCATCATCATCATCTCATCATGATATCATCATCATCTCATCATGATATCATCATCATCTCATCATGATATCATCATCATATCATCATGATATCATCATCTTAATCATCATCATCTCATCATGATATCATCATCATCTCAGTATGATATCATCATCTCATCATGATATCATCATCATCATCATCATCATCATCATCTCATCATGATATCATCATCATCTCATCATGATATCATCATCATCATCATCTCTTCATGATATCATCATCATCATCATCATCTCATCATCATCTCATCATGATATCATCATCATCATCATCATCATCATCATCATCTCATCATGATATCATCATCATCTCAGTATGATATCATCATCTCATCATGATATCATCATCATCATCATCATCATCTCATCATGATATCATCATCATCTCATCATCATCTCATCATATCATCATCATCTCATTATGATATCATCATGATCTCATCATGATATCATCATATCATCATCATCATCTCATCATGATATCATCATCATCTCAGTATGATATCATCATCTCATCATGATATCATCATCATCATCATCATCATCATCTCATCATGATATCATCATAATCTCATCATGATATCATCATCATCTCATCATGATATCATTATCATCATCATCATCATCTCATCATGATATCATCATCATCTCATCATGATATCATCATCATCATCTCATCATGATATCATCATCATCATCATCATCATCATCTCATCATGATATCATTATAATCATCTCATCATGATATCGTCATCATCATCATCTCATCATGATATCGTCATCATCATCATCTCATCATGATATCATCATCATCATCATCATCATCATCATCTCATCATGATATCATCATCATCTCATCATGATATCATCATCATCTCATCTCGATATCATCATCATCTCATCATGATATCATCATCATCATCATCATGATATCATCATCATCATCTCATCATGATATCATCATCATCATCATCTCATCATGATATCATTATCATCATCTCATCATGATATCGTCATCATCATCATCTCATCATGATATCATCATCATCATCATCATCATCATCTCATCATGATATCATCATCATCTCATCATGATATCATCATCATCTCATCTCGATATCATCATCATCTCATCATGATATCAACATCATCATCATCTCATCATGTTATCATCATCATCTCATCATGATATCATCATCTTAATCATCATCATCTCATCATGATATCATCATCACCTCATTATGATATCATCATCATCTCATCATGATATCATCATCATCATCATCTCATCATGATATCATCATCATCATCATCTCATCATCATCTCATCATGATATCATCATCATCTCATTATGATATCATCATCATCTCATAATGATATCATCATCATCATCATCATCATGATATCATCATCATCTCATCATGATATCATCATCATCCTCATCTCATCATGATATCATCATCATCATCATAATCTCATCATCATCTCATCATGATATCATCATCATCATCTCATCATGTTATCATCATCATCTCATCATGATATCATCATATTAATCATCATCATCTCATCATGATATCATCATCATCATCATCATCATCTCATCATGATATCATCATCATCATCATCTCATCATGATATCATCATCATCATCTCATCATGATATCATCATCATCATCATCATCTCATCATGATATCATCATCATCTCATCATGATATCATCATCTCATCGTGATATCATCATCATCTCATCATGATATCATCATCATCTCATCATGATATCATTATCATCATCATCTCATCATGATATCATCATCATCTCATCATGATATCATCATCATCATCTCATCATGATATCATCATCTTCATCATCTCATCATGATATCATCATCATCATCATCATCTCATCATGATATCATCATCATCTCATCATGATATCATCATCATCATCATCTCATCATGATATCATCATCATCTCATCATGATATAATCATCATCTCATCATGATATCATTATCATCATCATCATCATCATCTCATCATGATATCATCATCATCATCATCTCATCATGATATCATCATCATCATCATCATCTCATCATGATATCATCATCATCTCATCATGATATCATCATCATCATCATCTCATCATGATATCATCATCATCTCATCATGATATAATCATCATCTCATCATGATATCATTATCATCATCATCATCATCATCTCATCATGATATCATCATCATCATCTCATCATGATATCATCATCATCATCTCATCATGATATCATCATCATCATCATCTCATCATGATATCATCATCATCTCATCATGATATCATCATCATCATCTCATCATGATATCATCATCATCATCATCTCATCATGATATCATCATCATCTCATCATGATATCATCATCATCATCATCATCTCATCATGATATCATTATCATCATCATCATCATCATCTCATCATGATATCATCATCATCTCATCATGATATCATCATCATCTCATCATGATATCATCATCATCCTCATCATCATCTCATCATGATATCATAATCATCATCATCATCATCTCATCATGATATCATCATCATCTCATAATTATATCATCATCATCTCATCATGATATCATCATCATCATCATCATCATCATCATCATCTCATCATGATATCATCATATTAATCATCATCATCTCATCATGATATCATCATCTTAATCATCATCATCTCATCATGATATCATCATCATCTCATTATGATATCATCATCATCTCATCATGATATCATCATCATCATCATCATCTCATCATCATCTCATCATGATATCATCATCATCTCATTATGATATCATCATCATCTCATCATGATATCATCATCTCATCGTGATATCATCATCATCTCATCATGATATCATCATCATCTCATCATGATATCATTATCATCATCATCTCATCATGATATCATCATCATCTCATCGTGATATCATCATCATCATCTCATCATGATATCATCATCATCATCATCTCATCATGATATCATTATCATCATCATCATCTCATCATGATATCATCATCATCTCATCATGATATCATCATCATCATCATCTCATCATGATATCATCATCATCTCATCATGATATAATCATCATCTCATCATGATATCATTATCATCATCATCATCATCATCTCATCATGATATCATCATCATCATCATCTCATCATGATATCATCATCATCATCATCATCTCATCATGATATCATCATCATCTCATCATGATATCATCATCATCATCATCATCATCATCTCATCATGATATCATCATCATCTCATCATGATATAATCATCATCTCATCATGATATCATTATCATCATCATCATCATCATCATCTCATCATGATATCATCATCATCATCTCATCATGATATCATCATCATCATCTCATCATGATATCATCATCATCATCATCTCATCATGATATCATCATCATCTCATCATGATATCATCATCATCTCATCATGATATCATCATCATCATCATCTCATCATGATATCATCATCATCTCATCATGATATCATCATCATCATCATCTCATCATGATATCATTATCATCATCATCATCATCATCTCATCATGATATCATCATCATCTCATCATGATATCATCATCATCTCATCATGATATCATCATCATCCTCATCATCATCTCATCATGATATCATAATCATCATCATCATCTCATCATGATATCATCATCATCTCATAATTATATCATCATCATCTCATCATGATATCATCATCATCATCATCATCATCATCATCATCATCATCATCATCATCATCATCATCTCATCATGATATCATCATATTAATCATCATCATCTCATCATGATATCATCATCTTAATCATCATCATCTCATCATGATATCATCATCATCTCATTATGATATCATCATCATCTCATCATGATATCATCATCATCATCATCATCATCATCTCATCATCATCTCATCATGATATCATCATCATCTCATTATGATATCATCATCATCATCATCATCTCATCATCATCTCATCATGATATCATCATCTCATTATGATATCATCATCATCTCATCATGATATCATCATCATCTCATCATGATATCATCATCATCTCATCATGATATCATCATCATCTCATCATGATATCATCATCATCATCATCTCATCATGATATCATCATCATCTCATCATGATATCATCATCATCATCTCATCATGATATCATTATCATCATCATCATCATCATCATCTCATCATGATATCATCATCATCTCATCATGATATCATCATCATCATCTCATCATGATATCATCATCATCATCATCATCATCTCATCATGATATCATCATCATCTCATCATGATATCATCATCATCTCATCATGATATCATCATCATCTCATCATGATATCATTATCATCATCATCATCTCATCATGATATCATCATCATCTCATCATGATATCATCATCATCATCTCATCATGATATCATCATCATCATCATCATCATCTCATCATGATATCATCATCTCATCGTGATATCATCATCATCTCATCATGATATCATCATCATCATCTCATCATGATATCATCATCATCATCATCATCATCTCATCATGATATCATCATCATCTCATCATGATATCATCATCTCATCGTGATATCATCATCATCTCATCATGATATCATCATCATCTCATCATGATATCATTATCATCATCTCATCATGATATCATCATCATCTCATCATGATATCATCATCATCATCTCATCATGATATCATCATCATCATCATCATCTCATCATGATATCATCATCATCATCATCATCATCATCATCTCATCATGATATCATCATCATCTCATCATGATATCATCATCATCATCATCATCATCATCATCATCATCATCATCATCATCATCATCATCATCATCTCATCATGATCATCATCATCTCAGTATGATATCATCATCTCATCACTATATCATCATCATCATCTCATCATCATCTCATCATCATCATCATCGAATCATCATATCATCATATCATCATCATCTCATTATGATATCATCATGATCTCATCATGATATCATCATATCATCATCATCTCATCATGATATCATCATGATATCATCATCATCTAATCATGATATCATCATCATAATCATCATCATCTCATCATAATCATCATCATATCATCATGATATCATCATCATCTCATCATGATATCATCATCATCTCATCATGATATCATCATCATCTCATCATGATATCATCATCATCATCATCATCATCATCATCTCATCATGATATCATCATCATCATCATCATCATCATCATCATCATCATCATCTCATTATGATATCATCATCATCTCATCATGATATCATCATCATCATCATCTCATCCTGATATCATTATCATCATCATCATCATCATCATCATCATCTCATCATGATATCAACATCATCTCATCATGATATCATCATCATCTCATCATGATATCATCATCATCATCTCATCATGATATCATAATCATCATCATCATCTCATCATGATATCATCATCATCTCATAATTATATCATCATCATCTCATCATGATATCATCATCATCATCATCATCATCATCATCTCATCATGATATCATCATCATCATCATCATCTCATCATGATATCATCATCATCATCTCATCATGATATCGTCATCATCATCATCTCATCATGATATCATCATCATCATCATCATGATATCATCATCATCATCATCATGATATCATCATCATCATCATCATCATCATCTCATCATGATATCATCATCATCACCATCATCATCATCATCATCATCATCATCTCATCATGATATCATCATCATCATCATATCATCATCATCATCTCATCATGATATCATCATCATCATCATCATGATATCATCATCATCATCTCATCATGATATCATCATCATCATCATCTCATCATGATATCATTATCATCATCTCATCATGATATCGTCATCATCATCATCTCATCATGATATCATCATCATCATCATCATCATCATCATCTCATCATGATATCATCATCATCTCATCATGATATCATCATCATCTCATCTCGATATCATCATCATCTCATCATGATATCAACATCATCATCATCTCATCATGTTATCATCATCATCTCATCATGATATCATCATCTTAATCATCATCATCTCATCATGATATCATCATCACCTCATTATGATATCATCATCATCTCATCATGATATCATCATCATCATCATCATCATCATCATCATAATCATCATCTCATCATGATATCATCATCATCTCATCATGATATCATCATCATCTCATCATGATATCATCATCACCTCATTATGATATCATCATCATCTCATCATGATATCATCATCATCATCATCATCATCATCATCATAATCATCATCTCATCATGATATCATCATCATCTCATCATGATATCATCATCATCATCATCTCATCATGATATCATCATCATCATCATCATCATCATCATCATCATCATCATCATCATCATCATCATCTCATTATGATATCATCATCATCTCATCATGATATCATCATCATCATCATCTCATCCTGATATCATTATCATCATCATCATCATCATCATCTCATCATGATATCAACATCATCATCATCATCTCATCATCATATCATCATCATCATCTCATCATGATATCATCATCATCATCATCATGATATCATTATCATCATCTCATCATGATATCATCATCATCATCATCTCATCATGATATCATTATCATCATCTCATCATGATATCGTCATCATCATCATCTCATCATGATATCATCATCATCTCATCATGATATCAACATCATCATCATCATCATCTCATCATGATATCATCATCATCTCATCATGATATCGTCATCATCATCATCATCTCATCATGATATCATCATCATCATCATCATGATATCATCATCATCATCATCATCATCATCTCATCATGATATCATCATCATCACCATCATCATCATCATCATCATCATCATCATCATCATCATCTCATCATGATATCATCATCATCATCATCATGATATCATCATCATCATCTCATCATGATATCATCATCATCATCATCTCATCATGATATCATTATCATCATCTCATCATGATATCGTCATCATCATCATCTCATCATGATATCATCATCATCTCATCATGATATCAACATCATCATCATCATCATCTCATCATGATATCATCATCATCTCATCATGATATCGTCATCATCATCATCATCTCATCATGATATCATCATCATCATCATCATGATATCATCATCATCATCATCATCATCTCATCATGATATCATCATCATCACCATCATCATCATCATCATCATCATCATCATCATCATCTCATCATGATATCATCATCATCATCATCATCTCATCATCATATCATCATCTCATCATGATATCATCATCATCATCATCATGATATCATCATCATCATCTCATCATGATATCATCATCATCATCATCTCATCATGATATCATTATCATCATCTCATCATGATATCGTCATCATCATCATCTCATCATGATATCATCATCATCTCATCATGATATCAACATCATCATCATCATCATCTCATCATGATATCATTATCATCATCTCATCATGATATCGTCATCATCATAATCTCATCATGATATCATCATCATCTCATCATGATATCAACATCATCATCATCATCATCTCATCATGATATCATCATCATCTCATCATGATATCATCATCATCTCATCATGATATCATCATCATCTCATCATGATATCATCATCATCTCATCATGATATCATCATCATCATCATCATCATCATCATCATCATCATCATCATCATCATAATCATCATCTCATCATGATATCATCATCATCTCATCATGATATCATCATCATCATCATCATCATCATCTCATCATGATATCATCATCATCATCATCATCATCATCATCATCATCATCATCATCATCATCATCATCTCATTATGATATCATCATCATCTCATCATGATATCATCATCATCATCATCTCATCCTGATATCATTATCATCATCATCATCATCATCATCTCATCATGATATCATCATCATCTCATCATGATATCATCATCATCATCTCATCATGATATCATCATCATCATCTCATCATGATATCATCATCATCTCATAATTATATCATCATCATCTCATCATGATATCATCATCATCATCATCATCATCATCATCATCATCTCATCATGATATCATCATCATCATCATCTCATCATGATATCATCATCATCATCTCATCATGATATCGTCATCATCATCATCATCTCATCATGATATCATCATCATCATCATCATGATATCATCATCATCATCATCATCATCATCTCATCATGATATCATCATCATCACCATCATCATCATCATCATCATCATCATCATCATCATCATCTCATCATGATATCATCATCATCATCATCATCATCTCATCAACATATCATCATCATCATCTCATCATGATATCATCATCATCATCATCATGATATCATCATCATCATCTTATCATGATATCATCATCATCATCATCTCATCATGATATCATTATCATCATCTCATCATGATATCGTCATCATCATCATCTCATCATGATATCATCATCATCATCATCATCATCATCATCATCATCATCATCATCATCATCATCTCATCATGATATCATCATCATCTCATCATGATATCATCATCATCTTATCTCGATATCATCATCATCTCATCATGATATCAACATCATCATCATCTCATCATGTTATCATCATCATCTCATCATGATATCATCATCTTAATCATCATCATCTCATCATGATATCATCATCACCTCATTATGATATCATCATCATCTCATCATGATATCATCATCATCATCATCATCATCATCATCATCATCATCATCATCATCATCATAATCATCATCTCATCATGATATCATCATCATCTCATCATGATATCATCATCTCATCGTGATATCATCATCATCTCATCATGATATCATCATCATCTCATCATGATATCATTATCATCATCATCTCATCATGATATCATCATCATCTCATCATGATATCATCATCATCATCTCATCATGATATCATCATCATCATCATCTCATCATGATATCATCATCATCATCATCATCTCATCATGATATCATCATCATCTCATCATGATATCATCATCATCTCATCATGATATCATCATCATCTCATCATGATATAATCATCATCTCATCATGATATCATTATCATCATCATCATCATCATCTCATCATGATATCATCATCATCATCATCTCATCATGATATCATCATCATCATCATCATCTCATCATGATATCATCATCATCTCATCATGATATCATCATCATCATCATCATCTCATCATGATATCATCATCATCTCATCATGATATAATCATCATCTCATCATGATATCATTATCATCATCATCATCATCATCATCATCATCTCATCATGATATTATCATCATCATCTCATCATGATATCATCATCATCATCTCATCATGATATCATCATCATCATCATCTCATCATGATATCATCATCATCTCATCATGATATCATCATCATCTCATCATGATATCATCATCATCATCATCTCATCATGATATCATCATCATCTCATCATGATATCATCATCATCATCATCTCATCATGATATCATTATCATCATCATCATCATCATCTCATCATGATATCATCATCATCTCATCATGATATCATCATCATCTCATCATGATATCATCATCATCCTCATCATCATCTCATCATCATATCATAATCATCATCATCATCTCATCATGATATCATCATCATCTCATAATTATATCATCATCATCTCATCATGATATCATCATCATCATCATCATCATCATCATCATCATCATCTCATCATGATATCATCATATTAATCATCATCATCTCATCATGATATCATCATCTTAATCATCATCATCTCATCATGATATCATCATCATCTCATTATGATATCATCATCATCTCATCATGATATCATCATCATCATCATCATCTCATCATCATCTCATCATGATATCATCATCATCTCATTATGATATCATCATCATCATCATCATCTCATCATCATCTCATCATGATATCATCATCTCATTATGATATCATCATCATCTCATCATGATATCATCATCTCATCATGATATCATCATCATCTCATCATGATATCATCATCATCTCATCATGATATCATCATCATCATCATCTCATCATGATATCATCATCATCTCATCATGATATCATCATCATCATCTCATCATGATATCATTATCATCATCATCATCATCATCATCTCATCATGATATCATCATCATCTCATCATGATATCATCATCATCATCTCATCATGATATCATCATCATCATCATCATCATCTCATCATGATATCATCATCATCTCATCATGATATCATCATCATCTCATCATGATATCATCATCATCTCATCATGATATCATTATCATCATCATCATCATCTCATCATGATATCATCATCATCTCATCATGATATCATCATCATCATCTCATCATGATATCATCATCATCATCATCATCATCTCATCATGATATCATCATCTCATCGTGATATCATCATCATCTCATCATGATATCATCATCATCATCTCATCATGATATCATCATCATCATCATCATCATCTCATCATGATATCATCATCATCTCATCATGATATCATCATCTCATCGTGATATCATCATCATCTCATCATGATATCATCATCATCTCATCATGATATCATTATCATCATCTCATCATGATATCATCATCATCTCATCATGATATCATCATCATCATCTCATCATGATATCATCATCATCATCATCTCATCATGATATCATCATCATCATCATCATCATCATCATCATCATCTCATCATGATATCATCATCATCTCATCATGATATCATCATCATCATCATCATCATCATCATCATCATCATCATCATCATCATCATCATCTCATCATGATCATCATCATCTCAGTATGATATCATCATCTCATCACTATATCATCATCATCATCTCATCATCATCTCATCATCATCATCATCGAATCATCATATCATCATATCATCATCATCTCATTATGATATCATCATGATCTCATCATGATATCATCATATCATCATCATCTCATCATGATATCATCATGATATCATCATCATCTAATCATGATATCATCATCATAATCATCATCATCTCATCATAATCATCATCATATCATCATGATATCATCATCATCTCATCATGATATCATCATCATCTCATCATGATATCATCATCATCTCATCATGATATCATCATCATCATCTCATCATGATATCATCATCATCATCATCATCATCATCATCATCATCATCTCATTATGATATCATCATCATCTCATCATGATATCATCATCATCATCATCTCATCCTGATATCATTATCATCATCACCATCATCATCATCATCATCTCATCATGATATCAACATCATCTCATCATGATATCATCATCATCTCATCATGATATCATCATCATCATCTCATCATGATATCATAATCATCATCATCATCTCATCATGATATCATCATCATCTCATAATTATATCATCATCATCTCATCATGATATCATCATCATCATCATCATCATCATCATCATCTCATCATGATATCATCATCATCATCATCATCTCATCATGATATCATCATCATCATCTCATCATGATATCGTCATCATCATCATCTCATCATGATATCATCATCATCATCATCATGATATCATCATCATCATCATCATGATATCATCATCATCATCATCATCATCTCATCATGATATCATCATCATCACCATCATCATCATCATCATCATCATCATCTCATCATGATATCATCATCATCATCATATCATCACCATCATCTCATCATGATATCATCATCATCATCATCATGATATCATCATCATCATCTCATCATGATATCATCATCATCATCATCTCATCATGATATCATTATCATCATCTCATCATGATATCGTCATCATCATCATCTCATCATGATATCATCATCATCTCATCATGATATCAACATCATCATCATCATCATCTCATCATGATATCATTATCATCATCTCATCATGATATCGTCATCATCATAATCTCATCATGATATCATCATCATCTCATCATGATATCAACATCATCATCATCATCATCTCATCATGATATCATCATCATCTCATCATGATATCATCATCATCTCATCATGATATCATCATCATCTCATCATGATATCATCATCATCTCATCATGATATCATCATCATCATCATCATCATCATCATCATCATCATCATAATCATCATCTCATCATGATATCATCATCATCTCATCATGATATCATCATCATCATCATCATCATCATCTCATCATGATATCATCATCATCATCATCATCATCATCATCATCATCATCATCATCATCATCATCATCATCTCATTATGATATCATCATCATCTCATCATGATATCATCATCATCATCATCTCATCCTGATATCATTATCATCATCATCATCATCATCATCTCATCATGATATCAACATCATCTCATCATGATATCATCATCATCTCATCATGATATCATCATCATCATCTCATCATGATATCATCATCATCTCATAATTATATCATCATCATCTCATCATGATATCATCATCATCATCATCATCATCATCATCATCATCTCATCATGATATCATCATCATCATCATCATCTCATCATGATATCATCATCATCATCTCATCATGATATCGTCATCATCATCATCATCTCATCATGATATCATCATCATCATCATCATCATGATATCATCATCATCATCATCATCATCATCTCATCATGATATCATCATCATCACCATCATCATCATCATCATCATCATCATCATCATCATCATCTCATCATGATATCATCATCATCATCATCATCATCTCATCAACATATCATCATCATCATCTCATCATGATATCATCATCATCATCATCATGATATCATCATCATCATCTTATCATGATATCATCATCATCATCATCTCATCATGATATCATTATCATCATCTCATCATGATATCGTCATCATCATCATCTCATCATGATATCATCATCATCATCATCATCATCATCATCATCATCATCATCATCTCATCATGATATCATCATCATCTCATCATGATATCATCATCATCTTATCTCGATATCATCATCATCTCATCATGATATCAACATCATCATCATCTCATCATGTTATCATCATCATCTCATCATGATATCATCATCTTAATCATCATCATCTCATCATGATATCATCATCACCTCATTATGATATCATCATCATCTCATCATGATATCATCATCATCATCATCATCATCATCATCATCATCATCATCATCATCATCATCATAATCATCATCTCATCATGATATCATCATCATCTCATCATGATATCATCATCACCTCATTATGATATCATCATCATCTCATCATGATATCATCATCATCATCATCATCATAATCATCATCTCATCATGATATCATCATCATCTCATCATGATATCATCATCATCTCATTATGATATCATCATCATCTCATCATGATATCATCATCATCATCATCTCATCATGATATCATCATCATCTCATCATGATATCATCATCATCATCTCATCATGATATCGTCATCATCATCATCTCATCATGATATCGTCATCATCATCATCATCTCATCATGATATCATCATCATCTTATCATGATATCATCATCATCGTCTAATCATGATATCATCATCATCATCATCATCTCATCATGATATCATCATAATCTCATCATGATATCATCATCATCTCATCATGATATCATCATCATCATCATCATCATCATCATGATATCATCATCATCTCATCATGATATCATCATCATCCTCATCTCATCATGATATCATCATCATCATCTCATCATCATCTCATCATGATATCATCATCATCTCATTATGATATCATCATCTCATCATGATATCATCATCATCTCATCATGATATCATCATCATCTCATCATGATATCATCATCATCTCATCATGATATCATCATCATCATCGTCTAATCATGATATCATCATCATCATCATCATCATCTCATCATGATATCATCATCATCTCATCATAATATCATCATCATCTCATCATGATATCATCATCATCTCATCATGATATCATCATAATCTCATCATGATATCATCATCATCTCATCATGATATCAACATCATCATCATCATCATCATCTCATCATGATATCATCATCATCTCATCATGATATCATCATCATCTCATCATGATATCATCATCTTAATCATCATCATCTCATCATGATATCATCATCATCTCAGTATGATATCATCATCTCATCATGATATCATCATCATCATCATCATCATCATCATCATCATCTCATCATGATATCATCATCATCATCATCTCATCATCATCTCATCATATCATCATCATCTCATTATGATATCATCATGATCTCATCATGATATCATCATATCATCATCATCATCTCATCATGATATCATCATCATCATCATCATCTCATCATCATCTCATCATGATATCATCATCATCATCATCATCATCATCTCATCATGATATCATCATCGTCTCAGTATGATATTATCATCTCATCATGATATCATCATCATCATCATCATCATCATCATCATCATCATCTCATCATGATATCATCATCATCATCATCTCATCATCATCTCATCATATCATCATCATCTCATTATGATATCATCATGATCTCATCATGATATCATCATATCATCATCATCATCTCATCATGATATCATCATCATCTCAGTATGATATCATCATCTCATCATGATATCATCATCATCATCATCTCATCATGATATCATCATAATCTCATCATGATATCATCATCATCTCATCATGATATCATCATCATCATCATCATCTCATCATGATATCATCATCATCATCATCTCATCATGATATCATTATCATCATCATCATCATCATCATCTCATCATGATATCATTATCATCTCATCATGATATCATCATCATCATCATCTCATCATGATATCATAATCATCATCATCATCTCATCATGATATCATCATCATCTCATAATTATATCATCATCATCTCATCATGATATCATCATCATCATCATCATCATCATCATCATCATCATCTCATCATGATATCATCATCATCATCATCTCATCATGATATCATCATCATCATCTCATCATGATATCGTCATCATCATCATCTCATCATGATATCATCATCATCATCATCATCATGATATCATCATCATCATCATCATCATCATCTCATCATGATATCATCATCATCAATATCATCATCATCATCTCATCATGATATCATCATCATCATCATCTCATCATGATATCATCATCATCATCTCATCATGATATCATCATCATCATCATGATATCATCATCATCATCATCATCTCATCATGATATCATCATCATCATCATCATCTCATCATGATATCATTATCATCATCTAATCATGATATCGTCATCATCATCATCATCTCATCATGATATCATCATCATCATCATCATCATCATCTCATCATGATATCATCATCATCTCATCATGATATCATCATCATCTCATCTCGATATCATCATCATCTCATCATGATATCAACATCATCATCATCATCATCATAATCATCATCTCATCATGATATCATCATCATCATCATCATCATCATAATCATCATCTCATCATGATATCATTATCATCATCTCATCATGATATCGTCATCATCATCATCTCATCATGATATCATCATCATCATCATCATCATCTCATCATGATATCATCATCATCTCATCATGATATCATCATCATCTCATCTCGATATCATCATCATCTCATCATGATATCATCATCATCATCATCATCATCATCATCATCTCATCATGATATCATCATCATCATCTCATCATGATATCATCATCATCATCGCATCATGATATCATCATCATCATCTCATCATGATATCGTCATCATCATCATCTCATCATGATATCGTCATCATCATCATCATCTCATCATGATATCATCATCATGATATCATCATCATCATCATCTCATCATGATATCATCATCATCTCATCATGATATCATCATCATCTCATTATGATATCATCATCATCTCATCATGATATCATCATCATCATCATCATCATGATATCATCATCATCTCATCATGATATCATCATCATCCTCATCTCATCATGATATCATCATCATCATCATCATCTCATCATCATCTCATCATGATATCATCATCATCATCTCATTATGATATCATCATCATCTCATCATGATATCATCATCATCATCATCATCATCATCTTGATATCATCATCATCTCATCTCGATATCATCATCATCTCATCATGATATCAACATCATCATCATCTCATCATGTTATCATCATCATCTCATCATGATATCATCATCTTAATCATCATCATCTCATCATGATATCATCATCTTAATCATCATCATCTCATCATGATATCATCATCATCTCAGTATGATATCATCATTTCATCATGATATCATCATCATCATCATCATCATCATCTCATCATGATATCATCATCATCTCATCATCATCATCATCATCATCATCATCTCATCATGATATCATCATCATCATCATCTCATCATCATCTCATCATGATATCATCATCATCATCTCATCATGATATCATCATCATCTCAGTAGTATATCATCATCTCATCATGATATCATCATCATCATCATCATCATCATCATCATCATCTCATCATGATATCATCATCATCATCATCTCATCATCATCTCATCATATCATCATCATCTCATTATGATATCATCATGATCTCATCATGATATCATCATATCATCATCATCATCATCTCATCATGATATCATCATCATCTCAGTATGATATCATCATCTCATCATGATATCATCATCATCATCATCATCTCATCATGATATCATCATAATCTCATCATGATATCATCATCATCTCATCATGATATCATCATCATCATCATCATCATCATCATGATATCATCATCATCTCATCATGATATCATCATCATCCTCATCTCATCATGATATCATCATCATCATCATCTCATCATCATCTCATCATGATATCATCATCATCATCTCATTATGATATCATCATCATCTCATCATGATATCATCATCATCATCATCATCATGATATCATCATCATCTCATCTCGATATCATCATCATCTCATCATGATATCAACATCATCATCATCTCATCATGTTATCATCATCATCTCATCATGATATCATTATCTTAATCATCATCATCTCATCATAATATCATCATCATCTCATCATGATATCATCATCATCATCGTCTAATCATGATATCATCATCATCATCATCATCTCAGTATGATATCATAATCTCATCATGATATCATCATCATCATCATCATCATCATCTCATCATCATTTCATCATCATCATCATCATCTCATCATCATCTCATCATATCATCATGATCTCATTATGATATCATCATGATCTCATCATGATATCATCATATCATCATCATCTCATCATGATATCATCATGATATCATCATGATATCATCATCATCATCTCATCATGATATCATCATCATAATCATCATCATCTCATCATAATCATCATCATATCATCATGATATCATCATCATCTCATCATGATATCATCATCATCTCATCATGATATCATCATCATCTCATCATGATATCATCATCATCATCATCATCATCATCTCATCATGATATCATCATTATCGTCATCATCATCTCATCATGATATCATCATCATCTCATCATGATATCATCATCATCATCATCTCATCATGATATCATTATCATCATCATCATCATCATCATCATCATCATCATCATCATCATCATCATCATCTCATCATGATATCATTATCATCTCATCATGATATCATCATCATCATCATCATCTCATCATGATATCATAATCATCATCATCATCTCATCATGATATCATCATCATCTCATAATTATATCATCATCATCTCATCATGATATCATCATCATCATCATCATCATCATCATCATCATCTCATCATGATATCATCATCATCATCATCTCATCATGATATCATCATCATCATCTCATCATGATATCGTCATCATCATCATCTCATCATGATATCATCATCATCATCATCATCATGATATCATCATCATCATCATCATCATCATCTCATCATGATATCATCATCATCATCATCATCATCATCATCATCATCATCATCATCTCATCATGATATCATCATCATCATCATCTCATCATGATATCATCATCATCATCTCATCATGATATCATCATCATCATCATCATGATATCATCATCATCATCATCATCTCATCATGATATCATCATCATCATCATCATCTCATCATGATATCATTATCATCATGATATCGTCATCATCATCATCTCATCATGATATCATCATCTCATCATGATATCATCATCATCTCATCATGATATCATCATCATCTCATCATGATATCATCATCATCTCATCTCGATATCATCATCATCTCATCATGATATCAACATCATCATCATCATCATCATAATCATCATCTCATCATGATATCATCATCATCATCATCATCATCATCTCATCATGATATCATCATCATCTCATCATGATATCATCATCATCTCATTATGATATCATCATCATCTCATCATGATATCATCATCATCATCATCATCATCATCTCATCATGATATCATCATCATCATCTCATCATGATATCATCATCATCATCGCATCATGATATCATCATCATCATCTCATCATGATATCTTCATCATCATCATCTCATCATGATATCGTCATCATCATCATCATCTCATCATGATATCATCATCTCATCATGATATCATCATCATCATCTCATCATGATATCATCATCATCATCATCTCATCATCATCTCATCATGATATCATCATCATCTCATTATGATATCATCATCATCTCATCATGATATCATCATCATCATCATCATCATGATATCATCATCATCTCATCATGATATCATCATCATCCTCATCTCATCATGATATCATCATCATCTCATTATGATATCATCATCATCTCATCATGATATCATCATCATCTCATTATGATATCATCATCATCTCATCATGATATCATCATCATCTCATCATCATCTCATCATGATATCATCATCTTAATCATCATCATCTCATCATGTTATCATCATCATCTCATCATGATATCATCATCTTAATCATCATCATCTCATCATGATATCATCATCTTAATCATCATCATCTCATCATGATATCATCATCATCTCATTATGATATCATCATCATCTCATCATGATATCATCATCATCATCATCTCATCATGATATCATCATCATCTCATCATGATATCATCATCATCATCTCATCATGATATCATCATCATCATCATCATCTCATCATCATCTCATCATGATATCATCATCATCTCATTATGATATCATCATCATCATCATCATCTCATCATCATCTCATCATGATATCATCATCATCTCATTATGATATCATCATCTCATCATGATATCATCATCATCTCATCATGATATCATCATCATCTCATCATGATATCATCATCATCTCATCATGATATCATCATCATCATCGTCTAATCATGATATCATCATCATCATCATCATCTCATCATGATATCATCATCATCTCATCATAATATCATCATCATCTCATCATGATATCATCATCATCTCATCATGATATCATCATAATCTCATCATGATATCATCATCATCTCATCATGATATCAACATCATCATCATCATCATCATCTCATCATGATATCATCATCATCTCATCATGATATCATCATCATCTCATCATGATATCATCATCATCTTATCATGATATCATCATCTTAATCATCATCATCTCATCATGATATCATCATCATCTCAGTATGATATCATCATCTCATCATGATATCATCATCATCATCATCATCATCATCATCATCATCATCATCATCATCTCATCATGATATCATCATCATCATCATCATCTCATCATGATATCATCATCATCTCAGTATGATATCATCATCTCATCATGATATCATCATCATCATCATCATCATCATCATCTCATCATGATATCATCATCATCTCAGTATGATATCATCATCATCTCATCATGATCTCATCATGATATCATCATCATCTCATCATGATATCATCATCATCATCTCATCATGATATCATCATCATCATCATCATCTCATCATCATCTCATCATGATATCATCATCATCTCATTATGATATCATCATCATCATCATCATCATCTCATCATGGTATCATCATCATCTCATTATGATATCATCATCTCATCATGATATCATCATCATCTCATCATGATATCATCATCATCTCATCATGATATCATCATCATCTCATCATGATATCATCATCATCACATCATGATATCATCATCATCATCGTCTAATCATGATATCATCATCATCATCATCATCTCATCATGATATCATCATCATCTCATCATAATATCATCATCATCTCATCATGATATCATCATCATCTCATCATGATATCATCATAATCTCATCATGATATCATCATCATCTCATCATGATATCAACATCATCATCATCATCATCTCATCATGATATCATCATCATCTCATCATGATATCATCATCATCTCATCATGATATCATCATCTTAATCATCATCATCTCATCATGATATCATCATCATCTCAGTATGATATCATCATCTCATCATGATATCATCATCATCATCATCATCTCATCATGATATCATCATCATCTCATCATGATATCATCATCATCATCATCTCATCATGATATCATCATCATCATCATCTCATCATGATATCATCATCATCATCATCATCTCATCATCATCTCATCATGATATCATCATCATCATCATCATCTCATCATGATATCATCATCATCTCAGTATGATATTATCATCTCATCATGATATCATCATCATCATCATCATCATCATCATCTCATCATGATATCATCATCATCATCATCTCATCATCATCTCATCATGATATCATCATCATCATCATCTCATCATGATATCATCATCATCATCATCTCATCATGATATCATCATCATCATCATCATCATCTCATCATCATCTCATCATGATATCATCATCATCATCATCATCATCTCATCATGATATCATCATCATCTCAGTATGATATTATCATCTCATCATGATATCATCATCATCATCATCATCATCATCATCATCTCATCATGATATCATCATCATCATCATCTCATCATCATCTCATCATATCATCATCATCTCATTATGATATCATCATGATCTCATCATGATATCATCATATCATCATCATCATCTCATCATGATATCATCATCATCTCAGTATGATATCATCATCTCATCATGATATCATCATCATCATCATCATCATCATGATATCATCATCATCTCATCTCGATATCATCATCATCTCATCATGATATCAACATCATCATCATCTCATCATGTTATCATCATCATCTCATCATGATATCATTATCTTAATCATCATCATCTCATCATAATATCATCATCATCTCATCATGATATCATCATCATCATCGTCTAATCATGATATCATCATCATCATCATCATCTCAGTATGATATCATAATCTCATCATGATATCATCATCATCATCATCATCATCATCTCATCATCATTTCATCATCATCATCATCATCTCATCATCATCTCATCATATCATCATGATCTCATTATGATATCATCATGATCTCATCATGATATCATCATATCATCATCATCTCATCATGATATCATCATGATATCATCATGATATCATCATCATCATCTCATCATGATATCATCATCATAATCATCATCATCTCATCATAATCATCATCATATCATCATGATATCATCATCATCTCATCATGATATCATCATCATCTCATCATGATATCATCATCATCTCATCATGATATCATCATCATCATCATCATCATCATCTCATCATGATATCATCATTATCGTCATCATCATCTCATCATGATATCATCATCATCTCATCATGATATCATCATCATCATCATCTCATCATGATATCATTATCATCATCATCATCATCATCATCATCATCATCATCATCATCATCATCATCTCATCATGATATCATTATCATCTCATCATGATATCATCATCATCATCATCATCTCATCATGATATCATAATCATCATCATCATCTCATCATGATATCATCATCATCTCATAATTATATCATCATCATCTCATCATGATATCATCATCATCATCATCATCATCATCATCATCATCTCATCATGATATCATCATCATCATCATCTCATCATGATATCATCATCATCATCTCATCATGATATCGTCATCATCATCATCTCATCATGATATCATCATCATCATCATCATCATGATATCATCATCATCATCATCATCATCATCTCATCATGATATCATCATCATCATCATCATCATCATCATCATCATCATCATGATATCATCATCATCATCATCATCATCATCTCATCATGATATCATCATCATCATCTCATCATGATATCATCATCATCATCATCATGATATCATCATCATCATCATCATCTCATCATGATATCATCATCATCATCATCATCTCATCATGATATCATTATCATCATGATATCGTCATCATCATCATCTCATCATGATATCATCATCTCATCATGATATCATCATCATCTCATCATGATATCATCATCATCTCATCATGATATCATCATCATCTCATCTCGATATCATCATCATCTCATCATGATATCAACATCATCATCATCATCATCATAATCATCATCTCATCATGATATCATCATCATCATCATCATCATCATCTCATCATGATATCATCATCATCTCATCATGATATCATCATCATCTCATTATGATATCATCATCATCTCATCATGATATCATCATCATCATCATCATCATCATCTCATCATGATATCATCATCATCATCTCATCATGATATCATCATCATCATCGCATCATGATATCATCATCATCATCTCATCATGATATCTTCATCATCATCATCTCATCATGATATCGTCATCATCATCATCATCTCATCATGATATCATCATCTCATCATGATATCATCATCATCATCTCATCATGATATCATCATCATCATCATCTCATCATCATCTCATCATGATATCATCATCATCTCATTATGATATCATCATCATCTCATCATGATATCATCATCATCATCATCATCATGATATCATCATCATCTCATCATGATATCATCATCATCCTCATCTCATCATGATATCATCATCATCTCATTATGATATCATCATCATCTCATCATGATATCATCATCATCTCATTATGATATCATCATCATCTCATCATGATATCATCATCATCTCATCATCATCTCATCATGATATCATCATCTTAATCATCATCATCTCATCATGTTATCATCATCATCTCATCATGATATCATCATCTTAATCATCATCATCTCATCATGATATCATCATCTTAATCATCATCATCTCATCATGATATCATCATCATCTCATTATGATATCATCATCATCTCATCATGATATCATCATCATCATCATCATCATCTCATCATGATATCATCATCATCTCATCATGATATCATCATCATCATCTCATCATGATATCATCATCATCATCATCATCTCATCATCATCTCATCATGATATCATCATCATCTCATTATGATATCATCATCATCATCATCATCTCATCATCATCTCATCATGATATCATCATCATCTCATTATGATATCATCATCTCATCATGATATCATCATCATCTCATCATGATATCATCATCATCTCATCATGATATCATCATCATCTCATCATGATATCATCATCATCATCGTCTAATCATGATATCATCATCATCATCATCATCTCATCATGATCTCATCATGATATCATCATCATCTCATCATGATATCAACATCATCATCATCATCATCATCTCATCATGATATCATCATCATCTCATCATGATATCATCATCATCTCATCATGATATCATCATCATCTTATCATGATATCATCATCTTAATCATCATCATCTCATCATGATATCATCATCATCTCAGTATGATATCATCATCTCATCATGATATCATCATCATCATCATCATCATCATCATCATCATCATCATCATCATCTCATCATGATATCATCATCATCTCATCATGATATCATCATAATCTCATCATGATATCATCATCATCTCATCATGATATCAACATCATCATCATCATCATCATCTCATCATGATATCATCATCATCTCATCATGATATCATCATCATCTCATCATGATATCATCATCATCTTATCATGATATCATCATCTTAATCATCATCATCTCATCATGATATCATCATCATCTCAGTATGATATCATCATCTCATCATGATATCATCATCATCATCATCATCATCATCATCATCATCATCATCATCATCTCATCATGATATCATCATCATCATCATCATCTCATCATGATATCATCATCATCTCAGTATGATATCATCATCTCATCATGATATCATCATCATCATCATCATCATCATCATCTCATCATGATATCATCATCATCTCAGTATGATATCATCATCATCTCATCATGATCTCATCATGATATCATCATCATCTCATCATGATATCATCATCATCATCTCATCATGATATCATCATCATCATCATCATCTCATCATCATCTCATCATGATATCATCATCATCTCATTATGATATCATCATCATCATCATCATCATCTCATCATGGTATCATCATCATCTCATTATGATATCATCATCTCATCATGATATCATCATCATCTCATCATGATATCATCATCATCTCATCATGATATCATCATCATCTCATCATGATATCATCATCATCACATCATGATATCATCATCATCATCGTCTAATCATGATATCATCATCATCATCATCATCTCATCATGATATCATCATCATCTCATCATAATATCATCATCATCTCATCATGATATCATCATCATCTCATCATGATATCATCATAATCTCATCATGATATCATCATCATCTCATCATGATATCAACATCATCATCATCATCATCTCATCATGATATCATCATCATCTCATCATGATATCATCATCATCTCATCATGATATCATCATCTTAATCATCATCATCTCATCATGATATCATCATCATCTCAGTATGATATCATCATCTCATCATGATATCATCATCATCATCATCATCTCATCATGATATCATCATCATCTCATCATGATATCATCATCATCATCATCTCATCATGATATCATCATCATCATCATCTCATCATGATATCATCATCATCATCATCATCATCATCTCATCATCATCTCATCATGATATCATCATCATCATCATCATCTCATCATGATATCATCATCATCTCAGTATGATATTATCATCTCATCATGATATCATCATCATCATCATCATCATCATCATCTCATCATGATATCATCATCATCATCATCTCATCATCATCTCATCATGATATCATCATCATCATCATCTCATCATGATATCATCATCATCATCATCTCATCATGATATCATCATCATCATCATCATCATCTCATCATCATCTCATCATGATATCATCATCATCATCATCATCTCATCATGATATCATCATCATCTCAGTATGATATTATCATCTCATCATGATATCATCATCATCATCATCATCATCATCATCATCTCATCATGATATCATCATCATCATCATCTCATCATCATCTCATCATATCATCATCATCTCATTATGATATCATCATGATCTCATCATGATATCATCATATCATCATCATCATCTCATCATGATATCATCATCATCTCAGTATGATATCATCATCTCATCATGATATCATCATCATCATCATCTCATCATGATATCATCATAATCTCATCATGATATCATCATCATCTCATCATGATATCATCATCATCATCATCATCATCATCTCATCATGATATCATCATCATCATCTCATCATGATATCATCATCATCATCTCATCATCATCTCATCATAATATCATCATCATCTCATTATGATATCATCATCATCTCATCATGATATCATCATCATCATCATCATCATGATATCATCATCATCTCATCTCGATATCATCATCATCATCTCATCATGATATCAACATCATCATCATCTCATCATGTTATCATCATCATCTCATCATGTTATCATCATCTCATCATGATATCGTCATCATCATCATCTCATCATGATATCATCATCATCATCATCATCTCATCATGATATCATCATCATCTCATCATGATATCATCATCATCTCATCTCGATATCATCATCATCTCATCATGTTATCATCATCATCATCATCATCATCATCATCATCATCATAATCATCATCTCATCATGATATCATCATCATCTCATCATGATATCATCATCATCTCATTATGATATCATCATCATCTCATCATGATATCATCATCATCATCATCATCATCATCATCATCATCATCATCATCATCTCATCATGATATCATCATCATCATCTCATCATGATATCGTCATCATCATCATCTCATCATGATATCATCATCTCATCATGATATCGTCATCATCATCATCTCATCATGATATCGTCATCATCATCATCATCATCTCATCATGATATCATCATCATCTCATCATGATATCATCATCATCTCATCATGATATCATCATCATCATCATCTCATCATGATATCATCATCATCATCATCTCATCATCATCTCATCATGATATCATCATCATCTCATTATGATATCATCATCATCTCATCATGATATCATCATCATCATCATCATCATGATATCATCATCATCTCATCATGATATCATCATCATCCTCATCTCATCATGATATCATCATCATCATCATCATCTCATCATCATCTCATCATGATATCATCATCATCATCTCATTATGATATCATCATCATCTCATCATGATATCATCATCATCATCATCATCATGATATCATCATCATCATCTCATCTCGATATCATCATCATCTCATCATGATATCAACATCATCATCATCTCATCATGTTATCATCATCATCTCATCATGATATCAACATCATCATCATCTCATCATGATATCATCATCTTAATCATCATCATCTCATCATGATATCATCATCATCTCATTATGATATCATCATCATCTCATCATGATATCATCATCATCATCATCATCATCTCATCATGATATCATCATCATCTCATCATGATATCATCATCATCATCTCATCATGATATCATCATCATCATCATCATCTCATCATCATCTCATCATGATATCATCATCATCATCATCATCATCATCATCATCATCATCATCATCTCATCATGATATCATCATCATCATCATCTCATCATGATATCATCATCATCATCTCATCATGATATCATCATCATCATCTCATCATGATATCGTCATCATCATCATCTCATCATGATATCGTCATCATCATCATCATCTCATCATGATATCATCATCATCTCATCATGATATCATCATCATCTCATCATGATATCATCATCATCATCATCTCATCATGATATCATCATCATCATCATCTCATCATCATCTCATCATGATATCATCATCATCTCATTATGATATCATCATCATCTCATCATGATATCATCATCATCATCATCATCATCATGATATCATCATCATCTCATCATGATATCATCATCATCCTCATCTCATCATGATATCATCATCATCATCATCATCTCATCATCATCTCATCATGATATCATCATCATCATCTCATTATGATATCATCATCATCTCATCATGATATCATCATCATCATCATCATCATGATATCATCATCATCTCATCTCGATATCATCATCATCTCATCATGATATCAACATCATCATCATCTCATCATGTTATCATCATCATCTCATCATGATATCAACATCATCATCATCTCATCATGATATCATCATCTTAATCATCATCATCTCATCATGATATCATCATCATCTCATTATGATATCATCATCATCTCATCATGATATCATCATCATCATCATAATCTCATCATGATATCATCATCATCTCATCATGATATCATCATCATCATCTCATCATGATATCATCATCATCATCTCATCATCATCATCTCATCATGATATCATCATCATCTCATTATGATATCATCATCATCATCATCATCTCATCATGATATCATCATCATCTCATCATGATATCATCATCATCATCTCATCATGATATCATCATCATCATCTCATCATCATCATCTCATCATGATATCATCATCATCTCATTATGATATCATCATCATCATCATCTCATCATCATCTCATCATGATATCATCATCATCTCATTATGATATCATCATCTCATCATGATATCATCATCATCTCATCATGATATCATCATCATCTCATCATGATATCATCATCATCATCGTCTAATCATGATATCATCATCATCATCATCATCTCATCATGATATCATCATCATCTCATCATAATATCATCATCATCTCATCATGATATCGTCATCATCTCATCATGATATCATCATAATCTCATCATGATATCATCATCATCTCATCATGATATCAACATCATCCTCATCATCATCTCATCATGATATCATCATCATCTCATCATGATATCATCATCATCTCATCATGATATCATCATCTTAATCATCATCATCTCATCATGATATCATCATCATCTCAGTATGATATCATCATCTCATCATGATATCATCATCATCATCATCATCATCATCTCATCATGATATCATCATCATCATCATCATCTCATCATCATCTCATCATATCATCATCATCTCATTATGATATCATCATGATCTCATCATGATATCATCATATCATCATCATCATCTCATCATGATATCATCATCATCTCAGTATGATATCATCATCTCATCATGATATCATCATCATCATCATCATCATCATCATCATCATCTCATCATGATATCATCATCATCATCATCTCATCATCATCTCATCATATCATCATCATCTCATTATGATATCATCATGATCTCATCATGATATCATCATATCATCATCATCATCTCATCATGATATCATCATCATCTCAGTATGATATCATCATCATCTCATCATGATCTCATCATGATATCATCATCATCTCATCATGATATCATCATCATCATCTCATCATGATATCATCATCATCATCATCATCATCTCATCATCATCATCTCATCATGATATCATCATCATCTCATTATGATATCATCATCTCATCATGATATCATCATCATCTCATCATGATATCATCATCATCTCATCATGATATCATCATCATCTCATCATGATATCATCATCATCATCGTCTAATCATGATATCATCGTCATCATCATAATCTCATCATGATATCATCATCATCTCATCATAATATCATCATCATCTCATCATGATATCATCATCATCTCATCATGATATCATCATAATCTCATCATGATATCATCATCATCTCATCATGATATCAACATCATCATCATCATCTCATCATGATATCATCATCATCTCATCATGATATCATCATCATCTCATCATGATATCAACATCATCATCATCATCTCATCATGATATCATCATCATCTCATCATGATATCATCATCATCTCATCATGATATCATCATCATCATCTCATCATGATATCATCATCATCATCATCATCATCATCATCATCTCATCATCATCTCATCATGATATCATCATCATCTCATTATGATATCATCATCTCATCATGATATCATCATCATCATCATCATCATCATCATCATCATCTCATCATGATATCATCATCATCATCTCATCATGATATCATCATCATCTCATCATGATATCATCATCATCTCATCATGATATCATCATCATCATCGTCTAATCATGATATCATCATCATCATCATCATCATCTCATCATGATATCATCATCATCTCATCATAATATCATCATCATCTCATCATGATATCATCATCATCTCATCATGATATCATCATCATCATCATCATCATCATCATCATCTCATCATGATATCATCATCATCTCATCATGATATCATCATCATCTCATTATGATATCATCATCATCTCATCATGATATCATCATCATCATCATCATCTCATCATGATATCATCATCATCTCATCATGATATCATCATCATCATCTCATCATGATATCATCATCATCATCTCATCATGATATCGTCGTCATCATCATCTCATCATGATATCGTCATCATCATCATCATCTCATCATGATATCATCATCATCTCATCATGATATCATCATCATCTCATCATGATATCATCATCATCATCATCTCATCATGATATCATCATCATCATCATCTCATCATCATCTCATCATGATATCATCATCATCTCATTATGATATCATCATCATCTCATCATGATATCGTCGTCATCATCATCTCATCATGATATCGTCATCATCATCATCATCTCATCATGATATCATCATCATCTCATCATGATATCGTCATCATCATCATCATCTCATCATGATATCATCATCATCTCATCATGATATCATCATCATCTCATCATGATATCATCATCATCATCATCTCATCATGATATCATCATCATCATCATCTCATCATCATCTCATCATGATATCATCATCATCTCATTATGATATCATCATCATCTCATCATGATATCATCATCATCATCATGATATCATCATCATCTCATCATGATATCAACATCATCATCATCATCATCATCATCTCATCATGATATCATCATCATCTCACCATGATATCATCATCATCTCATCATGATATCATCATCATCATCATCATCATGATATCATCATCATCTCATCATGATATCAACATCATCATCATCATCATCATCTCATCATGATATCATCATCATCTCACCATGATATCATCATCATCTCATCATGATATCATCATCTTAATCATCATCATCTCATCATGATATCATCATCATCTCAGTATGATATCATCATCTCATCATGATATCATCATCATCATCATCATCTCATCATGATATCATCATCATCTCATCATGATATCATCATCATCATCATCTCATCATGATATCATCATCATCATCATCATCATCATCTCAGTATGATATCATCATCTCATCATGATATCATCATCATCATCATCATCATCATCATCTCATCATGATATCATCATCATCTCATCATGATATCATCATCATCATCATCATCATCATCTCATCATCATCTCATCATGATATCATCATCATCTCATTATGATATCATCATCTCATCATGATATCATCATCATCATCATCATCATCATCATCATCTCATCATGATATCATCATCATCATCTCATCATGATATCATCATCATCTCATCATGATATCATCATCATCTCATCATGATATCATCATCATCATCGTCTAATCATGATATCATCATCATCATCATCATCTCATCATGATATCATCATCATCTCATCATAATATCATCATCATCTCATCATGATATCATCATCATCTCATCATGATATCATCATCATCATCATCATCATCATCATCATCATCATCATCATCTCATCATGATATCATCATCATCTCATCATGATATCATCATCATCTCATTATGATATCATCATCATCTCATCATGATATCATCATCATCATCATCATCATCTCATCATGATATCATCATCATCTCATCATGATATCATCATCATCATCTCATCATGATATCATCATCATCATCTCATCATGATATCGTCGTCATCATCATCTCATCATGATATCGTCATCATCATCATCATCTCATCATGATATCATCATCATCTCATCATGATATCGTCATCATCATTATCATCTCATCATGATATCATCATCATCTCATCATGATATCATCATCATCATCATCTCATCATGATATCATCATCATCATCATCTCATCATCATCTCATCATGATATCATCATCATCTCATTATGATATCATCATCATCTCATCATGATATCGTCGTCATCATCATCTCATCATGATATCGTCATCATCATCATCATCTCATCATGATATCATCATCATCTCATCATGATATCGTCATCATCATCATCATCTCATCATGATATCATCATCATCTCATCATGATATCATCATCATCTCATCATGATATCATCATCATCATCATCTCATCATGATATCATCATCATCATCATCTCATCATCATCTCATCATGATATCATCATCATCTCATTATGATATCATCATCATCTCATCATGATATCATCATCATCATCATCATCATGATATCATCATCATCTCATCATGATATCAACATCATCATCATCATCATCATCTCATCATGATATCATCATCATCTCACCATGATATCATCATCATCTCATCATGATATCATCATCATCATCATCATCATGATATCATCATCATCTCATCATGATATCAACATCATCATCATCATCATCATCTCATCATGATATCATCATCATCTCACCATGATATCATCATCATCTCATCATGATATCATCATCTTAATCATCATCATCTCATCATGATATCATCATCATCTCAGTATGATATCATCATCTCATCATGATATCATCATCATCATCATCATCTCATCATGATATCATCATCATCTCATCATGATATCATCATCATCATCATCTCATCATGATATCATCATCATCATCATCATCATCATCATCATCATCTCAGTATGATATCATCATCTCATCATGATATCATCATCATCATCATCATCATCATCATCTCATCATGATATCATCATCATCTCATCATGATATCATCATCATCATCATCATCTCATCATGATATCATCATCATCATCATCATCATCTCATCATCATCTCATCATGATATCATCATCATCATCATCATCATCATCATCATCATCATCATCTCATCATGATATCATCATCATCTCAGTATGATATCATCATCTCATCATGATATCATCATCATCATCATCATCATCATCATCTCATCATGATATCATCATCATCATCATCATCTCATCATCTTCTCATCATATCATCATCATCTCATTATGATATCATCATGATCTCATCATGATATCATCATATCATCATCATCATCATCATCATCTCATCATGATATCATCATCATCTCAGTATGATATCATCATCTCATCATGATATCATCATCATCATCATCATCTCATCATGATATCATCATAATCTCATCATGATATCATCATCATCTCATCATGATATCATCATCATCTCATCATGATATCATCATCATCATCCTCATCATCTCATCATGATATCATTATCATCATCATCATCTCATCATGATATCATCATCATCATCCTCATCATCTCATCATGATATCATTATCATCATCATCATCTCATCATGATATCATCATCATCATCATCATCATCATCATCATCTCATCATGATATCATCATCATCATCTCATCATCATCTCATCATGATATCATCATCATCTCATTATGATATCATCATCATCTCATCATGATATCATCATCATCATCATGATATCATCATCTCATCTCGATATCATCATCATCTCATCATGATATCAACATAATCATCATCTCATCATGTTATCATCATCATCTCATCATGTTATCATCATCATCTCATCATGATATCATCATCTTAATCATCATCATCTCATCATGATATCATCATCATCATCATCATCATCATGATATCATCATCATCTCATCATGATATCATCATCATCTCATCATGATATCATCATCATCATCTCATCATGATATCATCATCATCATCTCATCATGATATCATCATCATCATCATCTCATCATGATATCATCATCATCTCATTATGATATCATCATCTCATCATGATATCATCATCATCATCATCATCTCATCATGATATCATCATCATCATCTCATCATGATATCATCATCATCTCATCATGATATCATCATCATCTCATCATGATATCATCATCATCATCGTCTAATCATGATATCATCATCATCATCATCATCTCATCATGATATCATCATCATCTCATCATAATATCATCATCATCTCATCATAATATCATCATCATCTCATCATGATATCATCATCATCTCATCATGATATCATCATCATCATCGTCTAATCATGATATCATCATCATCATCATCATCTCATCATGATATCATCATCATCTCATCATAATATCATCATCATCTCATCATGATATCATCATCATCTCATCATGATATCATCATCTCATCGTGATATCATCATCATCTCATCATGATATCTTCATCATCTCATCATGATATCATTATCATCATCATCATCTCATCATGATATCATCATCATCTCATCATGATATCATCATCTCATCATGATATCATCATCATCATCATCTCATCATGATATCATCATCATCATCATCATCATCATCATCATCATCATCATCATCTCATCATGATATCATCATCATCTCATCATGATATCATCATCATCATCATCTCATCATGATATCATTATCATCATCATCATCATCTCATCATCATCTCATCATGATATCATCATCATCTCATTATGATATCATCATCTCATCATGATATCATCATCATCTCATCATGATATCATCATCATCTCATCATGATATCATCATCATCTCATCATGATATCATCATCATCATCGTCTAATCATGATATCATCATCATCATCATCATCTCATCATGATATCATCATCATCTCATCATAATATCATCATCATCTCATCATGATATCATCATCATCTCATCATGATATCATCATAATCTCATCATGATATCATCATCATCTCATCATGATATCAACATCATCATCATCATCATCTCATCATGATATCATCATCATCTCATCATGATATCATCATCATCTCATCATGATATCATCATCTTAATCATCTTCATCTCATCATGATATCATCATCATCTCAGTATGATATCATCATCTCATCATGATATCATCATCATCATCATCATCTCATCATGATATCATCATCATCATCATCTCATCATCATCTCATCATATCATCATCATCTCATTATGATATCATCATGATCTCATCATGATATCATCATATCATCATCATCATCTCATCATGATATCATCATCATCTCAGTATGATATCATCATCTCATCATGATATCATCATCATCATCATCATCATCATCATCATCATCATCATCATCTCATCATGATATCATCATCATCATCATCTCATCATCATCTCATCATATCATCATCATCTCATTATGATATCATCATGATCTCATCATGATATCATCATATCATCATCATCATCTCATCATGATATCATCATCATCTCAGTATGATATCATCATCATCTCATCATGATCTCATCATCATCTCATCATGATATCATCATCATCTCATCATGATATCATCATCATCATCGTCTAATCATGATATCATCATCATCATCATCATCTCATCATGATATCATCATCATCTCATCATAATATCATCATCATCTCATCATAATATCATCATCATCTCATCATGATATCATCATCATCTCATCATGATATCATCATCATCATCGTCTAATCATGATATCATCATCATCATCATCATCTCATCATGATATCATCATCATCTCATCATAATATCATCATCATCTCATCATGATATCATCATCATCTCATCATGATATCATCATCTCATCGTGATATCATCATCATCTCATCATGATATCTTCATCATCTCATCATGATATCATTATCATCATCATCATCTCATCATGATATCATCATCATCTCATCATGATATCATCATCTCATCATGATATCATCATCATCATCATCTCATCATGATATCATCATCATCATCATCATCATCATCATCATCTCATCATGATATCATCATCATCTCATCATGATATCATCATCATCATCATCTCATCATGATATCATTATCATCATCATCATCATCTCATCATCATCTCATCATGATATCATCATCATCTCATTATGATATCATCATCTCATCATGATATCATCATCATCTCATCATGATATCATCATCATCTCATCATGATATCATCATCATCTCATCATGATATCATCATCATCATCGTCTAATCATGATATCATCATCATCATCATCATCTCATCATGATATCATCATCATCTCATCATAATATCATCATCATCTCATCATGATATCATCATCATCTCATCATGATATCATCATAATCTCATCATGATATCATCATCATCTCATCATGATATCAACATCATCATCATCATCATCTCATCATGATATCATCATAATCTCATCATGATATCATCATCATCTCATCATGATATCATCATCTTAATCATCTTCATCTCATCATGATATCATCATCATCTCAGTATGATATCATCATCTCATCATGATATCATCATCATCATCATCATCTCATCATGATATCATCATCATCATCATCTCATCATCATCTCATCATATCATCATCATCTCATTATGATATCATCATGATCTCATCATGATATCATCATATCATCATCATCATCTCATCATGATATCATCATCATCTCAGTATGATATCATCATCTCATCATGATATCATCATCATCATCATCATCATCATCATCATCATCATCATCTCATCATGATATCATCATCATCATCATCTCATCATCATCTCATCATATCATCATCATCTCATTATGATATCATCATGATCTCATCATGATATCATCATATCATCATCATCATCTCATCATGATATCATCATCATCTCAGTATGATATCATCATCATCTCATCATGATCTCATCATGATATCATCATCATCTCATCATGATATCATCATCATCATCTCATCATGATATCATCATCATCAAATCATGATATCATCATCTCATCATGATATCATCATCATCTCATTATGATATCATCATCATCATCATCATCTCATCATGATATCATCATCATCTCATTATGATATCATCATCTCATCATGATATCATCATCATCTCATCATGATATCATCATCATCTCATCATGATATCATCATCATCATCGTCTAATCATGATATCATCATCATCATCATCATCTCATCATGATATCATCATCATCTCATCATAATATCATCATCATCTCATCATGATATCATCATCATCTCATCATGATATCATCATAATCTCATCATGATATCATCATCATCTCATCATGATATCAACATCATCATCATCATCTCATCATGATATCATCATCATCTCATCATGATATCATCATCATCTCATCATGATATCAACATCATCATCATCTCATCATGTTATCATCATCATCTCATCATGATATCAACATCATCATCATCTCATCATGATATCATCATCTTAATCATCATCATCTCATCATGATATCATCATCATCTCATTATGATATCATCATCATCTCATTATGATATCATCATCATCTCATCATGATATCATCATCATCATCATCATCTCATCATGATATCATCATCATCTCATCATGATATCATCATCATCATCTCATCATGATATCATCATCATCATCTCATCATCATCATCTCATCATGATATCATCATCATCTCATTATGATATCATCATCATCATCATCATCTCATCATCATCTCATCATGATATCATCATCATCTCATTATGATATCATCATCTCATCATGATATCATCATCATCTCATCATGATATCATCATCATCTCATCATGATATCATCATCATCTCATCATGATATCATCATCATCATCGTCTAATCATGATATCATCATCATCATCATCATCATCTCATCATGATATCATCATCATCTCATCATAATATCATCATCATCTCATCATGATATCATCATCATCTCATCATGATATCATCATAATCTCATCATGATATCATCATCATCTCATCATGATATCATCATAATCTCATCATGATATCATCATCATCTCATCATGATATCATCATCATCTCATCATGATATCATCATCTTAATCATCATCATCTCATCATGATATCATCATCATCTCAGTATGATATCATCATCTCATCATGATATCATCATCATCATCATCATCATCATTATCTCATCATGATATCATCATCATCATCATCATCATCTCATCATCATCTCATCATATCATCATCATCTCATTATGATATCATCATGATCTCATCATGATATCATCATATCATCATCATCATCTCATCATGATATCATCATCATCTCAGTATGATATCATCATCTCATCATGATATCATCATCATCATCATCATCATCATCATCATCATCATCATCATCATCTCATCATGATATCATCATCATCATCATCTCATCATCATCTGATCATATCATCATCATCTCATCATCATCTGATCATATCATCATCATCTCATTATGATATCATCATGATCTCATCATGATATCATCATATCATCATCATCATCTCATCATGATATCATCATCATCTCAGTATGATATCATCATCATCTCATCATGATCTCATCATGATATCATCATCATCTCATCATGATATCATCATCATCATCTCATCATGATATCATCATCATCATCATCATCATCATCATCTCATCATCATCTCATCATGATATCATCATCATCTCATTATGATATCATCATCTCATCATGATATCATCATCATCTCATCATGATATCATCATCATCTCATCATGATATCATCATCATCTCATCATGATATCATCATCATCATCGTCTAATCATGATATCATCGTCATCATCATAATCTCATCATGATATCATCATCATCTCATCATAATATCATCATCATCTCATCATGATATCATCATCATCTCATCATAATCTCATCATGATATCATCATCATCTCATCATGATATCAACATCATCATCATCATCTCATCATGATATCATCATCATCTCATCATGATATCATCATCATCTCATCATGATATCATCATCATCATCTCATCATGATATCATCATCATCATCATCATCATCATCTCATCATCATCTCATCATGATATCATCATCATCTCATTATGATATCATCATCTCATCATGATATCATCATCATCATCATCATCATCATCATCATCATCTCATCATGATATCATCATCATCATCTCATCATGATATCATCATCATCTCATCATGATATCATCATCATCTCATCATGATATCATCATCATCATCGTCTAATCATGATATCATCATCATCATCATCATCTCATCATGATATCATCATCATCTCATCATAATTTCATCATCATCTCATCATGATATCATCATCATCTCATCATGATATCATCATCATCATCATCATCATCATCATCATCATCTCATCATGATATCATCATCATCTCATCATGATATCATCATCATCTCATTATGATATCATCATCATCTCATCATGATATCATCATCATCATCATCATCATCTCATCATGATATCATCATCATCTCATCATGATATCATCATCATCATCTCATCATGATATCATCATCATCATCTCATCATGATATCGTCGTCATCATCATCTCATCATGATATCGTCATCATCATCATCATCTCATCATGATATCATCATCATCTCATCATGATATCGTCATCATCATCATCATCTCATCATGATATCATCATATCATCATCATCTCATCATGACATCATCATGATATCATCATCATCTCATCATGATATCATCATCATAATCATCATCATCTCATCATAATCATCATCATATCATCATGATATCATCATCATCTCATCATGATATCATCATTATCTCATCATGATATCATCATCATCTCATCATGATATCATCATCATCATCATCATCATCATCATCATCATCTCATCATGATATCATCATCATCTCATCATGATATCATCATCATCTCATCATGATATCATCATCATCTCATCATGATATCATCATCATCCTCATCATCATCTCATCATGATATCATAATCATCATCTTCATCTCATCATGATATCATCATCATCTCATAATTATATCATCATCATCTCATCATGATATCATCATCATCATCATCATCATCATCATCATCATCATCTCATCATGATATCATCATCATCATCTCATCATGATATCATCATCATCATCATCATGATATCATCATCATCATCATCATCATCTCATCATGATATCATCAACATCACCATCATCATCATCATCTCATCATGATATCATCATCATCATCATCATCATCTCATCATGATATCATCATCAACATCATCTCATCATGATATCGTCATCATCATCATCTCATCATGATATCATCATCATCATCATCATGATATCATCATCATCATCATCATCATCTCATCATGATATCATCATCATCATCATCATCATCATCTCATCATGATATCATCATCATCATCATCATCATCATCTCATCATGATATCATTATCATCATCTCATCATGATATCGTCATCATCATCATCTCATCATGATATCGTCATCATCATCATCTCATCATGATATCATCATCATCATCATCATCATCATCATCATCTCATCATGATATCATCATCATCATCATCATGATATCATCATCATCTCATCTCGATATCATCATCATCTCATCATGATATCAACATCATCATCATCTCATCATGTTATCATCATCATCTCATCATGATATCATCATCTTAATCATCATCATCTCATCATGATATCATCATCACCTCATTATGATATCATCATCATCTCATCATGATATCATCATCATCATCATCATCATCATCATCATCATAATCATCATCTCATCATGATATCATCATCATCTCATCATGATATCATCATCATCTCATTATGATATCATCATCATCTCATCATGATACCATCATCATCATCATCATCATCTCATCATGATATCATTATCATCATCATCTCATCATGATATCATCATCATCATCTCATCATGATATCGTCATCATCATCATCTCATCATGATATCGTCATCATCATCATCATCTCATCATGATATCATCATCATCTCATCATGATATCATCATCATCATCATCTCATCATGAAATCATCATCATGATCATGATATCATCATCATCATCTCATCATTATATCATCATCATCATCTCATCATGATATCATCATCATCTCATCATGATATCATAATAATCTCATCATGATATCATCATCATCATCTCATCATGATATCATCATCATCTCATCATGATATCATCATCATCATCTCATCATTATATCATCATCATCATCATCATCATCTCATCATGATATCATCATCATCTCATCATGATATCATAATAATCTCATCATGATATCATCATCATCATCTCATCATGATATCATCATCATCTCATCATGATATCATCATCATCATCACATCATCATGATATCATCATCATCTCATCATGATATCATCATCATCTCATTGTGATATCATCATCATCTCATTATGATATCATCATCATCATCATCATCATCATCATCATCATCATCATCTCATCATGATATCATCATCATAATCTCATCATGATATCATCATCATCTCATCATAATATCATCATCATCATCATCATCTCATCATGATATCATCATCATCTCATCATGATATCATCATCATCATCTCATCATGATATCATCATCATCATCATCATCATCATCATCTCATCATGATATCATCATCATCATCATCATCATCTCATCGTGATATCATCATCATCTCATCATGATATCATCATCATCTCATCATGATATCATCATCATCTCATCATGATATCATCATCATCATCATCATCATCATCATCATCATCATCATCATCATCATCTCATCATGATATCATCATTATGTCATCATGATATCATCATCATCTCATCATGATATCATCATCATCATCACCTCATCATGATATCATCATCATCATCATCATCATCATCATCTCATCATGATATCATCATCATCTCATCATGATATCATGATTATCTCATCATAATATCATCATCTCATCATGATATCATCATCATCTCATCATGATATCATCATCATCTCATCATGATATCATCATCTCATCATGATATCATCATCATCATCATCTCATCATGATATCATCATCATCTCATCATGATATCATCATCATCTCATCATGATATCATCAACATCTCATCATGATATCATCATCATCATCTCATCATGATATCATTATCATCATCATCATCATCATCATCTCATCATGATATCATCATCATCTCATCATGATATCATCATCATCATCATCATCTCATCATGATATCATCATCATCATCATCATCATCTCATCATGATATCATCCTCATCTCATCATGATATCATCCTCATCTCATCATGATATCATCATCATCTCATCATGATATCATCATCTCATCGTGATATTATCATCATCTCATCATGATATCATCATCATCTCATCATGATATCATTATCATCATCATCATCATCTCATCATGATATCATCATCATCTCATCATGATATCATCATCATCTCATCATGATATCATCATCATCATCATCTCATCATGATATCATCATCATCATCATCATCACCTCATCATGATATCATCATCATCATCATCATCATCATCATCATCATCATCATCATCATCATGATATCATCATCATCTCATCATGATATCATCATCATCTCATCATGATATCATCATCTCATCATGATATCATCATCATCATCATCTCATCATGATATCATCATCATCTCATCATGATATCATCATCATCTCATCATGATATCATTATCATCATCATCATCATCATCTCATCATGATATCATCATCATCATCATCTCATCATGATATCATCATCATCATCTCATCATGATATCATCATCATCATCATCATCTCATCATGATATCATCATCATCTCATCATGATATCATCATCTCATCGTGATATCATCATCATCTCATCATGATATCATCATCATCTCATCATGATATCATTATCATCATCATCTCATCATGATATCATCATCATCTCATCATGATATCATCATCATCATCTCATCATGATATCATCATCATCATCATCTCATCATGATATCATCATCATCATCATCATCTCATCATGATATCATCATCATCTCATCATGATATCATCATCATCATCATCTCATCATGATATCATCATCATCTCATCATGATATAATCATCATCTCATCATGATATCATTATCATCATCATCATCATCATCTCATCATGATATCATCATCATCATCATCTCATCATGATATCATCATCATCATCATCATCTCATCATGATATCATCATCATCTCATCATGATATCATCATCATCATCATCATCATCTCATCATGATATCATCATCATCTCATCATGATATAATCATCATCTCATCATGATATCATTATCATCATCATCATCATCATCTCATCATGATATCATCATCATCATCTCATCATGATATCATCATCATCATCTCATCATGATATCATCATCATCATCATCTCATCATGATATCATCATCATCTCATCATGATATCATCATCATCATCTCATCATGATATCATCATCATCATCATCTCATCATGATATCATCATCATCTCATCATGATATCATCATCATCATCATCTCATCATGATATCATTATCATCATCATCATCATCATCTCATCATGATATCATCATCATCTCATCATGATATCATCATCATCTCATCATGATATCATCATCATCCTCATCATCATCTCATCATGATATCATAATCATCATCATCATCTCATCATGATATCATCATCATCTCATAATTATATCATCATCATCTCATCATGATATCATCATCATCATCATCATCATCATCATCATCATCTCATCATGATATCATCATCATCATCTCATCATGATATCATCATCATCTCATCATGATATCGTCATCATCATCAACTCATCATGATATCATCATCATCATCATCATGATATCATCATCATCATCATCATCATCTCATCATGATATCATCAACATCACCATCATCATCATCATCTCATCATGATATCATCATCATCATCATCATCTCATCATGATATCATCATCAACATCATCTCATCATGATATCGTCATCATCATCATCTCATCATGATATCATCATCATCATCATCGTGATATCATCATCATCATCATCTCATCATGATATCATCATCATCATCATCATCATCATCTCATCATGATATCATCATCATCATCATCATCATCATCTCATCATGATATCATTATCATCATCTCATCATGATATCGTCATCATCATCATCTCATCATGATATCGTCATCATCATCATCTCATCATGATATCATCATCATCATCATCATCATCATCATCTCATCATGATATCATCATCATCATCATCATGATATCATCATCATCTCATCTCGATATCATCATCATCTCATCATGATATCAACATCATCATCATCTCATCATGTTATCATCATCATCTCATCATGATATCATCATCTTAATCATCATCATCTCATCATGATATCATCATCACCTCATTATGATATCATCATCATCTCATCATGATATCATCATCATCATCATCATCATCATCATCATCATCATAATCATCATCTCATCATGATATCATCATCATCTCATCATGATATCATCATCATCTCATCATGATATCATCATCATCCTCATCATCATCTCATCATGATATCATAATCATCATCATCATCTCATCATGATATCATCATCATCTCATAATTATATCATCATCATCTCATCATGATATCATCATCATCATCATCATCATCATCATCATCATCATCTCATCATGATATCATCATCATCATCTCATCATGATATCATCATCATCTCATCATGATATCGTCATCATCATCAACTCATCATGATATCATCATCATCATCATCATGATATCATCATCATCATCATCATCATCTCATCATGATATCATCAACATCACCATCATCATCATCATCTCATCATGATATCATCATCATCATCATCATCATCTCATCATGATATCATCATCAACATCATCTCATCATGATATCGTCATCATCATCATCTCATCATGATATCATCATCATCATCATCGTGATATCATCATCATCATCATCTCATCATGATATCATCATCATCATCATCATCATCATCTCATCATGATATCATCATCATCATCATCATCATCATCTCATCATGATATCATTATCATCATCTCATCATGATATCGTCATCATCATCATCTCATCATGATATCGTCATCATCATCATCTCATCATGATATCATCATCATCATCATCATCATCATCATCTCATCATGATATCATCATCATCATCATCATGATATCATCATCATCTCATCTCGATATCATCATCATCTCATCATGATATCAACATCATCATCATCTCATCATGTTATCATCATCATCTCATCATGATATCATCATCTTAATCATCATCATCTCATCATGATATCATCATCACCTCATTATGATATCATCATCATCTCATCATGATATCATCATCATCATCATCATCATCATCATCATCATCATCATAATCATCATCTCATCATGATATCATCATCATCTCATCATGATATCATCATCATCTCATTATGATATCATCATCATCTCATCATGATACCATCATCATCATCATCATCATCTCATCATGATATCATTATCATCATCATCTCATCATGATATCATCATCATCATCTCATCATGATATCGTCATCATCATCATCTCATCATGATATCGTCATCATCATCATCATCTCATCATGATATCATCATCATCTCATCATGATATCATCATCATCATCATCTCATCATGAAATCATCATCATGATCATGATATCATCATCATCATCTCATCATTATATCATCATCATCATCATCATCTCATCATGATATCATCATCATCTCATCATGATATCATAATAATCTCATCATGATATCATCATCATCATCTCATCATGATATCATCATCATCTCATCATGATATCATCATCATCATCTCATCATTATATCATCATCATCATCATCATCATCTCATCATGATATCATCATCATCTCATCATGATATCATAATAATCTCATCATGATATCATCATCATCATCTCATCATGATATCATCATCATCTCATCATGATATCATCATCATCATCACATCATCATGATATCATCATCATCTCATCATGATATCATCATCATCTCATTGTGATATCATCATCATCTCATTATGATATCATCATCATCATCATCATCATCATCATCATCATCATCATCATCATCATCATCTCATCATGATATCATCATCATAATCTCATCATGATATCATCATCATCTCATCATAATATCATCATCATCATCATCATCTCATCATGATATCATCATCATCTCATCATGATATCATCATCATCATCTCATCATGATATCATCATCATCATCATCATCATCATCTCATCATGATATCATCATCATCATCATCATCATCTCATCGTGATATCATCATCATCTCATCATGATATCATCATCATCTCATCATGATATCATCATCATCTCATCATGATATCATCATCATCTCATCATGATATCATCATCATCATCATCATCATCATCATCATCATCATCATCATCTCATCATGATATCATCATTATGTCATCATGATATCATCATCATCTCATCATGATATCATCATAATCATCATCTCATCATGATATCATTATCATCATCATCATCACCTCATCATGATATCATCATCATCATCATCATCATCATCATCATCTCATCATGATATCATCATCATCTCATCATGATATCATGATTATCTCATCATGATATCATCATCTCATCATGATATCATCATCATCTCATCATGATATCATCATCATCTCATCATGATATCATCATCTCATCATGATATCATCATCATCATCATCTCATCATGATATCATCATCATCTCATCATGATATCATCATCATCTCATCATGATATCATCAACATCTCATCATGATATCATCATCATCATCTCATCATGATATCATTATCATCATCATCATCATCATCATCTCATCATGATATCATCATCATCTCATCATGATATCATCATCATCATCATCATCATCTCATCATGATATCATCCTCATCTCATCATGATATCATCATCATCTCATCATGATATCATCATCTCATCGTGATATTATCATCATCTCATCATGATATCATCATCATCTCATCATGATATCATTATCATCATCATCATCATCTCATCATGATATCATCATCATCTCATCATGATATCATCATCATCTCATCATGATATCATCATCATCATCATCTCATCATGATATCATCATCATCATCATCATCAACTCATCATGATATCATCATCATCATCATCATCATCATCATCATCATCATCTCATCATGATATCATCATCATCTCATCATGATATCATCATCATCTCATCATGATATCATCATCTCATCATGATATCATCATCATCATCATCTCATCATGATATCATCATCATCTCATCATGATATCATCATCATCTCATCATGATATCATTATCATCATCATCATCATCATCTCATCATGATATCATCATCATCATCATCTCATCATGATATCATCATCATCATCTCATCATGATATCATCATCATCATCATCATCATCTCATCATGATATCATCATCATCTCATCATGATATCATCATCTCATCGTGATATCATCATCATCTCATCATGATATCATCATCATCTCATCATGATATCATTATCATCATCATCTCATCATGATATCATCATCATCTCATCATGATATCATCATCATCATCTCATCATGATATCATCATCATCATCATCTCATCATGATATCATCATCATCATCATCATCTCATCATGATATCATCATCATCTCATCATGATATCATCATCATCATCATCATCTCATCATGATATCATCATCATCTCATCATGATATAATCATCATCTCATCATGATATCATTATCATCATCATCATCATCATCTCATCATGATATCATCATCATCATCATCTCATCATGATATCATCATCATCATCATCATCTCATCATGATATCATCATCATCTCATCATGATATCATCATCATCATCATCATCTCATCATGATATCATCATCATCTCATCATGATATAATCATCATCTCATCATGATATCATTATCATCATCATCATCATCATCTCATCATGATATCATCATCATCATCTCATCATGATATCATCATCATCATCTCATCATGATATCATCATCATCATCATCTCATCATGATATCATCATCATCTCATCATGATATCATCATCATCATCTCATCATGATATCATCATCATCTCATCATGATATAATCATCATCTCATCATGATATCATTATCATCATCATCATCATCATCTCATCATGATATCATCATCATCATCATCTCATCATGATATCATCATCATCATCATCATCTCATCATGATATCATCATCATCATCTCATCATGATATCATCATCATCATCATCATCTCATCATGACATCATCATCATCTCATCATGATATCATCATCTCATCGTGATATCATCATCATCTCATCATGATATCATCATCATCTCATCATGATATCATTATCATCATCATCATCATCATCATCTCATCATGATATCATCATCATCTCATCATGATATCATCATCATCATCTCATCATGATATCATCATCATCGTCATCTCATCATGATATCATCATCATCATCATCATCATCATCTCATCATGATATCATCATCATCTCATCATGATATCATCATCATCATCATCTCATCATGATATCATTATCATCATCATCATCTCAGTATGATATCATCATCTCATCATGATATCATCATCATCATCTCATCATGATATCATCATCATCATCTCATCATGATATCATCATCATCATCATCATCATCTCATCATCATCTCATCATATCATCATCATCTCATTATGATATCATCATGATCTCATCATGATATCATCATATCATCATCATCTCATCATGATATCATCATGATATCATCATCTCATCATGATATCATCATCATAATCATCATCATCTCATCATAATCATCATCATCTCATCATGATATCATCATCATCTCATCATGATATCATCATCATCTCATCATGATATCATCATCATCTCATCTTGATATCATCATCATCATCATCATCATCATCATCATCTCATCATGATATCATCATCATCTCATCATGATATCATCATCATCTCATCATGATATCATAATCATCATCATCTCATCATGATATCATTATCATCATCATCGTCATCATCTCATCATGATATCATCATCATCTCATCATGATATCATCATCATCTCATCATGATATCATCATCATCATCATCATCTCATCATGATATCATAATCATCATCATCATCTCATCATGATATCATCATCATCTCATAATTATATCATCATCTCATCATGATATCATCATCATCATCATCATCATCATCATCTCATCATGATATCATCATCATCATCATCTCATCATGATATCATCATCATCTCATCATGATATCGTCATCATCATCATCTCATCATGATATCATCATCATCATCATCATGATATCATCATCATCATCATCATCTCATCATGATATCATCATCATCACCATCATCATCATCATCATCTCATCATGATATCATCATCATCATCATCATCTCATCATGATATCATCATCATCATCTCATCATAATATCATCATCATCATCATCATGATATCATCATCATCATCTCATCATGATATCATCATCATCATCATCATCATCATCTCATCATGATATCATTATCATCATCTCATCATGATATCGTCATCATCATCATCTCATCATGATATCGTCATCATCATCATCTCATCATGATATCATCATCATCATCATCATCATCATCATCTCATCATGATATCATCATCATCTCATCTCGATATCATCATCATCTCATCATGATATCATCATTATGTCATCATGATATCATCATCATCTCATCATGATATCATCATAATCATCATCTCATCATGATATCATTATCATCATCATCATCACCTCATCATGATATCATCATCATCATCATCATCATCATCATCTCATCATGATATCATCATCATCTCATCATGATATCATGATTATCTCATCATGATATCATCATCTCATCATGATATCATCATCATCTCATCATGATATCATCATCATCTCATCATGATATCATCATCTCATCATGATATCATCATCATCATCATCTCATCATGATATCATCATCATCTCATCATGATATCATCATCATCTCATCATGATATCATCAACATCTCATCATGATATCATCATCATCATCATCTCATCATGATATCATTATCATCATCATCATCATCATCATCTCATCATGATATCATCATCATCTCATCATGATATCATCATCATCATCATCATCATCTCATCATGATATCATCCTCATCTCATCATGATATCATCATCATCTCATCATGATATCATCATCTCATCGTGATATTATCATCATCTCATCATGATATCATCATCATCTCATCATGATATCATTATCATCATCATCATCATCTCATCATGATATCATCATCATCTCATCATGATATCATCATCATCTCATCATGATATCATCATCATCATCATCTCATCATGATATCATCATCATCATCATCATCACCTCATCATGATATCATCATCATCATCATCATCATCATCATCATCTCATCATGATATCATCATCATCTCATCATGATATCATCATCATCTCATCATGATATCATCATCTCATCATGATATCATCATCATCATCATCTCATCATGATATCATCATCATCTCATCATGATATCATCATCATCTCATCATGATATCATTATCATCATCATCATCATCATCTCATCATGATATCATCATCATCATCATCTCATCATGATATCATCATCATCATCTCATCATGATATCATCATCATCATCATCATCTCATCATGATATCATCATCATCTCATCATGATATCATCATCTCATCGTGATATCATCATCATCTCATCATGATATCATCATCATCTCATCATGATATCATTATCATCATCATCTCATCATGATATCATCATCATCTCATCATGATATCATCATCATCATCTCATCATGATATCATCATCATCATCATCTCATCATGATCTCATCATCATCATCATCATCTCATCATGATATCATCATCATCTCATCATGATATCATCATCATCATCATCATCTCATCATGATATCATCATCATCTCATCATGATATAATCATCATCTCATCATGATATCATTATCATCATCATCATCATCATCTCATCATGATATCATCATCATCATCATCTCATCATGATATCATCATCATCATCATCATCTCATCATGATATCATCATCATCTCATCATGATATCATCATCATCATCATCATCTCATCATGATATCATCATCATCTCATCATGATATAATCATCATCTCATCATGATATCATTATCATCATCATCATCATCATCTCATCATGATATCATCATCATCATCTCATCATGATATCATCATCATCATCTCATCATGATATCATCATCATCATCATCTCATCATGATATCATCATCATCTCATCATGATATCATCATCTCATCATGATATCATTATCATCATCATCATCATCATCTCATCATGATATCATCATCATCATCTCATCATGATATCATCATCATCATCTCATCATGATATCATCATCATCATCATCATCTCATCATGACATCATCATCATCTCATCATGATATCATCATCTCATCGTGATATCATCATCATCTCATCATGATATCATCATCATCTCATCATGATATCTTTATCATCATCATCATCATCTCATCATGATATCATCATCATCTCATCATGATATCATCATCATCATCTCATCATGATATCATCATCATCGTCATCTCATCATGATATCATCATCATCATCATCATCATCATCTCATCATGATATCATCATCATCTCATCATGATATCATCATCATCATCATCTCATCATGATATCATTATCATCATCATCATCTCAGTATGATATCATCATCTCATCATGATATCATCATCATCATCTCATCATGATATCATCATCATCATCTCATCATGATATCATCATCATCATCATCATCTCATCATCATCTCATCATATCATCATCATCTCATTATGATATCATCATGATCTCATCATGATATCATCATATCATCATCATCTCATCATGATATCATCATGATATCATCATCTCATCATGATATCATCATCATAATCATCATCATCTCATCATAATCATCATCATCTCATCATGATATCATCATCATCTCATCATGATATCATCATCATCTCATCATGATATCATAATCATCATCATCTCATCATGATATCATCATCATAATCATCATCATCTCATCATAATCATCATCATCTCATCATGATATCATCATCATCTCATCATGATATCATCATCATCTCATCATGATATCATCATCATCTCATCATGATCTCATCATGATCTCATCATGATATCATCATATCATCATCATCTCATCATGATATCATCATGATATCATCATCTCATCACGATATCATCATCATAATCATCATCATCTCATCATAATCATCATCATCTCATCATGATATCATCATCATCTCATCATGATATCATCATCATCTCATCATGATATCATCATCATCTCATCTTGATATCATCATCATCATCATCATCATCTCATCATGATATCATCATCATCTCATCATGATATCATCATCATCTCATCATGATATCATAATCATCATCATCTCATCATGATATCATTATCATCTCATCATGATATCATCATCATCATCATCATCATCATCATCATCATCTCATCATGATATCATCATCATCTCATCATGATATCATCATCATCTCATCATGATATCATCATCATCATCATCATCTCATCATGATATCATAATCATCATCATCATCTCATCATGATATCATCATCATCTCATAATTATATCATCATCTCATCATGATATCATCATCATCATCATCATCATCATCATCTCATCATGATATCATCATCATCATCATCTCATCATGATATCATCATCATCTCATCATGATATCGTCATCATCATCATCTCATCATGATATCATCATCATCATCATCATGATATCATCATCATCATCATCATCTCATCATGATATCATCATCATCACCATCATCATCATCATCATCTCATCATGATATCATCATCATCATCATCATCTCATCATGATATCATCATCATCATCTCATCATAATATCATCATCATCATCATCATGATATCATCATCATCATCTCATCATGATATCATCATCATCATCATCATCATCATCTCATCATGATATCATTATCATCATCTCATCATGATATCGTCATCATCATCATCATCATCATCTCATCATGATATCATTATCATCATCTCATCATGATATCGTCATCATCATCATCTCATCATGATATCGTCATCATCATCATCTCATCATGATATCATCATCATCATCATCATCATCATCATCATCTCATCATGATATCATCATCATCTCATCATGATATCATCATCATCTCATCATGATATCATCATCATCATCATCATCATCATCATAATCATCATCTCATCATGATATCATCATCATCTCATCATGATATCATCATCATCACATTATGATATCATCATCATCTCATCATGATATCATCATCATCATATTCATCTCATCATGATATCATTATCATCATCATCTCATCATGATATCATCATCATCATCTCATCATGATATCGTCATTATCATCATCTCATCATGATATCATCATCATCTCATCATGATATCATCATCATCATCATCATCTCATCATGATATCATCATCATCTCATCATCATCTCATCATGATATCATCATCATCTCATTATGATATCATCATCTCATCATGATATCATCATCATCATCATCATCATGATATCACCATCATCATCATCTCATCATGATATCATCATCATCATCATCATCTCATCATGATATCATCATCATCATCTCATTATGATATCATCATCATCTCATCATGATATCATCATCATCATCATCATCATCATCATCATGATATCATCATGATATCATCATCTCATCTCGATATCATCATCATCTCATCATGATATCAACATCATCATCATCTCATCATGTTATCATCATCATCTCATCCTGATATCATCATCTTAATCATCATCATCTCATCATGATATCATCATCTTAATCATCATCATCTCATCATGATATCATCATCATCTCATTATGATATCATCATCATCTCATCATGATATCATCATCATCTCATCATGATATCATCATCATCATCTCATCATGATATCATCATCATCATCATCATCATCTCATCATCATCTCATCATGATATCATCATCATCTCATTATGATATCATCATCATCTCATCATGATATCTTCATCATCATCTCATCATGATATCATCATCATCATCATCATCATCATCATCTCATCATGATATCATCATCATCTCATCATGATATCATCATAGTCTAATCATGATATCATCATCATCATCATCATCATCATCATCTCATCATGATATCATCATCATCTCATCATGATATCATCATCATCTCATCATAATATCATCATCATCTCATCATGATATCATCATCATCATCATCTCATCATCATCTCATTATGATATCATCATCATCTCATTATGATATCATCATCATCTCATCATGATATCATCATCATCATCATGATATCATCATCATCTCATCATGATATCATCATCATCCTCATCTCATCATGATATCATCATCATCATCATCATCTCATCATCATCTCATCATGATATCATCATCATCATCTCATTATGATATCATCATCATCTCATCATGATATCATCATCATCATCATCATCATGATATCATCATCATCTCATCTCGATATCATCATCATCTCATCATGATATCAACATCATCATCATCTCATCATGTTATCATCATCATCTCATCATGATATCATCATCTTAATCATCATCATCTCATCATGATATCATCATCTTAATCATCATCATCATCTCATCATGATATCATCATCATCTCATTATGATATCATCATCATCTCATCATGATATCATCATCATCATCATCATCATCATCTCATCATGATATCATCATCATCTCATCATGATATCATCATCATCATCATCTCATCATGATATCATCATCATCATCATCATCTCATCATCATCTCATCATGATATCATCATCATCTCATTATGATATCATTATCATCTCATCATGATATCATCATCATCATCATCTCATCATTATATCATCATCATCATCTCATCATGATATCATCATCATCATCTCATCATGATATCATCATCATCATCTCATCATGATATCATCATCATCATCATCATCTCATCATCATCTCATCATATCATCATCATCTCATTATGATATCATCATGATCTCATCATGATATCATCATATCATCATCATCTCATCATGATATCATCATGATATCATCATCTCATCATGATATCATCATCATAATCATCATCATCTCATCATAATCATCATCATCTCATCATGATATCATCATCATCTCATCATGATATCATCATCATCTCATCATGATATCATCATCATCTCATCTTGATATCATCATCATCATCATCATCATCATCATCATCATCATCTCATCATGATATCATCATCATCTCATCATGATATCATCATCATCTCATCATGATATCATAATCATCATCATCTCATCATGATATCATTATCATCATCATCGTCATCATCTCATCATGATATCATCATCATCTCATCATGATATCATCATCATCTCATCATGATATCATCATCATCATCATCATCTCATCATGATATCATAATCATCATCATCATCTCATCATGATATCATCATCATCTCATAATTATATCATCATCTCATCATGATATCATCATCATCATCATCATCATCATCATCTCATCATGATATCATCATCATCATCATCTCATCATGATATCATCATCATCTCATCATGATATCGTCATCATCATCATCTCATCATGATATCATCATCATCATCATCATGATATCATCATCATCATCATCATCTCATCATGATATCATCATCATCACCATCATCATCATCATCATCTCATCATGATATCATCATCATCATCATCATCATCTCATCATGATATCATCATCATCATCTCATCATAATATCATCATCATCATCATCATGATATCATCATCATCATCTCATCATGATATCATCATCATCATCATCATCATCATCTCATCATGATATCATTATCATCATCTCATCATGATATCGTCATCATCATCATCTCATCATGATATCGTCATCATCATCATCTCATCATGATATCATCATCATCATCATCATCATCATCATCTCATCATGATATCATCATCATCTCATCATGATATCATCATCATCTCATCTCGATATCATCATCATCTCATCATGATATCAACATCTTCATCATCTCATCATGTTATCATCATCATCTCATCATGATATCATCATCTTAATCATCATCATCTCATCATGATATCATCATCATCTCATCATGATATCATCATCATCATCATCATCATCATCATCATAATCATCATCTCATCATGATATCATCATCATCTCATCATGATATCATCATCATCACATTATGATATCATCATCATCTCATCATGATATCATCATCATCATATTCATCTCATCATGATATCATTATCATCATCATCTCATCATGATATCATCATCATCATCTCATCATGATATCGTCATTATCATCATCTCATCATGATATCATCATCATCTCATCATGATATCATCATCATCATCATAATCTCATCATGATATCATCATCATCTCATCATCATCTCATCATGATATCATCATCATCTCATTATGATATCATCATCTCATCATGATATCATCATCATCATCATCATCATGATATCACCATCATCATCATCTCATCATCATCTCATCATGATATCATCATCATCATCATCATCTCATCATGATATCATCATCATCATCTCATTATGATATCATCATCATCTCATCATGATATCATCATCATCATCATCATCATCATCATCATCATCATGATATCATCATGATATCATCATCTCATCTCGATATCATCATCATCTCATCATGATATCAACATCATCATCATCTCATCATGTTATCATCATCATCTCATCCTGATATCATCATCTTAATCATCATCATCTCATCATGATATCATCATCTTAATCATCATCATCTCATCATGATATCATCATCATCTCATTATGATATCATCATCATCTCATCATGATATCATCATCATCTCATCATGATATCATCATCATCATCTCATCATGATATCATCATCATCATCATCATCATCTCATCATCATCTCATCATGATATCATCATCATCTCATTATGATATCATCATCATCTCATCATGATATCTTCATCATCATCATCTCATCATGATATCATCATCATCATCATCATCATCATCATCATCATCATCATCATCATCTCATCATGATATCATCATCATCTCATCATGATATCATCATCATCTCATCATGATATCATCATCATCATCATCATCATCATCATCATCATCATCATCATCATCATCATCATCTCATCATGATATCATCATCATCTCATCATAATATCATCATCATCTCATCATGATATCATCATCATCATCATCTCATCATCATCTCATTATGATATCATCATCATCTCATTATGATATCATCATCATCTCATCATGATATCATCATCATCATCATGATATCATCATCATCTCATCATGATATCATCATCATCCTCATCTCATCATGATATCATCATCATCATCATCATCTCATCATCATCTCATCATGATATCATCATCATCATCTCATTATGATATCATCATCATCTCATCATGATATCATCATCATCATCATCATCATGATATCATCATCATCTCATCTCGATATCATCATCATCTCATCATGATATCAACATCATCATCATCTCATCATGTTATCATCATCATCTCATCATGATATCATCATCTTAATCATCATCATCTCATCATGATATCATCATCTTAATCATCATCATCATCTCATCATGATATCATCATCATCTCATTATGATATCATCATCATCTCATCATGATATCATCATCATCATCATCATCATCATCTCATCATGATATCATCATCATCTCATCATGATATCATCATCATCATCTCATCATGATATCATCATCATCATCATCATCTCATCATCATCTCATCATGATATCATCATCATCTCATTATGATATCATCATCATCTCATCATGATATCATCATCATCATCATCATCATCATCATCATCATCATGATATCATCATGATATCATCATCTCATCTCGATATCATCATCATCTCATCATGATATCAACATCATCATCATCTCATCATGTTATCATCATCATCTCATCCTGATATCATCATCTTAATCATCATCATCTCATCATGATATCATCATCTTAATCATCATCATCTCATCATGATATCATCATCATCTCATTATGATATCATCATCATCTCATCATGATATCATCATCATCTCATCATGATATCATCATCATCATCTCATCATGATATCATCATCATCATCATCATCATCTCATCATCATCTCATCATGATATCATCATCATCTCATTATGATATCATCATCATCTCATCATGATATCTTCATCATCATCATCTCATCATGATATCATCATCATCATCATCATCATCATCATCATCATCATCATCTCATCATGATATCATCATCATCTCATCATGATATCATCATCATCTCATCATGATATCATCATCATCATCATCATCATCATCATCATCATCATCATCATCATCATCATCATCTCATCATGATATCATCATCATCTCATCATAATATCATCATCATCTCATCATGATATCATCATCATCATCATCTCATCATCATCTCATTATGATATCATCATCATCTCATTATGATATCATCATCATCTCATCATGATATCATCATCATCATCATGATATCATCATCATCTCATCATGATATCATCATCATCCTCATCTCATCATGATATCATCATCATCATCATCATCTCATCATCATCTCATCATGATATCATCATCATCATCTCATTATGATATCATCATCATCTCATCATGATATCATCATCATCATCATCATCATGATATCATCATCATCTCATCTCGATATCATCATCATCTCATCATGATATCAACATCATCATCATCTCATCATGTTATCATCATCATCTCATCATGATATCATCATCTTAATCATCATCATCTCATCATGATATCATCATCTTAATCATCATCATCATCTCATCATGATATCATCATCATCTCATTATGATATCATCATCATCTCATCATGATATCATCATCATCATCATCATCATCATCTCATCATGATATCATCATCATCTCATCATGATATCATCATCATCATCTCATCATGATATCATCATCATCATCATCATCTCATCATCATCTCATCATGATATCATCATCATCTCATTATGATATCATTATCATCTCATCATGATATCATCATCATCATCATCATCTCATCATTATATCATCATCATCATCTCATCATGATATCATCATCATCTCATCATGATATCATCATCATCATCATCATCGTCTAATCATGATATCATCATCATCATCATCATCATCATCATCTCATCATGATATCATCATCATCTCATCATAATATCATCATCATCTCATCATGATATCATCATCATCTCATCATGATATCATCATAATCTCATCATGATATCATCATCATCTCATCATGATATCAACATCATCATCATCATCATCATCTCATCATGATATCATCATCATCTCATCATGATATCATCATCATCTCATCATGATATCATCATCATATCATCATGATATCATCATCTTAATCATCATCATCTCATCATGATATCATCATCATCTCAGTATGATATCATCATCTCATCATGATATCATCATCATCATCATCATCTCATCATGATATCATCATCATCTCATCATGATATCATCATCATCATCATCTCTTCATGATATCATCATCATCATCATCATCTCATCATCATCTCATCATGATATCATCATCATCATCATCATCATCATCTCATCATGATATCATCATCATCTCAGTATGATATCATCATCTCATCATGATATCATCATCATCATCATCATCTCATCATGATATCATCATCATCTCATCATCATCTCATCATATCATCATCATCTCATTATGATATCATCATGATCTCATCATGATATCATCATATCATCATCATCATCATCATCTCATCATGATATCATCATCATCTCAGTATGATATCATCATCTCATCATGATATCATCATCATCATCATCATCATCATCTCATCATGATATCATCATAATCTCATCATGATATCATCATCATCTCATCATGATATCATTATCATCATCATCATCATCTCATCATGATATCATCATCATCTCATCATGATATCATCATCATCATCTCATCATGATATCATCATCATCATCATCATCATCATCTCATCATGATATCATTATAATCATCTCATCATGATATCGTCATCATCATCATCTCATCATGATATCGTCATCATCATCATCTCATCATGATATCATCATCATCATCATCATCATCATCATCTCATCATGATATCATCATCATCTCATCATGATATCATCATCATCTCATCTCGATATCATCATCATCTCATCATGATATCATCATCATCATCATCATGATATCATCATCATCATCTCATCATGATATCATCATCATCATCATCTCATCATGATATCATTATCATCATCTCATCATGATATCGTCATCATCATCATCTCATCATGATATCATCATCATCATCATCATCATCATCTCATCATGATATCATCATCATCTCATCATGATATCATCATCATCTCATCATGATATCGTCATCATCTCATCATGATATCAACATCATCATCATCTCATCATGTTATCATCATCATCTCATCATGATATCATCATCTTAATCATCATCATCTCATCATGATATCATCATCACCTCATTATGATATCATCATCATCTCATCATGATATCATCATCATCATCATCATCATCATCATCATCATAATCATCATCTCATCATGATATCATCATCATCTCATCATGATATCATCATCATCTCATCATGATATCATCATCACCTCATTATGATATCATCATCATCTCATCATGATATCATCATCATCATCATCATCATCATCATCATCATCATCATCATCATAATCATCATCTCATCATGATATCATCATCATCTCATCATGATATCATCATCATCTCATCATGATATCATCATCACCTCATTATGATATCATCATCATCATCATCATCATCATCATCATCATCATCTCATTATGATATCATCATCATCTCATCATGATATCATCATCATCATCATCTCATCCTGATATCATTATCATCATCATCATCATCATCTCATCATGATATCAACATCATCTCATCATGATATCATCATCATCTCATCATGATATCATCATCATCATCTCATCATGATATCATAATCATCATCATCATCTCATCATGATATCATCATCATCTCATAATTATATCATCATCATCTCATCATGATATCATCATCATCATCATCATCATCATCATCTCATCATGATATCATCATCATCATCATCATCTCATCATGATATCATCATCATCATCTCATCATGATATCGTCATCATCATCATCATCATCTCATCATGATATCATCATCATCATCATCATCATCTCATCATGATATCATCATCATCATCTCATCATGATATCGTCATCATCATCATCATCATCATCTCTTCATGATATCATCATCATCATCATCATCTCATCATCATCTCATCATGATATCATCATCATCATCATCATCATCATCATCATCATCTCATCATGATATCATCATCATCTCAGTATGATATCATCATCTCATCATGATATCATCATCATCATCATCATCTCATCATGATATCATCATCATCTCATCATCATCTCATCATATCATCATCATCTCATTATTATATCATCATGATCTCATCATGATATCATCATATCATCATCATCATCATCATCTCATCATGATATCATCATCATCTCAGTATGATATCATCATCTCATCATGATATCATCATCATCATCATCATCATCTCATCATGATATCATCATAATCTCATCATGATATCATCATCATCTCATCATGATATCATTATCATCATCATCATCATCTCATCATGATATCATCATCATCTCATCATGATATCATCATCATCATCTCATCATGATATCATCATCATCATCATCATCATCATCTCATCATGATATCATTATAATCATCTCATCATGATATCGTCATCATCATCATCTCATCATGATATCGTCATCATCATCATCTCATCATGATATCATCATCATCATCATCATCATCATCTCATCATGATATCATCATCATCTCATCATGATATCATCATCATCTCATCTCGATATCATCATCATCTCATCATGATATCATCATCATCATCATCATGATATCATCATCATCATCTCATCATGATATCATCATCATCATCATCTCATCATGATATCATTATCATCATCTCATCATGATATCGTCATCATCATCATCTCATCATGATATCATCATCATCATCATCATCATCATCATCTCATCATGATATCATCATCATCTCATCATGATATCATCATCATCTCATCTCGATATCATCATCATCTCATCATGATATCAACATCATCATCATCTCATCATGTTATCATCATCATCTCATCAAGATATCATCATCTTAATCATCATCATCTCATCATGATATCATCATCACCTCATTATGATATCATCATCATCTCATCATGATATCATCATCATCATCATCATCATCATCATCATCATAATCATCATCTCATCATGATATCATCATCATCTCATCATGATATCATCATCATCTCATCATGATATCATCATCACCTCATTATGATATCATCATCATCTCATCATGATATCATCATCATCATCATCATCATCATCATCATCATCATCATCATAATCATCATCTCATCATGATATCATCATCATCTCATCATGATATCATCATCATCTCATCATGATATCATCATCACCTCATTATGATATCATCATCATCATCATCATCATCATCATCATCATCATCATCATCATCATCTCATTATGATATCATCATCATCTCATCATGATATCATCATCATCATCATCTCATCCTGATATCATTATCATCATCATCATCATCATCTCATCATGATATCAACATCATCTCATCATGATATCATCATCATCTCATCATGATATCATCATCATCATCTCATCATGATATCATAATCATCATCATCATCTCATCATGATATCATCATCATCTCATAATTATATCATCATCATCTCATCATGATATCATCATCATCATCATCATCATCATCATCATCTCATCATGATATCATCATCATCATCATCATCTCATCATGATATCATCATCATCATCTCATCATGATATCGTCATCATCATCATCATCATCATCTCATCATGATATCATCATCATCATCATCATGATATCATCATCATCATCATCATCATCTCATCATGATATCATCATCATCATCATCATCTCATCATCATCATCATCATCTCATCATGATATCATCATCATCATCATCATCTCATCATCATATCATCATCATCATCTCATCATGATATCATCATCATCATCATCATGATATCATCATCATCATCTCATCATGATATCATCATCATCATCATCTCATCATGATATCATTATCATCATCTCATCATGATATCGTCATCATCATCATCTCATCATGATATCATCATCATCATCATCATCATCATCATCATCATCATCTCATCATGATATCATCATCATCTCATCATGATATCATCATCATCATCATCATGATATCATCATCATCATCTCATCATGATATCATCATCATCATCATCTCATCATGATATCATTATCATCATCTCATCATGATATCGTCATCATCATCATCTCATCATGATATCATCATCATCATCATCATCATCATCATCATCATCATCTCATCATGATATCATCATCATCTCATCATGATATCATCATCATCTCATCTCGATATCATCATCATCTCATCATGATATCAACATCATCATCATCTCATCATGTTATCATCATCATCTCATCATGATATCATCATCACCTCATTATGATATCATCATCATCTCATCATGATATCATCATCATCATCATCATCATCATCATCATCATCATCATCATAATCATCATCTCATCATGATATCATCATCATCTCATCATGATATCATCATCACCTCATTATGATATCATCATCATCTCATCATGATATCATCATCATCATCATCATCATCATCATCATCATCATCATAATCATCATCTCATCATGATATCATCATCATCTCATCATGATATCATCATCATCTCATTATGATAGCATCATCATATCATCATCATCATCATCATCATCATCTCATCATGATATCATCATCATCTCATCATGATATCATCATCATCTCATCATGATATCATCATCATCATCTCATCATGATATCGTCATCATCATCATCTCATCATGATATCGTCATCATCATCATCATCTCATCATGATATCATCATCATCTCATCATGATATCATCATCATCATCATCTCATCATGATATCATCATCATCATCATCTCATCATCATCTCATCATGATATCATCATCATCTCATTATGATATCATCATCATCTCATAATGATATCATCATCATCATCATCATCATGATATCATCATCATCTCATCATGATATCATCATCATCCTCATCTCATCATGATATCATCATCATCATCATAATCTCATCATCATCTCATCATGAAATCATCATTATCATCTCATCATGTTATCATCATCATCTCATCATGATATCATCATATTAATCATCATCATCTCATCATGATATCATCATCTTAATCATCATCATCTCATCATGATATCATCATCATCTCATTATGATATCATCATCATCTCATCATGATATCATCATCATCATCATCATCTCATCATCATCTCATCATGATATCATCATCATCTCATTATGATATCATCATCATCATCATCATCTCATCATCATCTCATCATGATATCATCATCTCATTATGATATCATCATCATCTCATCATGATATCATCATCATCTCATCATGATATCATCATCATCTCATCATGATATCATCATCATCTCATCATGATATCATCATCATCATCATCTCATCATGATATCATCATCATCTCATCATGATATCATCATCATCATCTCATCATGATATCATTATCATCATCATCATCATCATCATCTCATCGTGATATCATCATCATCTCATCATGATATCATCATCATCATCTCATCATGATATCATCATCATCATCATCATCATCTCATCATGATATCATCATCATCTCATCATGATATCATCATCATCTCATCATGATATCATCATCATCTCATCATGATATCATTATCATCATCATCATCTCATCATGATATCATCATCATCTCATCATGATATCATCATCATCATCTCATCATGATATCATCATCATCATCATCATCATCTCATCATGATATCATCATCTCATCGTGATATCATCATCATCTCATCATGATATCATCATCATCATCTCATCATCTCATCATGATATCATCATCATCTCATCATGATATCATCATCTCATCGTGATATCATCATCATCTCATCATGATATCATCATCATCTCATCATGATATCATTATCATCATCTCATCATGATATCATCATCATCTCATCATGATATCATCATCATCATCTCATCATGATATCATCATCATCATCATCATCATCTCATCATGATATCATCATCATCATCATCATCATCATCATCATCATCATCTCATCATGATATCATCATCATCTCATCATGATATCATCATCATCATCATCATCATCATCATCATCACCATCATCATCATCATCATCATCATCATCTCATCATGATCATCATCATCTCAGTATGATATCATCATCTCATCACTATATCATCATCATCATCTCATCATCATCTCATCATCATCATCATCGAATCATCATCTCATCATATCATCATCATCTCATTATGATATCATCATGATCTCATCATGATATCATCATATCATCATCATCTCATCATGATATCATCATGATATCATCATCATCTAATCATGATATCATCATCATAATCATCATCATCTCATCATAATCATCATCATATCATCATGATATCATCATCATCTCATCATGATATCATCATCATCTCATCATGATATCATCATCATCTCATCATGATATCATCATCATCATCATCATCATCATCATCATCATCATCATCATCTCATCATGATATCATCATCATCATCATCATCATCTCATCATGATATCATCATCATCATCTCATCATGATATCATCATCATCATCATCATCATCATCATCTCATCATGATATCATCATGATATCGTCATCATCATCATCTCATCATGATATCGTCATCATCATCATCATCTCATCATGATATCATCATCATCTCATCATGATATCATCATCATCATCATCTCATCATGATATCATCATCATCTCATCATGATATCATCATCATCTCATTATGATATCATCATCATCTCATCATGATATCATCATCATCATCATCATCATGATATCATCATCATCTCATCATGATATCATCATCATCCTAATCTCATCATGATATCATCATCATCATCATCATCTCATCATCATCTCATCATGATATCATCATCATCATCTCATTATGATATCATCATCATCTCATCATGATATCATCATCATCATCATCATCATCATGATATCATCATCATCTCATCTCGATATCATCATCATCTCATCATGATATCAACATCATCATCATGTTATCATCATCATCTCATCATGATATCATCATCTTAATCATCATCATCTCATCATGATATCATCATCTTAATCATCATCATCTCATCATGATATCATCATCATCTCAGTATGATATCATCATTTCATCATGATATCATCATCATCATCATCATCATCTCATCATGATATCATCATCATCTCATCATGATATCATCATCATCATCATCTCATCATGATATCATCATCATCATCATCATCATCCCATCATCATCTCATCATGATATCATCATCATCATCTCATCATGATATCATCATCATCTCAGTAGTATATCATCATCTCATCATGATATCATCATCATCATCATCATCATCATCATCATCATCATCATCTCATCATGATATCATCATCATCATCATCTCATCATCATCTCATCATATCATCATCATCTCATTATGATATCATCATGATCTCATCATGATATCATCATATCATCATCATCATCATCTCATCATGATATCATCATCATCTCAGTATGATATCATCATCTCATCATGATATCATCATCATCATCATCTCATCATGATATCATCATAATCTCATCATGATATCATCATCATCTCATCATGATATCATCATCATCATCATCATCATCATCATGATATCATCATCATCTCATCATGATATCATCATCATCCTCATCTCATCATGATATCATCATCATCTCATCATCATCTCATCATGATATCATCATCATCATCTCATTATGATATCATCATCATCTCATCATGATATCATCATCATCATCATCATCATGATATCATCATCATCTCATCTCGATATCATCATCATCTCATCATGATATCAACATCATCATCATCTCATCATGTTATCATCATCATCATCTCATCATGATATCATCATCTTAATCATCATCATCTCATCATAATATCATCATCATCTCATCATGATATCATCATCATCATCGTCTAATCATGATATCATCATCATCATCATCATCTCATCATGATATCATCATCATCTCATCATAATATTATCATCATCTCATCATGATATCATCATCATCTCATCATGATATCATCATCTCATCATGATATCATCATCATCTCATCATGATATCATTATCATCATCATCATCTCATCATGATATCATCATCATCTCATCATGATATCATCATCATCATCTCATCATGATATCATCATCATCATCATCTCATCATGATATCATCATCATCATCATCATCATCATCTCATCATGATATCATCATCATCTCATCATGATATCATCATCATCATCATCTCATCATGATATCATTATCATCATCATCATCATCATCATCTCAGTATGATATCATAATCTCATCATGATATCATCATCATCATCATCATCATCATCTCATCATCATTTCATCATCATCATCATCATCTCATCATCATCTCATCATATCATCATGATCTCATTATGATATCATCATGATCTCATCATGATATCATCATATCATCATCATCTCATCATGATATCATCATGATATCATCATGATATCATCATCATCATCTCATCATGATATCATCATCATAATCATCATCATCTCATCATAATCATCATCATATCATCATGATATCATCATCATCTCATCATGATATCATCATCATCTCATCATGATATCATCATCATCTCATCATGATATCATCATCATCATCATCATCATCATCTCATCATGATATCATCATTATCATCATCATCATCTCATCATGATATCATCATCATCTCATCATGATATCATCATCATCATCATCTCATCATGATATCATTATCATCATCATCATCATCATCATCATCTCATCATGATATCATTATCATCTCATCATGATATCATCATCATCATCATCATCATCTCATCATGATATCATAATCATCATCATCATCTCATCATGATATCATCATCATCTCATAATTATATCATCATCATCTCATCATGATATCATCATCATCATCATCATCATCATCATCATCATCTCATCATGATATCATCATCATCATCATCATCTCATCATGATATCATCATCATCATCTCATCATGATATCGTCATCATCATCATCTCATCATGATATCATCATCATCATCATCATCATCATGATATCATCATCATCATCATCATCATCATCTCATCATGATATCATCATCATCATCATCATCATCATCATCATCATCATCATCTCATCATGATATCATCATCATCATCATCTCATCATGATATCATCATCATCATCTCATCATGATATCATCATCATCATCATCATGATATCATCATCATCATCATCTCATCATGATATCATCATCATCATCATCATCTCATCATGATATCATTATCATCATGATATCGTCATCATCATCATCTCATCATGATATCATCATCATCATCATCATCATCATCTCATCATGATATCATCATCATCTCATCATGATATCATCATCATCTCATCTCGATATCATCATCATCTCATCATGATATCAACATCATCATCATCATCATCATAATCATCATCTCATCATGATATCATCATCATCATCATCATCATAATCATCATCTCATCATGATATCATCATCATCTCATCATGATATCATCATCATCTCATCATGATATCATCATCATCTCATCTCGATATCATCATCATCTCATCATGATATCAACATCATCATCATCATCATCATAATCATCATCTCATCATGATATCATCATCATCATCATCATCATAATCATCATCTCATCATGATATCATCATCATCTCATCATGATATCATCATCATCTCATTATGATATCATCATCATCTCATCATGATATCATCATCATCATCATCATCATCATCTCATCATGATATCATCATCATCATCTCATCATGATATCATCATCATCATCGCATCATGATATCATCATCATCATCTCATCATGATATCTTCATCATCATCATCTCATCATGATATCGTCATCATCATCATCATCTCATCATGATATCATCATCATCTCATCATGATATCATCATCATCATCTCATCATGATATCATCATCATCATCATCTCATCATCATCTCATCATGATATCATCATCATCTCATTATGATATCATCATCATCTCATCATGATATCATCATCATCATCATCATCATGATATCATCATCATCTCATTATGATATCATCATCATCTCATCATGATATCATCATCATCATCATCATCATGATATCATCATCATCTCATCATGATATCATCATCATCCTCATCTCATCATGATATCATCATCATCTCATTATGATATCATCATCATCTCATCATGATATCATCATCATCTCATTATGATATCATCATCATCTCATCATGATATCATCATCATCATCATCATCATCATGATATCATCATCATCTCATCATCATCTCATCATGATATCATCATCTTAATCATCATCATCTCATCATGTTATCATCATCATCTCATCATGATATCATCATCTTAATCATCATCATCTCATCATGATATCATCATCTTAATCATCATCATCTCATCATGATATCATCATCATCTCATTATGATATCATCATCATCTCATCATGATATCATCATCATCATCATCATCATCTCATCATGATATCATCATCATCTCATCATGATATCATCATCATCATCTCATCATGATATCATCATCATCATCATCATCTCATCATCATCTCATCATGATATCATCATCATCTCATTATGATATCATCATCATCATCATCATCTCATCATCATCTCATCATGATATCATCATCATCTCATTATGATATCATCATCTCATCATGATATCATCATCATCTCATCATGATATCATCATCATCTCATCATGATATCATCATCATCTCATCATGATATCATCATCATCATCGTCTAATCATGATATCATCATCATCATCATCATCATCTCATCATGATATCATCATCATCTCATCATAATATCATCATCATCTCATCATGATATCATCATCATCTCATCATGATATCATCATAATCTCATCATGATATCATCATCATCTCATCATGATATCAACATCATCATCATCATCATCATCATCTCATCATGATATCATCATCATCTCATCATGATATCATCATCATCTCATCATGATATCATCATCATCTCATCATGATATCATCATCTTAATCATCATCATCTCATCATGATATCATCATCATCTCAGTATGATATCATCATCTCATCATGATATCATCATCATCATCATCATCATCATCATCATCATCATCATCTCATCATGATATCATCATCATCTCATCATGATATCATCATCTTAATCATCATCATCTCATCATGATATCATCATCATCTCAGTATGATATCATCATCTCATCATGATATCATCATCATCATCATCATCATCATCATCATCATCATCTCATCATGATATCATCATCATCATCATCTCATCATCATCTCATCATATCATCATCATCTCATTATGATATCATCATGATCTCATCATGATATCATCATCATCTCATCATGATATCATCATCATCTCAGTATGATATCATCATCTCATCATGATATCATCATCATCATCATCATCATCATCATCATCTCATCATGATATCATCCTCATCATCATCATCTCATCATCATCTCATCATATCATCATCATCTCATTATGATATCATCATGATCTCATCATGATATCATCATATCATCATCATCATCATCTCATCATGATATCATCATCATCTCAGTATGATATCATCATCATCTCATCATGATCTCATCATGATATCATCATCATCTCATCATGATATCATCATCATCATCTCATCATGATATCATCATCATCATCATCATCTCATCATCATCTCATCATGATATCATCATCATCTCATTATGATATCATCATCATCATCATCATCTCATCATGGTATCATCATCATCTCATTATGATATCATCATCTCATCATGATATCATCATCATCTCATCATGATATCATCATCATCTCATCATGATATCATCATCATCTCATCATGATATCATCATCATCATCGTCTAATCATGATATCATCATCATCATCATCATCTCATCATGATATCATCATCATCTCATCATAATATCATCATCATCTCATCATGATATCATCATCATCTCATCATGATATCATCATAATCTCATCATGATATCATCATCATCTCATCATGATATCAACATCATCATCATCATCATCTCATCATGATATCATCATCATCTCATCATGATATCATCATCATCTCATCATGATATCATCATCTTAATCATCATCATCTCATCATGATATCATCATCATCTCAGTATGATATCATCATCTCATCATGATATCATCATCATCATCATCATCATCATCTCATCATGATATCATCATCATCTCATCATGATATCATCATCATCATCATCTCATCATGATATCATCATCATCATCATCTCATCATGATATCATCATCATCATCATCATCATCATCATCTCATCATCATCTCATCATGATATCATCATCATCATCATCATCTCATCATGATATCATCATCATCTCAGTATGATATTATCATCTCATCATGATATCATCATCATCATCATCATCATCATCATCATCATCATCATCTCATCATGATATCATCATCATCATCATCTCATCATCATCTCATCATGATATCATCATCATCATCTCATCATGATATCATCATCATCATCATCTCATCATGATATCATCATCATCATCATCATCATATCATCATCATCTCATCATGATATCATCATCATCATCATCATCATCATCTCATCATGATATCATCATCATCTCAGTATGATATTATCATCTCATCATGATATCATCATCATCATCATCATCATCATCATCATCATCATCATCTCATCATGATATCATCATCATCATCATCTCATCATCATCTCATCATATCATCATCATCTCATTATGATATCATCATGATCTCATCATGATATCATCATATCATCATCATCATCTCATCATGATATCATCATCATCTCTGTATGATATCATCATCTCATCATGATATCATCATCATCATCATCTCATCATGATATCATCATAATCTCATCATGATATCATCATCATCTCATCATGATATCATCATCATCATCTCATCATGATATCATCATCATCATCATCATCATCATCATCTCATCATGATATCATCATCATCATCTCATCATGATATCATCATCATCATCTCATCATCATCTCATCATAATATCATCATCATCTCATTATGATATCATCATCATCTCATCATGATATCATCATCATCATCATCATCATGATATCATCATCATCTCATCTCGATATCATCATCATCATCTCATCATGATATCAACATCATCATCATCTCATCATGTTATCATCATCATCTCATCATGTTATCATCATCTCATCATGATATCGTCATCATCATCATCTCATCATGATATCATCATCATCATCATCATCTCATCATGATATCATCATCATCTCATCATGATATCATCATCATCTCATCTCGATATCATCATCATCTCATCATGTTATCATCATCATCATCATCATCATCATCATCATCATCATAATCATCATCTCATCATGATATCATCATCATCTCATCATGATATCATCATCATCTCATTATGATATCATCATCATCTCATCATGATATCATCATCATCATCATCATCATCATCATCATCATCATCATCATCATCTCATCATGATATCATCATCATCATCTCATCATGATATCGTCATCATCATCATCTCATCATGATAAAATCATCATCATCTCATCATGATATCGTCATCATCATCATCTCATCATGATATCGTCATCATCATCATCATCATCTCATCATGATATCATCATCATCTCATCATGATATCATCATCATCTCATCATGATATCATCATCATCATCATCTCATCATGATATCATCATCATCATCATCTCATCATCATCTCATCATGATATCATCATCATCTCATTATGATATCATCATCATCTCATCATGATATCATCATCATCATCATCATCATCATGATATCATCATCATCTCATCATGATATCATCATCATCCTCATCTCATCATGATATCATCATCATCATCATCATCTCATCATCATCTCATCATGATATCATCATCATCATCTCATTATGATATCATCATCATCTCATCATGATATCATCATCATCATCATCATCATGATATCATCATCATCATCTCATCTCGATATCATCATCATCTCATCATGATATCAACATCATCATCATCTCATCATGTTATCATCATCATCTCATCATGATATCAACATCATCATCATCTCATCATGATATCATCATCTTAATCATCATCATCTCATCATGATATCATCATCATCTCATTATGATATCATCATCATCTCATCATGATATCATCATCATCATCATCATCATCTCATCATGATATCATCATCATCTCATCATGATATCATCATCATCATCTCATCATGATATCATCATCATCATCATCATCTCATCATCATCTCATCATGATATCATCATCATCATCATCATCATCATCATCATCATCATCATCATCTCATCATGATATCATCATCATCATCATCTCATCATGATATCATCATCATCATCTCATCATGATATCATCATCATCATCTCATCATGATATCGTCATCATCATCATCTCATCATGATATCGTCATCATCATCATCATCTCATCATGATATCATCATCATCTCATCATGATATCATCATCATCTCATCATGATATCATCATCATCATCATCTCATCATGATATCATCATCATCATCATCTCATCATCATCTCATCATGATATCATCATCATCTCATTATGATATCATCATCATCTCATCATGATATCATCATCATCATCATCATCATCATGATATCATCATCATCTCATCATGATATCATCATCATCCTCATCTCATCATGATATCATCATCATCATCATCATCTCATCATCATCTCATCATGATATCATCATCATCAGCATCATCTCATTATGATATCATCATCATCTCATCATGATATCATCATCATCATCATCATCATCATGATATCATCATCATCTCATCTCGATATCATCATCATCTCATCATGATATCAACATCATCATCATCTCATCATGTTATCATCATCATCTCATCATGATATCAACATCATCATCATCTCATCATGATATCATCATCTTAATCATCATCATCTCATCATGATATCATCATCATCTCATTATGATATCATCATCATCTCATCATGATATCATCATCATCATCATCATCTCATCATGATATCATCATCATCTCATCATGATATCATCATCATCATCTCATCATGATATCATCATCATCATCTCATCATCATCATCTCATCATGATATCATCATCATCTCATTATGATATCATCATCATCATCATCATCTCATCATCATCTCATCATGATATCATCATCATCTCATTATGATATCATCATCTCATCATGATATCATCATCATCTCATCATGATATCATCATCATCTCATCATGATATCATCATCATCTCATCATGATATCATCATCATCATCGTCTAATCATGATATCATCATCATCATCATCATCTCATCATGATATCATCATCATCTCATCATAATATCATCATCATCTCATCATGATATCATCATCATCTCATCATGATATCATCATAATCTCATCATGATATCATCATCATCTCATCATGATATCAACATCATCATCATCATCATCTCATCATGATATCATCATCATCTCATCATGATATCATCATCATCTCATCATGATATCATCATCTTAATCATCATCATCTCATCATGATATCATCATCATCTCAGTATGATATCATCATCTCATCATGATATCATCATCATCATCATCATCATCATCTCATCATGATATCATCATCATCATCATCTCATCATCATCTCATCATATCATCATCATCTCATTATGATATCATCATGATCTCATCATGATATCATCATATCATCATCATCATCTCATCATGATATCATCATCATCTCAGTATGATATCATCATCTCATCATGATATCATCATCATCATCATCATCATCATCATCATCATCATCTCATCATGATATCATCATCATCATCATCTCATCATCATCTCATCATATCATCATCATCTCATTATGATATCATCATGATCTCATCATGATATCATCATATCATCATCATCATCTCATCATGATATCATCATCATCTCAGTATGATATCATCATCATCTCATCATGATCTCATCATGATATCATCATCATCTCATCATGATATCATCATCATCATCTCATCATGATATCATCATCATCATCATCATCATCATCATCATCTCATCATCATCTCATCATGATATCATCATCATCTCATTATGATATCATCATCTCATCATGATATCATCATCATCTCATCATGATATCATCATCATCTCATCATGATATCATCATCATCTCATCATGATATCATCATCATCATCGTCTAATCATGATATCATCGTCATCATCATAATCTCATCATGATATCATCATCATCTCATCATAATATCATCATCATCTCATCATGATATCATCATCATCTCATCATGATATCATCATAATCTCATCATGATATCATCATCATCTCATCATGATATCAACATCATCATCATCATCTCATCATGATATCATCATCATCTCATCATGATATCATCATCATCTCATCATGATATCATCATCATCATCTCATCATGATATCATCATCATCATCATCATCATCATCATCATCATCATCTCACCATCATCTCATCATGATATCATCATCATCTCATTATGATATCATCATCTCATCATGATATCATCATCATCATCATCATCATCATCATCATCATCTCATCATGATATCATCATCATCATCTCATCATGATATCATCATCATCTCATCATGATATCATCATCATCTCATCATGATATCATCATCATCATCGTCTAATCATGATATCATCATCATCATCATCATCTCATCATGATATCATCATCATCTCATCATAATATCATCATCATCTCATCATGATTTCATCATCATCTCATCATGATATCATCATCATCATCATCATCATCATCATCATCTCATCATGATATCATCATCATCTCATCATGATATCATCATCATCTCATTATGATATCATCATCATCTCATCATGATATCATCATCATCATCATCATCATCTCATCATGATATCATCATCATCTCATCATGATATCATCATCATCATCTCATCATGATATCATCATCATCATCTCATCATGATATCGTCGTCATCATCATCTCATCATGATATCGTCATCATCATCATCATCTCATCATGATATCATCATCATCTCATCATGATATCGTCATCATCATCATCATCTCATCATGATATCATCATCATCTCATCATGATATCATCATCATCATCATCTCATCATGATATCATCATCATCATCATCTCATCATCATCTCATCATGATATCATCATCATCTCATTATGATATCATCATCATCTCATCATGATATCGTCGTCATCATCATCTCATCATGATATCGTCATCATCATCATCATCTCATCATGATATCATCATCATCTCATCATGATATCGTCATCATCATCATCATCTCATCATAATATCATCATCATCTCATCATGATATCATCATCATCATCATCATCATGATATCATCATCATCTCATCATGATATCAACATCATCATCATCATCATCATCATCTCATCATGATATCATCATCATCTCACCATGATATCATCATCATCTCATCATGATATCATCATCTTAATCATCATCATCTCATCATGATATCATCATCATCTCAGTATGATATCATCATCTCATCATGATATCATCATCATCATCATCATCTCATCATGATATCATCATCATCTCATCATGATATCATCATCATCATCATCTCATCATGATATCATCATCATCATCATCATCATCATCTCAGTATGATATCATCATCTCATCATGATATCATCATCATCATCATCATCATCATCATCTCATCATGATATCATCATCATCTCATCATGATATCATCATCATCATCATCATCATCATCTCATCATCATCTCATCATGATATCATCATCATCTCATTATGATATCATCATCTCATCATGATATCATCATCATCATCATCATCATCATCATCATCATCTCATCATGATATCATCATCATCATCTCATCATGATATCATCATCATCTCATCATGATATCATCATCATCTCATCATGATATCATCATCATCATCGTCTAATCATGATATCATCATCATCATCATCATCTCATCATGATATCATCATCATCTCATCATAATATCATCATCATCTCATCATGATATCATCATCATCTCATCATGATATCATCATCATCATCATCATCATCATCATCATCATCTCATCATGATATCATCATCATCTCATTATGATATCATCATCATCTCATCATGATATCATCATCATCATCATCATCATCATCTCATCATGATATCATCATCATCTCATCATGATATCATCATCATCATCTCATCATGATATCATCATCATCATCTCATCATGATATCGTCGTCATCATCATCTCATCATGATATCGTCATCATCATCATCATCTCATCATGATATCATCATCATCTCATCATGATATCGTCATCATCATCATCATCTCATCATGATATCATCATCATCATCTCATCATGATATCATCATCATCTCATCATGATATCGTCATCATCATCATCATCTCATCATGATATCATCATCATCTCATCATGATATCGTCATCATCATCATCATCTCATCATGATATCATCATCATCTCATCATGATATCATCATCATCATCATCTCATCATGATATCATCATCATCATCATCTCATCATCATCTCATCATGATATCATCATCATCTCATTATGATATCATCATCATCTCATCATGATATCGTCGTCATCATCATCTCATCATGATATCGTCATCATCATCATCATCTCATCATGATATCATCATCATCTCATCATGATATCGTCATCATCATCATCATCTCATCATGATATCATCATCATCTCATCATGATATCATCATCATCTCATCATGATATCATCATCATCATCATCTCATCATGATATCATCATCATCATCATCTCATCATCATCTCATCATGATATCATCATCATCTCATTATGATATCATCATCATCTCATCATGATATCATCATCATCATCATCATCATGATATCATCATCATCTCATCATGATATCAACATCATCATCATCATCATCATCATCTCATCATGATATCATCATCATCTCACCATGATATCATCATCATCTCATCATGATATCATCATCATCATCATCATCATGATATCATCATCATCTCATCATGATATCATCATCATCATCATCATCATCATCTCATCATGATATCATCATCATCTCACCATGATATCATCATCATCTCATCATGATATCATCATCTTAATCATCATCATCTCATCATGATATCATCATCATCTCAGTATGATATCATCATCTCATCATGATATCATCATCATCATCATCATCTCATCATGATATCATCATCATCTCATCATGATATCATCATCATCATCATCTCATCATGATATCATCATCATCATCATCATCATCATCATCATCATCTCAGTATGATATCATCATCTCATCATGATATCATCATCATCATCATCATCATCTCATCATGATATCATCATCATCTCATCATGATATCATCATCATCATCATCTCATCATGATATCATCATCATCATCATCATCATCTCATCATCATCTCATCATGATATCATCATCATCATCATCATCATCATCATCTCATCATGATATCATCATCATCTCAGTATGATATCATCATCTCATCATGATATCATCATCATCATCATCATCATCATCTCATCATGATATCATCATCATCATCATCTCATCATCTTCTCATCATATCATCATCATCTCATTATGATATCATCATGATCTCATCATGATATCATCATATCATCATCATCATCATCATCATCTCATCATGATATCATCATCATCTCAGTATGATATCATCATCTCATCATGATATCATCATCATCATCATCATCTCATCATGATATCATCATAATCTCATCATGATATCATCATCATCTCATCATGATATCATCATCATCTCATCATGATATCATCATCATCATCCTCATCATCTCATCATGATATCATTATCATCATCATCATCATCTCATCATGATATCATCATCATCATCCTCATCATCTCATCATGATATCATTATCATCATCATCATCTCATCATGATATCATCATCATCATCATCATCATCATCTCATCATGATATCATCATCATCATCTCATCATCATCTCATCATGATATCATCATCATCTCATTATGATATCATCATCATCTCATCATGATATCATCATCATCATCATGATATCATCATCTCATCTCGATATCATCATCATCTCATCATGATATCAACATAATCATCATCTCATCATGTTATCATCATCATCTCATCATGTTATCATCATCATCTCATCATGATATCATCATCTTAATCATCATCATCTCATCATGATATCATCATCATCATCATCATCATGATATCATCATCATCTCATCATGATATCATCATCATCTCATCATGATATCATCATCATCATCTCATCATGATATCATCATCATCATCATCTCATCATGATATCATCATCATCTCATTATGATATCATCATCTCATCATGATATCATCATCATCATCATCATCATCATCATCATCTCATCATGATATCATCATCATCATCTCATCATGATATCATCATCATCTCATCATGATATCATCATCATCTCATCATGATATCATCATCATCATCGTCTAATCATGATATCATCATCATCATCATCATCTCATCATGATATCATCATCATCTCATCATAATATCATCATCATCTCATCATAATATCATCATCATCTCATCATGATATCATCATCATCTCATCATGATATCATCATCATCATCGTCTAATCATGATATCATCATCATCATCATCATCTCATCATGATATCATCATCATCTCATCATAATATCATCATCATCTCATCATGATATCTTCATCATCTCATCATGATATCATTATCATCATCATCATCTCATCATGATATCATCATCATCTCATCATGATATCATCATCTCATCATGATATCATCATCATCTCATCATGATATCATCATCATCATCATCATCATCATCATCATCTCATCATGATATCATCATCATCTCATCATGATATCATCATCATCATCATCTCATCATGATATCATTATCATCATCATCATCATCTCATCATCATCTCATCATGATATCATCATCATCTCATTATGATATCATCATCTCATCATGATATCATCATCATCTCATCATGATATCATCATCATCTCATCATGATATCATCATCATCATCGTCTAATCATGATATCATCATCATCATCATCATCTCATCATGATATCATCATCATCTCATCATAATATCATCATCATCTCATCATGATATCATCATCATCTCATCATGATATCATCATAATCTCATCATGATATCATCATCATCTCATCATGATATCAACATCATCATCATCATCATCTCATCATGATATCATCATCATCTCATCATGATATCATCATCATCTCATCATGATATCATCATCATCTCATCTCGATATCATCATCATCTCATCATGATATCAACATCATCATCATCTCATCATGTTATCATCATCATCTCATCATGATATCATCATCTCATCATGATATCATCATCATCTCATTATGATATCATCATCATCATCATCATCTCATCATGATATCATCATCATCTCATTATGATATCATCACCTCATCATGATATCATCATCATCTCATCATGATATCATCATCATCTCATCATGATATCATCATCATCTCATCATGATATCATCATCATCTCATCATGATATCATCATCATCATCGTCTAATCATGATATCATCATCATCATCATCATCTCATCATGATATCATCATCATCTCATCATAATATCATCATCATCTCATCATGATATCATCATCATCATCTCATCATGATATCATCATCATCTCATCATGATATCAACATCATCATCATCATCTCATCATGATATCATCATCATCTCATCATGATATCATCATCATCTCATCATGATATCAACATCATCATCATCTCATCATGTTATCATCATCATCTCATCATGATATCAACATCATCATCATCTCATCATGATATCATCATCTTAATCATCATCATCTCATCATGATATCATCATCATCTCATTATGATATCATCATCATCTCATCATGATATCATCATCATCATCATCTCATCATGATATCATCATCATCTCATCATGATATCATCATCATCATCTCATCATGATATCATCATCATTTCATCATCATCATCTCATCATGATATCATCATCATCTCATTATGATATCATCATCATCATCATCATCTCATCATCATCTCATCATGATATCATCATCATCTCATTATGATATCATCATCTCATCATGATATCATCATCATCTCATCATGATATCATCATCATCTCATCATGATATCATCATCATCTCATCATGATATCATCATCATCATCGTCTAATCATGATATCATCATCATCATCATCATCTCATCATGATATCATCATCATCTCATCATAATATCATCATCATCTCATCATGATATCATCATCATCTCATCATGATATCATCATAATCTCATCATGATATCATCATCATCTCATCATGATATCAACATCATCATCTTTATCATCTCATCATGATATCATCATCATCTCATCATGATATCATCATCATCTCATCATGATATCATCATCTTAATCATCATCATCTCATCATGATATCATCATCATCTCAGTATGATATCATCATCTCATCATGATATCATCATCATCATCATCATCATCATCATCATCTCATCATGATATCATCATCATCATCATCTCATCATCATCTCATCATATCATCATCATCTCATTATGATATCATCATGATCTCATCATGATATCATCATATCATCATCATCATCTCATCATGATATCATCATCATCTCAGTATGATATCATCATCTCATCATGATATCATCATCATCATCATCATCATCATCATCATCTCATCATGATATCATCATCATCATCATCTCATCATCATCTCATCATATCATCATCATCTCATTATGATATCATCATGATCTCATCATGATATCATCATATCATCATCATCATCTCATCATGATATCATCATCATCTCAGTATGATATCATCATCATCTCATCATGATCTCATCATGATATCATCATCATCTCATCATGATATCATCATCATCATCTCATCATGATATCATCATCATCATCATCATCATCATCTCATCATCATCTCATCATGATATCATCATCATCTCATTATGATATCATCATCTCATCATGATATCATCATCATCTCATCATGATATCATCATCATCTCATCATGATATCATCATCATCATCGTCTAATCATGATATCATCGTCATCATCATAATCTCATCATGATATCATCATCATCTCATCATAATATCATCATCATCTCATCATGATATCATCATCATCTCATCATGATATCATCATAATCTCATCATGATATCATCATCATCTCATCATGATATCAACATCATCATCATCATCTCATCATGATATCATCATCATCTCATCATGATATCATCATCATCTCATCATGATATCATCATCATCATCTCATCATGATATCATCATCATCATCATCATCATCATCATCATCTCATCATCATCTCATCATGATATCATCATCATCTCATTATGATATCATCATCTCATCATGATATCATCATCATCATCATCATCATCATCATCATCTCATCATGATATCATCATCATCATCTCATCATGATATCATCATCATCTCATCATGATATCATCATCATCTCATCATGATATCATCATCATCATCGTCTAATCATGATATCATCATCATCATCATCATCTCATCATGATATCATCATCATCTCATCATAATTTCATCATCATCTCATCATGATATCATCATCATCTCATCATGATATCATCATCATCATCATCATCATCATCATCATCATCATCATCTCATCATGATATCATCATCATCTCATCATGATATCATCATCATCTCATTATGATATCATCATCATCTCATCATGATATCATCATCATCATCATCATCATCTCATCATGATATCATCATCATCTCATCATGATATCATCATCATCATCTCATCATGATATCATCATCATCATCTCATCATGATATCGTCGTCATCATCATCTCATCATGATATCGTCATCATCATCATCATCTCATCATGATATCATCATCATCTCATCATGATATCGTCATCATCATCATCATCTCATCATGATATCATCATCATCTCATCATGATATCATCATCATCATCATCATCTCATCATGATATCATCATCATCATCATCTCATCATCATCTCATCATGATATCATCATCATCTCATTATGATATCATCATCATCTCATCATGATATCGTCGTCATCATCATCTCATCATGATATCGTCATCATCATCATCATCTCATCATGATATCATCATCATCTCATCATGATATCGTCATCATCATCATCATCTCATCATGATATCATCATCATCTCATCATGATATCATCATCATCTCATCATGATATCATCATCATCATCATCTCATCATGATATCATCATCATCATCATCTCATCATCATCTCATCATGATATCATCATCATCTCATTATGATATCATCATCATCTCATCATGATATCATCATCATCATCATCATCATGATATCATCATCATCTCATCATGATATCAACATCATCATCATCATCATCTCATCATGATATCATCATCATCTCACCATGATATCATCATCATCTCATCATGATATCATCATCATCATCATCATCATGATATCATCATCATCTCATCATGATATCAAAATCATCATCATCATCATCATCATCTCATCATGATATCATCATCATCTCACCATGATATCATCATCATCTCATCATGATATCATCATCTTAATCATCATCATCTCATCATGATATCATCATCATCTCAGTATGATATCATCATCTCATCATGATATCATCATCATCATCATCATCTCATCATGATATCATCATTATCTCATCATGATATCATCATCATCATCATCTCATCATGATATCATCATCATCATCATCATCATCATCTCAGTATGATATCATCATCTCATCATGATATCATCATCATCATCATCATCATCATCATCATCTCATCATGATATCATCATCATCTCATCATGATATCATCATCATCATCATCTCATCATGATATCATCATCATCATCATCATCTCATCATCATCTCATCATGATATCATCATCATCATCATCATCATCATCATCTCATCATGATATCATCATCATCTCAGTATGATATCATCATCTCATCATGATATCATCATCATCATCATCATCATCATCATCATCATCATCTCATCATGATATCATCATCATCATCCTCTCATCATCTTCTCATCATATCATCATCATCTCATTATGATATCATCATGATCTCATCATGATATCATCATATCATCATCATCATCATCATCTCATCATGATATCATCATCATCTCAGTATGATATCATCATCTCATCATGATATCATCATCATCATCTCATCATGATATCATCATAATCTCATCATGATATCATCATCATCTCATCATGATATCATCATCATCTCATCATGATATCATCATCATCATCCTCATCATCTCATCATGATATCATTATCATCATCATCATCTCATCATGATATCATCATCATCATCCTCATCATCTCATCATGATATCATTATCATCATCATCATCTCATCATGATATCATCATCATCATCATCATCATCTCATCATGATATCATCATCATCATCTCATCATCATCTCATCATGATATCATCATCATCTCATTATGATATCATCATCATCTCATCATGATATCATCATCATCATCATGATATCATCATCTCATCTCGATATCATCATCATCTCATCATGATATCAACATAATCATCATCTCATCATGTTATCATCATCATCTCATCATGTTATCATCATCATCTCATCATGATATCATCATCTTAATCATCATCATCTCATCATGATATCATCATCATCATCATCATCATGATATCATCATCATCTCATCATGATATCATCATCATCTCATCATGATATCATCATCATCATCTCATCATGATATCATCATCATCATCATCTCATCATGATATCATCATCATCTCATTATGATATCATCATCTCATCATGATATCATCATCATCATCATCATCATCATCATCTCATCATGATATCATCATCATCATCTCATCATGATATCATCATCATCATCGTCTAATCATGATATCATCATCATCATCATCATCTCATCATGATATCATCATCATCTCATCATAATATCATCATCATCTCATCATAATATCATCATCATCTCATCATGATATCATCATCATCTCATCATGATATCATCATCATCATCGTCTAATCATGATATCATCATCATCATCATCATCTCATCATGATATCATCATCATCTCATCATAATATCATCATCATCTCATCATGATATCATCATCATCTCATCATGATATCATCATCTCATCGTGATATCATCATCATCTCATCATGATATCTTCATCATCTCATCATGATATCATTATCATCATCATCATCTCATCATGATATCATCATCATCTCATCATGATATCATCATCTCATCATGATATCATCATCATCATCATCTCATCATGATATCATCATCATCATCATCATCATCATCTCATCATGATATCATCATCATCTCATCATGATATCATCATCATCATCATCTCATCATGATATCATTATCATCATCATCATCATCTCATCATCATCTCATCATGATATCATCATCATCTCATTATGATATCATCATCTCATCATGATATCATCATCATCTCATCATGATATCATCATCATCTCATCATGATATCATCATCATCTCATCATGATATCATCATCATCATCGTCTAATCATGATATCATCATCATCATCATCATCATCTCATAATGATATCATCATCATCTCATCATAATATCATCATCATCTCATCATGATATCATCATCATCTCATCATGATATCATCATAATCTCATCATGATATCATCATCATCTCATCATGATATCAACATCATCATCATCATCATCTCATCATGATATCATCATCATCTCATCATGATATCATCATCATCTCATCATGATATCATCATCTTAATCATCTTCATCTCATCATGATATCATCATCATCTCAGTATGATATCATCATCTCATCATGATATCATCATCATCATCATCTTCATCATCTCATCATGGTATCATCATCATCATCATCTCATCATCATCTCATCATATCATCATCATCTCATTATGATATCATCATGATCTCATCATGATATCATCATATCATCATCATCATCTCATCATGATATCATCATCATCTCAGTATGATATCATCATCTCATCATGATATCATCATCATCATCATCATCATCATCATCATCATCATCATCATCATCATCTCATCATGATATCATCATCATCATCATCTCATCATCATCTCATCATATCATCATCATCTCATTATGATATCATCATGATCTCATCATGATATCATCATATCATCATCATCATCTCATCATGATATCATCATCATCTCAGTATGATATCATCATCATCTCATCATGATCTCATCATGATATCATCATCATCTCATCATGATATCATCATCATCATCTCATCATGATATCATCATCATCTCATCATGATATCATCATCTCATCATGATATCATCATCATCTCATTATGATATCATCATCATCATCATCATCTCATCATGATATCATCATCATCTCATTATGATATCATCATCTCATCATGATATCATCATCATCTCATCATGATATCATCATCATCTCATCATGATATCATCATCATCTCATCATGATATCATCATCATCTCATCATGATATCATCATCATCATCGTCTAATCATGATATCATCATCATCATCATCATCATCTCATCATGATATCATCATCATCTCATCATAATATCATCATCATCTCATCATGATATCATCATCATCTCATCATGATATCATCATAATCTCATCATGATATCATCATCATCTCATCATGATATCAACATCATCATCATCATCTCATCATGATATCATCATCATCTCATCATGATATCATCATCATCTCATCATGATATCATCATCTTAATCATCATCATCTCATCATGATATCATCATCATCTCAGTATGATATCATCATCTCATCATGATATCATCATCATCATCATCATCATCATCTCATCATGATATCATCATCATCTCATCATGATATCATCATCATCATCATCTCATCATGATATCATCATCATCATCATCATCATCTCATCATCATCTCATCATGATATCATCATCATCATCATCATCTCATCATGATATCATCATCATCTCAGTATGATATCATCATCTCATCATGATATCATCATCATCATCATCATCATCATCATCATCATCATCATCATCTCATCATGATATCATCATCATCATCATCATCTCATCATCATCTCATCATATCATCATCATCTCATTATGATATCATCATGATCTCATCATGATATCATCATATCATCATCATCATCTCATCATGATATCATCATCATCTCAGTATGATATCATCATCTCATCATGATATCATCATCATCTCATCATGATATCATCATAATCTCATCATGATATCATCATCATCTCATCATGATATCATCATCATCATCATCATCATCATCTCATCATGATATCATCATCATCATCTCATCATGATATCATCATCATCATCTCATCATGATATCATCATCATCATCTCATCATCATCTCATCATGATATCATCATCATCTCATTATGATATCATCATCATCTCATCATGATATCATCATCATCATCATCATCATGATATCGTCATCATCTCATCTCGATATCATCATCATCATCTCATCATGATATCAACATCATCATCATCTCATCATGTTATCATCATCATCTCATCATGTTATCATCATCATCTCATCATGATATCATCATCTTAATCATCATCATCTCATCATGATATCATCATCATCATCATCATCATGATATCATCATCATCTCATCATGATATCATCATCATCTCATCATGATATCATCATCATCATCTCATCATGATATCATCATCATCATCATCATCATCTCATCATCATCTCATCATGATATCATCATCATCTCATTATGATATCATCATATCATCATGATATCATCATCATCATCATCATCATCATCATCTCATCATGATATCATCATCATCTCATCATGATATCATCATCATCATCATCTCATCATGATATCATCATCATCATCGTCTAATCATGATATCATCATCATCATCATCATCTCATCATGATATCATCATCATCTCATCATAATATCATCATCATCTCATCATGATATCATCATCATCTCATCATGATATCATCATAATCTCATCATGATATCATCATCATCTCATCATGATATCAACATCATCATCTTTATCATCTCATCATGATATCATCATCATCTCATCATGATATCATCATCATCTCATCATGATATCATCATCTTAATCATCATCATCTCATCATGATATCATCATCATCTCAGTATGATATCATCATCTCATCATGATATCATCATCATCATCATCATCATCATCATCATCTCATCATGATATCATCATCATCATCATCTCATCATCATCTCATCATATCATCATCATCTCATTATGATATCATCATGATCTCATCATGATATCATCATATCATCATCATCATCTCATCATGATATCATCATCATCTCAGTATGATATCATCATCTCATCATGATATCATCATCATCATCATCATCATCATCATCATCATCTCATCATGATATCATCATCATCATCATCTCATCATCATCTCATCATATCATCATCATCTCATTATGATATCATCATGATCTCATCATGATATCATCATATCATCATCATCATCTCATCATGATATCATCATCATCTCAGTATGATATCATCATCATCTCATCATGATCTCATCATGATATCATCATCATCTCATCATGATATCATCATAATCATCTCATCATGATATCATCATCATCATCATCATCATCATCTCATCATCATCTCATCATGATATCATCATCATCTCATTATGATATCATCATCTCATCATGATATCATCATCATCTCATCATGATATCATCATCATCTCATCATGATATCATCATCATCTCATCATGATATCATCATCATCATCGTCTAATCATGATATCATCGTCATCATCATAATCTCATCATGATATCATCATCATCTCATCATAATATCATCATCATCTCATCATGATATCATCATCATCTCATCATGATATCATCATAATCTCATCATGATATCATCATCATCTCATCATGATATCAACATCATCATCATCATCTCATCATGATATCATCATCATCTCATCATGATATCATCATCATCTCATCATGATATCATCATCATCATCTCATCATGATATCATCATCATCATCATCATCATCATCATCATCATCTCATCATCATCTCATCATGATATCATCATCATCTCATTATGATATCATCATCTCATCATGATATCATCATCATCATCATCATCATCATCATCATCTCATCATGATATCATCATCATCATCTCATCATGATATCATCATCATCTCATCATGATATCATCATCATCTCATCATGATATCATCATCATCATCGTCTAATCATGATATCATCATCATCATCATCATCTCATCATGATATCATCATCATCTCATCATAATTTCATCATCATCTCATCATGATATCATCATCATCATCATCATCATCATCATCATCATCATCATCATCTCATCATGATATCATCATCATCTCATCATGATATCATCATCATCTCATTATGATATCATCATCATCTCATCATGATATCATCATCATCATCATCATCATCTCATCATGATATCATCATCATCTCATCATGATATCATCATCATCATCTCATCATGATATCATCATCATCATCTCATCATGATATCGTCGTCATCATCATCTCATCATGATATCGTCATCATCATCATCATCTCATCATGATATCATCATCATCTCATCATGATATCGTCATCATCATCATCATCTCATCATGATATCATCATCATCTCATCATGATATCATCATCATCATCATCATCTCATCATGATATCATCATCATCATCATCTCATCATCATCTCATCATGATATCATCATCATCTCATTATGATATCATCATCATCTCATCATGATATCGTCGTCATCATCATCTCATCATGATATCGTCATCATCATCATCATCTCATCATGATATCATCATCATCTCATCATGATATCGTCATCATCATCATCATCTCATCATGATATCATCATCATCTCATCATGATATCATCATCATCTCATCATGATATCATCATCATCATCATCTCATCATGATATCATCATCATCATCATCTCATCATCATCTCATCATGATATCATCATCATCTCATTATGATATCATCATCATCTCATCATGATATCATCATCATCATCATCATCATGATATCATCATCATCTCATCATGATATCAACATCATCATCATCATCATCTCATCATGATATCATCATCATCTCACCATGATATCATCATCATCTCATCATGATATCATCATCATCATCATCATCATGATATCATCATCATCTCATCATGATATCAAAATCATCATCATCATCATCATCATCTCATCATGATATCATCATCATCTCACCATGATATCATCATCATCTCATCATGATATCATCATCTTAATCATCATCATCTCATCATGATATCATCATCATCTCAGTATGATATCATCATCTCATCATGATATCATCATCATCATCATCATCTCATCATGATATCATCATTATCTCATCATGATATCATCATCATCATCATCTCATCATGATATCATCATCATCATCATCATCATCATCTCAGTATGATATCATCATCTCATCATGATATCATCATCATCATCATCATCATCATCATCTCATCATGATATCATCATCATCTCATCATGATATCATCATCATCATCATCTCATCATGATATCATCATCATCATCATCATCTCATCATCATCTCATCATGATATCATCATCATCATCATCATCATCATCATCATCATCTCATCATGATATCATCATCATCTCAGTATGATATCATCATCTCATCATGATATCATCATCATCATCATCATCATCATCATCATCATCATCATCATCTCATCATGATATCATCATCATCATCCTCTCATCATCTTCTCATCATATCATCATCATCTCATTATGATATCATCATGATCTCATCATGATATCATCATATCATCATCATCATCATCATCTCATCATGATATCATCATCATCTCAGTATGATATCATCATCTCATCATGATATCATCATCATCATCTCATCATGATATCATCATAATCTCATCATGATATCATCATCATCTCATCATGATATCATCATCATCTCATCATGATATCATCATCATCATCCTCATCATCTCATCATGATATCATTATCATCATCATCATCTCATCATGATATCATCATCATCATCCTCATCATCTCATCATGATATCATTATCATCATCATCATCTCATCATGATATCATCATCATCATCATCATCATCTCATCATGATATCATCATCATCATCTCATCATCATCTCATCATGATATCATCATCATCTCATTATGATATCATCATCATCTCATCATGATATCATCATCATCATCATGATATCATCATCTCATCTCGATATCATCATCATCTCATCATGATATCAACATAATCATCATCTCATCATGTTATCATCATCATCTCATCATGTTATCATCATCATCTCATCATGATATCATCATCTTAATCATCATCATCTCATCATGATATCATCATCATCATCATCATCATGATATCATCATCATCTCATCATGATATCATCATCATCTCATCATGATATCATCATCATCATCTCATCATGATATCATCATCATCATCATCTCATCATGATATCATCATCATCTCATTATGATATCATCATCTCATCATGATATCATCATCATCATCATCATCATCATCATCTCATCATGATATCATCATCATCATCTCATCATGATATCATCATCATCATCGTCTAATCATGATATCATCATCATCATCATCATCTCATCATGATATCATCATCATCTCATCATAATATCATCATCATCTCATCATAATATCATCATCATCTCATCATGATATCATCATCATCTCATCATGATATCATCATCATCATCGTCTAATCATGATATCATCATCATCATCATCATCTCATCATGATATCATCATCATCTCATCATAATATCATCATCATCTCATCATGATATCATCATCATCTCATCATGATATCATCATCTCATCGTGATATCATCATCATCTCATCATGATATCTTCATCATCTCATCATGATATCATTATCATCATCATCATCTCATCATGATATCATCATCATCTCATCATGATATCATCATCTCATCATGATATCATCATCATCATCATCTCATCATGATATCATCATCATCATCATCATCATCATCATCATCATCTCATCATGATATCATCATCATCTCATCATGATATCATCATCATCATCATCTCATCATGATATCATTATCATCATCATCATCATCTCATCATCATCTCATCATGATATCATCATCATCTCATTATGATATCATCATCTCATCATGATATCATCATCATCTCATCATGATATCATCATCATCTCATCATGATATCATCATCATCTCATCATGATATCATCATCATCATCGTCTAATCATGATATCATCATCATCATCATCATCTCATCATGATATCATCATCATCTCATCATAATATCATCATCATCTCATCATGATATCATCATCATCTCATCATGATATCATCATAATCTCATCATGATATCATCATCATCTCATCATGATATCAACATCATCATCATCATCATCTCATCATGATATCATCATCATCTCATCATGATATCATCATCATCTCATCATGATATCATCATCTTAATCATCTTCATCTCATCATGATATCATCATCATCTCAGTATGATATCATCATCTCATCATGATATCATCATCATCATCATCTTCATCATCTCATCATGGTATCATCAGCATCATCATCTCATCATCATCTCATCATATCATCATCATCTCATTATGATATCATCATGATCTCATCATGATATCATCATATCATCATCATCATCTCATCATGATATCATCATCATCTCAGTATGATATCATCATCTCATCATGATATCATCATCATCATCATCATCATCATCATCATCATCATCATCATCATCATCATCTCATCATGATATCATCATCATCATCATCTCATCATCATCTCATCATATCATCATCATCTCATTATGATATCATCATGATCTCATCATGATATCATCATATCATCATCATCATCTCATCATGATATCATCATCATCTCAGTATGATATCATCATCATCTCATCATGATCTCATCATGATATCATCATCATCTCATCATGATATCATCATCATCATCTCATCATGATATCATCATCATCTCATCATGATCTCATCATCTCATCATGATATCATCATCATCTCATTATGATATCATCATCATCATCATCATCTCATCATGATATCATCATCATCTCATTATGATATCATCATCTCATCATGATATCATCATCATCTCATCATGATATCATCATCATCTCATCATGATATCATCATCATCTCATCATGATATCATCATCATCATCGTCTAATCATGATATCATCATCATCATCATCATCATCTCATCATGATATCATCATCATCTCATCATAATATCATCATCATCTCATCATGATATCATCATCATCTCATCATGATATCATCATAATCTCATCATGATATCATCATCATCTCATCATGATATCAACATCATCATCATCATCTCATCATGATATCATCATCATCTCATCATGATATCATCATCATCTCATCATGATATCATCATCTTAATCATCATCATCTCATCATGATATCATCATCATCTCAGTATGATATCATCATCTCATCATGATATCATCATCATCATCATCATCATCATCTCATCATGATATCATCATCATCTCATCATGATATCATCATCATCATCATCTCATCATGATATCATCATCATCATCATCATCATCTCATCATCATCTCATCATGATATCATCATCATCATCATCATCTCATCATGATATCATCATCATCTCAGTATGATATCATCATCTCATCATGATATCATCATCATCATCATCATCATCATCATCATCATCATCATCTCATCATGATATCATCATCATCATCATCATCTCATCATCATCTCATCATATCATCATCATCTCATTATGATATCATCATGATCTCATCATGATATCATCATATCATCATCATCATCTCATCATGATATCATCATCATCTCAGTATGATATCATCATCTCATCATGATATCATCATCATCTCATCATGATATCATCATAATCTCATCATGATATCATCATCATCTCATCATGATATCATCATCATCATCATCATCATCATCATCTCATCATGATATCATCATCATCATCTCATCATGATATCATCATCATCATCTCATCATGATATCATCATCATCATCTCATCATCATCTCATCATGATATCATCATCATCTCATTATGATATCATCATCATCTCATCATGATATCATCATCATCATCATCATCATGATATCGTCATCATCTCATCTCGATATCATCATCATCATCTCATCATGATATCAACATCATCATCATCTCATCATGTTATCATCATCATCTCATCATGTTATCATCATCATCTCATCATGATATCATCATCTTAATCATCATCATCTCATCATGATATCATCATCATCATCATCATGATATCATCATCATCTCATCATGATATCATCATCATCTCATCATGATATCATCATCATCATCTCATCATGATATCATCATCATCATCATCATCTCATCATCATCTCATCATGATATCATCATCATCTCATTATGATATCATCATATCATCATGATATCATCATCATCATCATCATCATCATCATCTCATCATGATATCATCATCATCATCTCATCATGATATCATCATCATCTCATCATGATATCATCATCATCATCTCATCATGATATCATCATCATCATCGTCTAATCATGATATCATCATCATCATCATCATCTCATCATGATATCATCATCATCTCATCATAATATCATCATCATCTCATTATGATATCATCATCATCTCATCATGATATCATCATCATCATCATCTCATCATGATATCATCATAATCTCATCATGATATCATCATCATCTCATCATGATATCAACATCATCATCATCATCATCATCTCATCATGATATCATCATCATCATCATCATCATGATATCATCATCATCTCATCATGATATCAAAATCATCATCATCATCATCATCATCTCATCATGATATCATCATCATCTCACCATGATATCATCATCATCTCATCATGATATCATCATCTTAATCATCATCATCTCATCATGATATCATCATCATCTCAGTATGATATCATCATCTCATCATGATATCATCATCATCATCATCATCTCATCATGATATCATCATTATCTCATCATGATATCATCATCATCATCATCTCATCATGATATCATCATCATCATCATCATCATCATCTCAGTATGATATCATCATCTCATCATGATATCATCATCATCATCATCATCATCATCATCTCATCATGATATCATCATCATCTCATCATGATATCATCATCATCATCATCTCATCATGATATCATCATCATCATCATCATCTCATCATCATCTCATCATGATATCATCATCATCATCATCATCATCATCATCATCATCTCATCATGATATCATCATCATCTCAGTATGATATCATCATCTCATCATGATATCATCATCATCATCATCATCATCATCATCATCATCATCATCTCATCATGATATCATCATCATCATCCTCTCATCATCTTCTCATCATATCATCATCATCTCATTATGATATCATCATGATCTCATCATGATATCATCATATCATCATCATCATCATCATCTCATCATGATATCATCATCATCTCAGTATGATATCATCATCTCATCATGATATCATCATCATCATCTCATCATGATATCATCATAATCTCATCATGATATCATCATCATCTCATCATGATATCATCATCATCTCATCATGATATCATCATCATCATCCTCATCATCTCATCATGATATCATTATCATCATCATCATCTCATCATGATATCATCATCATCATCCTCATCATCTCATCATGATATCATTATCATCATCATCATCTCATCATGATATCATCATCATCATCATCATCATCTCATCATGATATCATCATCATCATCTCATCATCATCTCATCATGATATCATCATCATCTCATTATGATATCATCATCATCTCATCATGATATCATCATCATCATCATGATATCATCATCTCATCTCGATATCATCATCATCTCATCATGATATCAACATAATCATCATCTCATCATGTTATCATCATCATCTCATCATGTTATCATCATCATCTCATCATGATATCATCATCTTAATCATCATCATCTCATCATGATATCATCATCATCATCATCATCATGATATCATCATCATCTCATCATGATATCATCATCATCTCATCATGATATCATCATCATCATCTCATCATGATATCATCATCATCATCATCTCATCATGATATCATCATCATCTCATTATGATATCATCATCTCATCATGATATCATCATCATCATCATCATCATCATCATCTCATCATGATATCATCATCATCATCTCATGATGATATCATCATCATCATCGTCTAATCATGATATCATCATCATCATCATCATCTCATCATGATATCATCATCATCTCATCATAATATCATCATCATCTCATCATAATATCATCATCATCTCATCATGATATCATCATCATCTCATCATGATATCATCATCATCATCGTCTAATCATGATATCATCATCATCATCATCATCTCATCATGATATCATCATCATCTCATCATAATATCATCATCATCTCATCATGATATCATCATCATCTCATCATGATATCATCATCTCATCGTGATATCATCATCATCTCATCATGATATCTTCATCATCTCATCATGATATCATTATCATCATCATCATCTCATCATGATATCATCATCATCTCATCATGATATCATCATCTCATCATGATATCATCATCATCATCATCTCATCATGATATCATCATCATCATCATCATCATCATCATCATCATCTCATCATGATATCATCATCATCTCATCATGATATCATCATCATCATCATCTCATCATGATATCATTATCATCATCATCATCATCTCATCATCATCTCATCATGATATCATCATCATCTCATTATGATATCATCATCTCATCATGATATCATCATCATCTCATCATGATATCATCATCATCTCATCATGATATCATCATCATCTCATCATGATATCATCATCATCATCGTCTAATCATGATATCATCATCATCATCATCATCTCATCATGATATCATCATCATCTCATCATAATATCATCATCATCTCATCATGATATCATCATCATCTCATCATGATATCATCATAATCTCATCATGATATCATCATCATCTCATCATGATATCAACATCATCATCATCATCATCTCATCATGATATCATCATCATCTCATCATGATATCATCATCATCTCATCATGATATCATCATCTTAATCATCTTCATCTCATCATGATATCATCATCATCTCAGTATGATATCATCATCTCATCATGATATCATCATCATCATCATCTTCATCATCTCATCATGGTATCATCAGCATCATCATCTCATCATCATCTCATCATATCATCATCATCTCATTATGATATCATCATGATCTCATCATGATATCATCATATCATCATCATCATCTCATCATGATATCATCATCATCTCAGTATGATATCATCATCTCATCATGATATCATCATCATCATCATCATCATCATCATCATCATCATCATCATCATCATCTCATCATGATATCATCATCATCATCATCTCATCATCATCTCATCATATCATCATCATCTCATTATGATATCATCATGATCTCATCATGATATCATCATATCATCATCATCATCTCATCATGATATCATCATCATCTCAGTATGATATCATCATCATCTCATCATGATCTCATCATGATATCATCATCATCTCATCATGATATCATCATCATCATCTCATCATGATATCATCATCATCTCATCATGATATCATCATCTCATCATGATATCATCATCATCTCATTATGATATCATCATCATCATCATCATCTCATCATGATATCATCATCATCTCATTATGATATCATCATCTCATCATGATATCATCATCATCTCATCATGATATCATCATCATCTCATCATGATATCATCATCATCTCATCATGATATCATCATCATCATCGTCTAATCATGATATCATCATCATCATCATCATCATCTCATCATGATATCATCATCATCTCATCATAATATCATCATCATCTCATCATGATATCATCATCATCTCATCATGATATCATCATAATCTCATCATGATATCATCATCATCTCATCATGATATCAACATCATCATCATCATCTCATCATGATATCATCATCATCTCATCATGATATCATCATCATCTCATCATGATATCATCATCTTAATCATCATCATCTCATCATGATATCATCATCATCTCAGTATGATATCATCATCTCATCATGATATCATCATCATCATCATCATCATCATCTCATCATGATATCATCATCATCTCATCATGATATCATCATCATCATCATCTCATCATGATATCATCATCATCATCATCATCATCTCATCATCATCTCATCATGATATCATCATCATCATCATCATCTCATCATGATATCATCATCATCTCAGTATGATATCATCATCTCATCATGATATCATCATCATCATCATCATCATCATCATCATCATCTCATCATGATATCATCATCATCATCATCATCTCATCATCATCTCATCATATCATCATCATCTCATTATGATATCATCATGATCTCATCATGATATCATCATATCATCATCATCATCTCATCATGATATCATCATCATCTCAGTATGATATCATCATCTCATCATGATATCATCATCATCTCATCATGATATCATCATAATCTCATCATGATATCATCATCATCTCATCATGATATCATCATCATCATCATCATCATCATCATCTCATCATGATATCATCATCATCATCTCATCATGATATCATCATCATCATCTCATCATGATATCATCATCATCATCTCATCATCATCTCATCATGATATCATCATCATCTCATTATGATATCATCATCATCTCATCATGATATCATCATCATCATCATCATCATGATATCGTCATCATCTCATCTCGATATCATCATCATCATCTCATCATGATATCAACATCATCATCATCTCATCATGTTATCATCATCATCTCATCATGTTATCATCATCATCTCATCATGATATCATCATCTTAATCATCATCATCTCATCATGATATCATCATCATCATCATCATGATATCATCATCATCTCATCATGATATCATCATCATCTCATCATGATATCATCATCATCATCTCATCATGATATCATCATCATCATCATCATCATCATCTCATCATCATCTCATCATGATATCATCATCATCTCATTATGATATCATCATCTTAATCATCATCATCTCATCATGATATCATCATCATCATCATCATGATATCATCATCATCTCATCATGATATCATCATCATCTCATCATGATATCATCATCATCATCTCATCATGATATCATCATCATCATCATCATCATCATCTCATCATCATCTCATCATGATATCATCATCATCTCATTATGATATCATCATATCATCATGATATCATCATCATCATCATCATCATCATCATCTCATCATGATATCATCATCATCATCTCATCATGATATCATCATCATCTCATCATGATATCATCATCATCATCTCATCATGATATCATCATCATCATCGTCTAATCATGATATCATCATCATCATCATCATCTCATCATGATATCATCATCATCTCATCATAATATCATCATCATCTCATCATGATATCATCATCATCTCATCATGATATCATCATCATCATCATCATCATCATCATCTCATCATGATATCATCATCATCTCATCATGATATCATCATCATCTCATTATGATATCATCATCATCTCATCATGATATCATCATCATCATCATCATCATCTCATCATGATATCATCATCATCTCATCATGATATCATCATCATCTCATCATGATATCATCATCATCATCTCATCATGATATCGTTGTCATCATCATCTCATCATGATATCGTCATCATCATCATCATCTCATCATGATATCATCATCATCTCATCATGATATCGTCATCATCATCATCATCTCATCATGATATCATCATCATCTCATCATGATATCATCATCATCATCATCTCATCATGATATCATCATCATCATCATCTCATCATCATCTCATCATGATATCATCATCATCTCACCATGATATCATCATCATCTCATCATGATATCATCATCATCATCATCTCATCATCATCTCATCATGATATCATCATCATCTCACCATGATATCATCATCATCTCATCATGATATCATCATCTTAATCATCATCATCTCATCATGATATCATCATCATCTCAGTATAATATCATCATCTCATCATGATATCATCATCATCATCATCATCTCATCATGATATCATCATCATCTCAGTATAATATCATCATCTCATCATGATATCATCATCATCTCATCATGATATCATCATCATCTCATCATGATATCATCATCATCATCATCATGATATCATCATCATCATCATCATCATCTCATCATCATCTCATCATGATATCATCATCATCATCATCATCATCATCATCTCATCATGATATCATCATCATCTCAGTATGATATCATCATCTCATCATGATATCATCATCATCATCATCATCATCATCTCATCATGATATCATCATCATCATCATCATGATATCATCATCATCATCATCATCATCTCATCATCATCTCATCATGATATCATCATCATCATCATCATCATCATCATCTCATCATGATATCATCATCATCTCAGTATGATATCATCATCTCATCATGATATCATCATCATCATCATCATCATCATCTCATCATGATATCATCATCATCATCATCATCTCATCATCTTCTCATCATATCATCATCATCTCATTATGATATCATCATGATATCATCATGATATCATCATATCATCATCATCATCATCATCATCATCTCATCATGATATCATCATCATCTCAGTATGATATCATCATCTCATCATGATATCATCATCATCATCATCATCTCATCATGATATCATCATAATCTCATCATGATATCATCATCATCTCATCATGATATCATCATCATCTCATCATGATATCATCATCATCATCCTCATCATCTCATCATGATATCATCATCATCATCATCTCATCATGATATCATCATCATCATCATCATCATCATCATCTCATCATGATATCATCATCATCATCTCATCATCATCTCATCATGATATCATCATCATCTCATTATGATATCATCATCATCTCATCATGATATCATCATCATCATCATGATATCATCATCTCATCTCGATATCATCATCATCTCATCATGATATCAACATAATCATCATCTCATCATGTTATCATCATCATCTCATCATGTTTTTATCATCATCTCATCATGATATCATCATCTTAATCATCATCATCTCATCATGATATCATCATCATCATCATCATCATGATATCATCATCATCTCCTCATGATATCATCATCTCATCATGATATCATCATCATCATCTCATCATGATATCATCATCATCATCATCATCATCTCATCATCATCTCATCATGATATCATCATCATCTCATTATGATATCATCATCTCATCATGATATCATCATCATCATCATCATCATCATCATCATCTCATCATGATATCATCATCATCATCTCATCATGATATCATCATCATCATCGTCTAATCATGATATCATCATCATCATCATCATCTCATCATGATATCATCATCATCTCATCATAATATCATCATCATCTCATCATAATATCATCATCATCTCATCATGATATCATCATCATCTCATCATGATATCATCATCATCGTCGTCTAATCATGATATCATCATCATCATCATCATCTCATCATGATATCATCATCATCTCATCATAATATCATCATCATCTCATCATGATATCATCATCATCTCATCATGATATCATCATCATCGTCGTCTAATCATGATATCATCATCATCATCATCATCTCATCATGATATCATCATCATCTCATCATGATATCATCATCTCATCGTGATATCATCATCATCTCATCATGATATCTTCATCATCTCATCATGATATCATTATCATCATCATCATCTCATCATGATATCATCATCATCTCATCATGATATCATCATCTCATCATGATATCATCATCATCATAATCATCTCATCATGATATCATCATCATCATCATCATCATCATCATCTCATCATGATATCATCATCATCTCATCATGATATCATCATCATCATCATCTCATCATGATATCATTATCATCATCATCATCATCTCATCATGATATCATCATCATCTCATCATGATATCATCATCATCATCTCATCATGATATCATTATCATCATCATCATCATCTCAGTATGATAACATCATCTCATCATGATATCATCATCATCATCATCTCATCATCATCTCATCATCATCATCATCTCATCATCATCTCATCATATCATCATCATCTCATTATGATATCATCATCATCTCATCATGATATCATCATCATAATCATCATCATCTCATCATAATCATCATCATATCATCATGATATCATCATCATCTCATCATGATATCATCATCATCTCATCATGATATCATCATCATCTCATCATGATATCATCATCATCATCATCATCATCATCATCATCATCTCATCATGATATCATCATCATCATCATCATCATCATCTCATCATGATATCATCATCATCTCATCATGATATCATCATCATCTCATCATGATATCATTATCATCATCATCATCATCATCTCATCATGATATCATCATCATCATCTCATCATGATATCATCATCATCTCATCATGATATCATCATCATCATCATCTCATCATGATATCATAATCATCATCATCATCTCATCATGATATCATCATCATCTCATAATTATATCATCATCATCTCATCATGATATCATCATCATCATCATCATCATCATCATCATCATCATCATCATCATCATCATCATCTCATCATGATATCATCATCATCATCATCATCTCATCATGATATCATCATCATCATCTCATCATGATATCGTCATCTCATCATCATCATCTCATCATGATATCATCATCATCATCATCATGATATCATCATCATCATCATCATCATCTCATCATGATATCATCATCATCATCATCATGATATCATCATCATCATCATCATCATCATCTCATCATGATATCATCATCATCACCATCATCATCATCATCTCATCATGATATCATCATCATCATCATTTCATCATGATATCATCATCATCATCTCATCATGATATCATCATCATCATCATCATGATATCATCATCATCATCAACATCTCATCATGATATCATCATCATCATCATCATCATCTCATCATGATATCATTATCATCATCTCATCATGATATCGTCATCATCATCATCTCATCATGATATCATCATCATCATCATATCATCATCATCATCTCATCATGATATCATCATCATCTCAGTATGATATCATCATCTCATCATGATATCATCATCATCTCATCATGATATCATCATAATCTCATCATGATATCATCATCATCTCATCATGATATCATCATCATCATCATCATCATCATCATCATCTCATCATGATATCATCATCATCATCTCATCATGATATCATCATCATCATCTCATCATGATATCATCATCATCATCTCATCATCATCTCATCATGATATCATCATCATCTCATTATGATATCATCATCATCTCATCATGATATCATCATCATCATCATCATCATGATATCGTCATCATCTCATCTCGATATCATCATCATCATCTCATCATGATATCAACATCATCATCATCTCATCATGTTATCATCATCATCTCATCATGTTATCATCATCATCTCATCATGATATCATCATCTTAATCATCATCATCTCATCATGATATCATCATCATCATCATCATGATATCATCATCATCTCATCATGATATCATCATCATCTCATCATGATATCATCATCATCATCTCATCATGATATCATCATCATCATCATCATCATCTCATCATCATCTCATCATGATATCATCATCATCTCATTATGATATCATCATATCATCATGATATCATCATCATCATCATCATCATCATCATCTCATCATGATATCATCATCATCATCTCATCATGATATCATCATCATCTCATCATGATATCATCATCATCATCTCATCATGATATCATCATCATCATCGTCTAATCATGATATCATCATCATCATCATCATCTCATCATGATATCATCATCATCTCATCATAATATCATCATCATCTCATCATGATATCATCATCATCTCATCATGATATCATCATCATCATCATCATCATCATCATCTCATCATGATATCATCATCATCTCATCATGATATCATCATCATCTCATTATGATATCATCATCATCTCATCATGATATCATCATCATCATCATCATCATCTCATCATGATATCATCATCATCTCATCATGATATCATCATCATCTCATCATGATATCATCATCATCATCTCATCATGATATCGTTGTCATCATCATCTCATCATGATATCGTCATCATCATCATCATCTCATCATGATATCATCATCATCTCATCATGATATCGTCATCATCATCATCATCTCATCATGATATCATCATCATCTCATCATGATATCATCATCATCATCATCTCATCATGATATCATCATCATCATCATCTCATCATCATCTCATCATGATATCATCATCATCTCACCATGATATCATCATCATCTCATCATGATATCATCATCATCATCATCTCATCATCATCTCATCATGATATCATCATCATCTCACCATGATATCATCATCATCTCATCATGATATCATCATCTTAATCATCATCATCTCATCATGATATCATCATCATCTCAGTATAATATCATCATCTCATCATGATATCATCATCATCATCATCATCTCATCATGATATCATCATCATCTCAGTATAATATCATCATCTCATCATGATATCATCATCATCTCATCATGATATCATCATCATCTCATCATGATATCATCATCATCATCATCATGATATCATCATCATCATCATCATCATCTCATCATCATCTCATCATGATATCATCATCATCATCATCATCATCATCATCATCATCATCTCATCATGATATCATCATCATCTCAGTATGATATCATCATCTCATCATGATATCATCATCATCATCATCATCATCATCTCATCATGATATCATCATCATCATCATCATCTCATCATCTTCTCATCATATCATCATCATCTCATTATGATATCATCATGATATCATCATGATATCATCATATCATCATCATCATCATCATCATCTCATCATGATATCATCATCATCTCAGTATGATATCATCATCTCATCATGATATCATCATCATCATCATCATCTCATCATGATATCATCATAATCTCATCATGATATCATCATCATCTCATCATGATATCATCATCATCTCATCATGATATCATCATCATCATCCTCATCATCTCATCATGATATCATCATCATCATCATCTCATCATGATATCATCATCATCATCATCATCATCATCATCTCATCATGATATCATCATCATCATCTCATCATCATCTCATCATGATATCATCATCATCTCATTATGATATCATCATCATCTCATCATGATATCATCATCATCATCATGATATCATCATCTCATCTCGATATCATCATCATCTCATCATGATATCAACATAATCATCATCTCATCATGTTATCATCATCATCTCATCATGTTTTTATCATCATCTCATCATGATATCATCATCTTAATCATCATCATCTCATCATGATATCATCATCATCATCATCATCATGATATCATCATCATCTCCTCATGATATCATCATCTCATCATGATATCATCATCATCATCTCATCATGATATCATCATCATCATCATCATCATCTCATCATCATCTCATCATGATATCATCATCATCTCATTATGATATCATCATCTCATCATGATATCATCATCATCATCATCATCATCATCATCATCTCATCATGATATCATCATCATCATCTCATCATGATATCATCATCATCATCGTCTAATCATGATATCATCATCATCATCATCATCTCATCATGATATCATCATCATCTCATCATAATATCATCATCATCTCATCATAATATCATCATCATCTCATCATGATATCATCATCATCTCATCATGATATCATCATCATCGTCGTCTAATCATGATATCATCATCATCATCATCATCTCATCATGATATCATCATCATCTCATCATAATATCATCATCATCTCATCATGATATCATCATCATCTCATCATGATATCATCATCATCGTCGTCTAATCATGATATCATCATCATCATCATCATCTCATCATGATATCATCATCATCTCATCATGATATCATCATCTCATCGTGATATCATCATCATCTCATCATGATATCTTCATCATCTCATCATGATATCATTATCATCATCATCATCTCATCATGATATCATCATCATCTCATCATGATATCATCATCTCATCATGATATCATCATCATCATAATCATCTCATCATGATATCATCATCATCATCATCATCATCATCATCTCATCATGATATCATCATCATCTCATCATGATATCATCATCATCATCATCTCATCATGATATCATTATCATCATCATCATCATCTCATCATGATATCATCATCATCTCATCATGATATCATCATCATCATCTCATCATGATATCATTATCATCATCATCATCATCTCAGTATGATAACATCATCTCATCATGATATCATCATCATCATCATCTCATCATCATCTCATCATCATCATCATCTCATCATCATCTCATCATATCATCATCATCTCATTATGATATCATCATCATCTCATCATGATATCATCATCATAATCATCATCATCTCATCATAATCATCATCATATCATCATGATATCATCATCATCTCATCATGATATCATCATCATCTCATCATGATATCATCATCATCTCATCATGATATCATCATCATCATCATCATCATCATCATCATCATCTCATCATGATATCATCATCATCATCATCATCATCATCTCATCATGATATCATCATCATCTCATCATGATATCATCATCATCTCATCATGATATCATTATCATCATCATCATCATCATCTCATCATGATATCATCATCATCATCTCATCATGATATCATCATCATCTCATCATGATATCATCATCATCATCATCTCATCATGATATCATAATCATCATCATCATCTCATCATGATATCATCATCATCTCATAATTATATCATCATCATCTCATCATGATATCATCATCATCATCATCATCATCATCATCATCATCATCATCATCATCATCTCATCATGATATCATCATCATCATCATCATCTCATCATGATATCATCATCATCATCTCATCATGATATCGTCATCTCATCATCATCATCTCATCATGATATCATCATCATCATCATCATGATATCATCATCATCATCATCATCATCTCATCATGATATCATCATCATCATCATCATGATATCATCATCATCATCATCATCATCATCTCATCATGATATCATCATCATCACCATCATCATCATCATCTCATCATGATATCATCATCATCATCATTTCATCATGATATCATCATCATCATCTCATCATGATATCATCATCATCATCATCATGATATCATCATCATCATCAACATCTCATCATGATATCATCATCATCATCATCATCATCTCATCATGATATCATTATCATCATCTCATCATGATATCGTCATCATCATCATCTCATCATGATATCATCATCATCATCATCATCATCATCATCATCTCATCATGATATCATCATCATCTCATCATGATATCATCATCATCTCATCTCGATATCATCATCATCTCATCATGATATCAACATCATCATCATCTCATCATGTTATCATCATCATCTCATCATGATATCATCATCTTAATCATCATCATCTCATCATGATATCAT